>CM057344.1:646048595-646457224 GCA_030015575.1 Agapanthus africanus
ATTCCAGGTACTAAATCTAGAAAGATATAGTATTTAAAAAGGAGAATAATATATAAATTTGAGTTCTCTACTTGCCCAATATTTTAGATTGCAACAATTTTATCTCTCGCTATCTTCCCCCGATCAATTTACTTAATTTTTCTATTTTATATGACATGCATTTCCTCATATACATTCGTCTGGCTCAATCTGCTTTTGGTTGCGATACAATTGACATGTCAAAATTCTACTTCTTTTTATTTCTGCAGATGCTACAAACAAAAGCAGCCATCAAATAAGCCAGCATAGATGCCATATTGGATCATTTTCACAATAGCCAAATAACTCCCCAAATAAATGCACTTAAGGTGATGAAACCTCAACAAACTGAACAAAATTAAAATTCATCAACCAATTCGTAATCCTTACGCAGGTTTACTAAACAGAGACGATATCAGGAATCAACAGCAACTTCACGGCATGCACAGAGACACGCGCTCGTTGAAACCTCTATAAAAACCAATACCAACTCTTTATGTTTAATCAATCCAATACAAATCATTACAGTCTTTATTAACCAAAAATGGCACCTTTGGCAACACAAAATTGCCTTTGGTTTGCGTTGCTCATCTTGGGCATTTCACTTTCTCTATCCACAGCATCTCTATTGATGGAGGCGAGGCACGAGCAATGGATGGCTCGGTATGGGCGAATGTACAGAGACTTGGAAGAAAAAGCGTTTAGGTTCAAGATATTCAAAGCTAACATTGAGTTTGTTGAATCGTTCAATGCTGAAGGAAAGAACAAGTATAAGCTCGGCGCTAACCAATTTGCTGATCTCACCAACGAGGAGTTCAGGGCCGCTTACAATGGGTTTAAGCCTTCGAAGATAAATGGAGAAAAGTTAAGGGGAACGTTTAAGTACGAGAATTTCACTGCTGCGCCAGAGAGTATGGATTGGAGAACTAAGGGTGCAGTTACTCCTGTCAAGGATCAAGGACAATGTGGTGAGCAATTTATCTCATTTCACATACAATCTAATCGATATATTGTATATCTGATGTTAAGCAGTTCAGCTTGGGTGGGTTTGGTGTTTTAGACATATCTAAATGCAAAAACCGTTAGTTTTACATTAACAATAATTACAACACATAAATTATACTGCATGTTTCTTTAATCTAATGGCACATCAACAGGATGTTGTTGGGCGTTCTCAGCCGTAGCATCAACAGAAGGAATCAACCAGATTAGTACCGGCAAACTCAGCTCCCTCTCCGAACAAGAGCTCGTTGACTGCGATACCAGAGGCAATGACCAAGGATGCAATGGAGGTATCATGGACGATGCCTTCAAGTTCATCATCAAGAACAAAGGCCTCACCACAGAGTCCAACTACGTAGCATCAACAGAAGGAATCAACCAGATTAGTACCGGCAAACTCAGCTCCCTCTCCGAACAAGAGCTCGTTGACTGCGATACCAGAGGCAATGACCAAGGATGCAATGGAGGTATCATGGACGATGCCTTCAAGTTCATCATCAAGAACAAAGGCCTCACCACAGAGTCCAACTACCCATATCAAGCTACTGATGGCACTTGCAACGCCAACAAGGCCAACAACCACGTCACCACCATCACAGGTGTCAATAACAACTTTACCCAAAAGGTTAAACTATTGAGTTGCGGGATAACAATGTATATTAGGATAACATAACTCTCAACACTCCCCACTCACATAGTCCTTAGGCCACATGGAAAGGCCTCAAACGGAAACCCTCCCTTGTAAAGGCAGAATAAAAAGGGGTAAATAAATAATGTTTAAATTGACAATGATAGGTTTGAATCCATAATCTCTTGAAAGGTTGGTTTCCTGGTGCCATGTCAAGAACCACTTTACCCAGAAACTTAAGCTATTGGTAGTGTGATAACAATGTATACCAAGCTAACATAACTTCTGACAACAGGGTACGAGGATGTGCCAGCTAATGATGAGGACATGCTCCTCCAAGCAGTTGCTAGCCAGCCCGTTGCTGTTGCCATAGATGCTGGTGCTCTCCAGTTGTATTTTGGTGGGGTTTTCATTGGCGAATGCGGGACCGATTTGGATCATGGTGTGGCTGTGGTCGGCTACGGGACAAGTAGTGATGGGACCAAGTTTTGGTTGGTGAAGCATTCATGGGATGCGTCATGGGGGGAGAGCGGGTATATAAGGATGGAGAGGGATGTGGATGCCAAGGAAGGGCTTTGTGGAATCGCCATGCAACCATCCTACCCAATTGCATAGAAGTAGTCGAACTATTGGCGTTTTTATTTAATACATGTTCTTGCATGTTACACTACATCCCAGAATTTGTATAAATGTGTACTATAAATGAATCTCTTATGAACTAGAGATGGTGTTATGCTACATAGGGTAATAATCCAGTGAGACACTTTCTTATGTGAGACAAATGAGTGGCACTTTATAACACCATACCTCCTGTGTATTTCACCGATTCAGACCGTTCACCGTGATCGGCATGTCAAGCATACCCTACGTATCAATTTTCATGAAATTCCTACATCTCTAGCACGCACGATCGATGATATCATTTTTCAGACTTCCGAGAGACGTTCATTTTTCGTTCACTTGATCGCGTGTGCTAGAGGTGCAGAAATCTCATGAAACTTGATACGTAGAGTATGCGTGACATGCAGATCACGGTGAACTATTTGGATCGGTGAAATACATGGGGGTAGAGAGTTATAGAGTGCGTCTCATTTGTCTCGCATAAGAAAGCGTCTCACTAGATCATTACCATGCCACATATTGACCGATTTATCAAGAAAAAATACGTCCGCAAATGGAACTGTAGCGGAATCATCAATTAATAGAGTCAATTGCACAAAATCCCCCTTTAGTTTATTCTGTGTGGCGTATGTTGTCTGGTAAGTGCTATCAAAAATTGTCAGCAATACCAAAAAGTGAAAGAGGAAAGATTATAGCACCATACCATTGAGCTCCTTGTTGCTGAAGCATACATCCCAAATGCTTTCTCATATTGGAACTGCTGAAAGTCAATGGACAATTTCCACATCTTGCTCTTAGGATTACACATTAACATCCTCACTAACCGGAATATGGGGGGGAAAGGTTCTTTAGGTTGTGCCTTGATCAGTCTAGAGTTACAGTTTCGAATGGGAATCTGGCGGTTACTTTTTATTGCTTCATAACAAACTGCTAGAGGTCTATGAAAGTTCTATCATTCGAGAAAGTCACGCTACATCAAATAGCTCAAGGCATAGTCTGCATGATACAATTTAACATTCCATGGTCATAAATATCATGCAGCATTGCAGTTCAAAGTAATTCATCTAGACGCACTTTCCCTCAGATAAAAAAGAATTTATGTGAAAAGGTTAAAACCAACTTGATCCTGGGTTTTTTCTACTGCACCTCTCCTTCATCGATTTCCTAACTCTCGCAGCATCGTCCCATCGCTCTCTTGAGGCATAAATACTTGAAAGAAGTATATAATTGCCCGTGTTCACGGGCTCCAACTCAAATAGCTTTTCAGCAACGCTCTCTGCGATTTCCAAGTTACAGTAAGTCTTACACCCTGCAAGCAATGCCCCGAGAGCTCCAGCATGAGACCCTTTCGGCATTCTACAACTCAATTCAAATGCTTCTTCGAGCCTCCCTGCTCTGCTCAGCATATCAACTACACAAGCGTAGTGGTCAGGACCACGCTCGATTCCATAGTCCTGAACCATGCTCTCGAAAAATCCTAAACCCTTGTCAATTAGCCCAGCATGGCTACAAGCGCTCAAAACGCCAACAAAAGTGATTTTGTCAGGCTTGATGTTTTCTCTTAGCATTCGATCGAATATTTTAAGAGCTTTTTCTCCATGGCCATGAGAGGCAAGCCCGCTGATTAGAGCAGTGTACGAGAATTCATCTCGATGAGGTATTTCATCAAACAAGCGAAGGACCTTTTCGACATTTCCACATTTAGCATGCATATCTACAAGAGATGTGAGCACACGCTCGTTTCTTTCGATACCTTTGCCATCCACATAAGATCCTATATGATTCGCGAGCTCGACTCCTCCTAATTGAGCTGCAGCAGAGATGATACCGGTCATTGTTGCAGCATCTGGGGTAACCCCAGTTCTCTCCATTTCTCGAAATAAATCCAATGATTCCTTGGGACGCCCACTTTGGGAGTAGCCTGTGATCATCACACTCCAAGAAACTAAGTTTTTGCTCGGCATTCTATTGAATAATTCTCTAGCGGTGTCCAATAAGCAACTCTTGCAGTAACCCATGATCAAGACGGTCCAAGAAACAGTATTGGGGGATGGCATGTCATCAAAGACTCCCCTTGCCATGCTCAAATCTCCAGAGTTGACATACCTGTTGCGAACATTCGGGAAAACCAATATTTTACAAAGTTGAAATTTTTATAAATTGGGAGACAAAATAAATATAGTTAGACATTTTCGATTGGGTTTTTCTTGTTGGGTCGTTTTTGGTCTCAGAAAGGCATATGGTCCAATCCCTAGTGGTAAGAAAACAGATTATTCGACTCAGAGTAGCTCATGAGCAGCTGGGAGTCTGGGACTGATGCATGAATGAATTCATTATGTTACCCAACTATAACAACAGTACAATTGAAAGAGGAATATAAAGGGAGGAAGATGCAGTGATGCAAAATGTGAGCTCTTCCTCTTGATCTTATTCATTCCTCCAATTCAAGGTAGATGACTGCATACATGAGTTTCACGGCCATTCACACGTTTAGGTCTGCAGTCTACTATTCGACGATTGTCAGCAATGCCGGCCAAAATCTAACCCATTTGTCTCGCAATAACGAAATTTAAAACACAAAATTTCAAAATTACCCAACAATCATTGCATTCCAAGTGATCACATTTCTCTCGCACATCCCATCAAACACCCTCCTCGCACTTTCCATATCCTCACCGAGCCTCGCATGCGCACCAAGCACCGCATTGTAAGAAACAACATCTCTAACTCCCATTTCATCAAACACCTTACACGCACAATCAAGAGACCCACATTTCCCATACATATCAACAAGGGCATTTCCAACATGAAGATAGGAATAAAATCCAGACTTCACAGTCCTACAATGTAGCTCAGACCCACAAGTGAAAATCGAAAGGGAAGCGCATGAATTGAGGAGGAATGGGTAGGTGAAGTTATCGGGCCGAATCGAGAGACGGGTCATTTGAGAGTAGAGATTGAGGGGGTTTTGTGAATTGTGAGGGGATTTCGATAGGAATCGGATGGTGAGGTTGAAGAAGGAGAGGGAGAGGCTGTGGCTGAGGCGAAAGCGGAGGATTTGGGCATGGAGTTGTTTGAGGTGGGAGAGAGATGGGGTTGAGTTTTTGAAGAGGGTGATGAATTTCTTGATATTGGTGGCATTGTTGGGATTGAGATTGAGATTCTGGCCATAGTTTGGGGTTGAGGATGAAGGTGATGGTGAAGCCACTTTTGGTTGATGAATTTGTCAAGGTTTTGAATAAAATTTGGAGGGAGAGATGAAGCAAAGCAGTGATATTTTGCAATTTATATAGTTAGGTTTTCTCTCTCTCCAAATTTAGGCATTTTCACATATTTACTCCACATCTTTATATTTTGAAATAAAACCCTTCTTTAAAAATAAAAAATATATATTGTTAACTCTTCATAACATAAGCGGCACTTTCATGAAGGATTCTGTATCTTGCTTTGTAATAAGATATAACCATCGCATGTAATCGATATAGGAGAACTAAAAAACGGTCCACCTAAACAGCACAAAAGATTAGAGAGCACTTGGTGTTTTCTGAGCGTTGATTTCGTGAAAAGAAGAAAAAGAAAGAGGCGTACCCATGTGATGCTGCAGAGAAGGTTAATCAGACAAGTTGGTTAAACTTGACCGATATTGCTTGAAAACCGTATTTTCAAAATCGTTAGGTCTAGTCTAAAAATTCATATAAGTGACCATGATCATTATGTAAGCTGCATTGCCTAAACTTTCTTTTCTTTTACGTCATTAGCAAGAAAACACGGTTTAGAAAGCTATACAGTGCGTCGTTTAGGTTGAATCAACGAGCATTTTCATTATTGTGAAAATATATATTTTAAGCTCATAAACTAATCTCATTTCCATACTATAATCATTAACAACTCATGCTTTATATTTATTTTACCAAGCCGCGATTTTGAATTTTAAAAACCAACAGAAACATAAATAAGTTAGCCGCTCTAAATGAAAAACAACAAAATGGGTAAGTATATATTTAAAAACCATAGGGTAATTTCCTTATGATCGAGCAAAATTGAGGCGGTTTGCTGCAATTTAGCCTATAAAACAAAACCGGAAATACATAAGGCTTTTTTTTGAAAAAGAAAATATATAGGGCTTGTTTTATGAAAACCCTCATGCAGTTTAACCCTTTTCTTAAAAACCTATATGATCTTTTCTCCTTAAGCAGCAATCCCTTATAGTTTCACACTGTTATTAAATATGGCACCTTGACGTTAGCTCCTTAAAAAATGACCTAAAACATAAATAAAAATGATTCTTTTCTTTTCAAACTCAAACTCATCCCAAATTCGCATCAGAGCACTCAAAATCCAAGCTAAGCGAGAAAGCGATTATGGGAAAAAAGGAGGTGGCGCAAGGGAAATAAAATTAGAACCGACACATGACTTATTTTTCATCGTTTATTATCAATATCTAATTGAGTTAAACTATAGTGTATTTAAAAGGCAAGAGAATGAAATCATCGAACGTTATCGCATATCCAAAAAAACCAAGGTGGGTTTTACGAAAATGGGTAAACTACAGGGTATTTTCATGAAACAAGCCCCCATAACAAAATTGCATCTCCCATTTTTATCTTTTTCTTTCTCTGCTCTCTTCGAAAGACCTATTGATTTTGAACCCTTGCTATTTTCCTTCATGCTGTTATGGTGTTCCGGGTGCTTCTTGACCGCACAAGCATGTAAAAAACACCAACATCAAAACCACAAGTTTTATAATGTTTGGCAGTCGACCGTGACTGTTGATTTTAAGATCAAAATATTTTGGACGGTTGATATTAACCGCAGGGAACTGCGGGTTGAAAATAGCCCGAACTCGGGATCCTAAAAATGGGGGCTTTCTCTTCTTTCCCTGCGCCTCGCTTCCTCGATTAACTCGGGATCCTAAATATGAATACCAACATCAGGACTCGGGATCCCATCGTTTTTGGTTTATGAGGTAGATACACTAAAAAGCCCTAAATCTCTAATTTTTAATCGCCAAGATTTGTTTATTCATGCATTGCAATCTCTTGAGAGTGCCCAGGTCTGTGCTTCTCGACATGTTTATCTTTTTTTATCAGAAAGATCTGATCTTGATGCTATTTATTCAAAGAATCAACAATTCTATTTTGTTTTATTAATTTTGATGACGATTTTGATGGATTTGTTTCTTGTTTCTGTGAATTTTGCAACTCGAAGGAGAAGCCCACTCTTGGGTAAGCATGCTATTGTTACATCATCTCTGATTAAATCTGATGCATAAATGTATATATAGGTCGTGTTATTTCTACTAATTTCTGTCAGAAAGTTTCATCTCTGATTAAATTTGATGCAGTGAGTAAAATCTTTAAGCCAATTTGTTCTTCGATCTGCCCAGATTTCTAGATTGTTGGTTTCGGTCCATTTTGGTATTAGAAAGTTAAATAAAAAGATCATAAAATGTAGGAATGGTTTGTGTTTTATAATCTAAATAAAATTTACCATATTGTCAATATGTACACACCTTTTGCATATTTGTGTTCCCTTTGAATTTTTCAATCGCATAATTTCATTTAAATTCATTATATTTGTTTAGCAACCATCCTAAAAGTTAAAACTTTTGATTCAACGTTTGATATCTTAATCAGCATTCAAATTCCTTCCTTTTTAGTCATAGCACTTGTTATGTACAATTGTATTCAACTCAGATTCATACCTGCATGACCTGCTGCTTTGACATAATTCTTATGTTAAGGGTGTTGATCTGGACTTATTGTGTTTTTCCACCTGGAGAGTTGATTTTACTAGGAATGTGTGATATAATACATAAAAAGCTTGAACGCGGTTTTTTTTATCCTTCCCCCTTTTTTTAACTTGTAGCTACCCAAACATACACATATGAAATGCGACTTAGTACCATTTTATTTGGTGAACTATCTGTTTTTAACATATACAAACATTTCTTAGTAACTGTATTACTTATTATTTAAAATTCCTAGTATACATTTCAGAATGTATAATATCTCCTTAAGGACGGATGTAAGAAACAATAACGCCATTAAATTGTTATAACTACGACTGGGAATTAGAGTGCTGCAGCTTTTAATGTTATTAATAATAAATGTGCCATGATCTCCTATTATGTGTGTGCATGTGTATGTTGATCCTACCATGATAGTAAATTAAGATGTTAAATTCTCTGGTTGTTCCAACTGTATTCCATTATGGGTATTTTTTATATACCCGCGCAAATCTTTGGTATCAATAAAGCCCGACCCAGAACTCCATAATTTTGGAGAACCTATCCAAACCTTTGAAATAAACTAAAAGACCCATCCTAGTTAAGTACCATCCATATGCTCAGTGGCGGACCCAGGATTTTTGTACAGGATGGGAATAATATAATATGATATTTATCTTAGGTGCTCTTGCTTGTTGAGAGTAGGATTAGTTCAGAGCTAAGCAATTTATCAAACGCTTGGTGAGCTTCAAAAGCAATTTTCTCCAACAAATAATTTCTATCTAGTATCTAAAGCAATTTATAAAACACTTGATATGCTTCAAAGTCCCAACATTTCATCATTAAATAGACAAAGAATAATTCATCATAAGCTTTTCGAAAAAGACCAACTAATTAAAATTATGTTTTTTCCTTTAAAAGAATAGAAAACAAACCTCAAATAATGGAGACCGGAGTGTTAACGATCAAGGGGAGTCGGACCGACTTGGAGCCTTGGCCTGTAGAGATTGCTTATTGCTTAGTGGGTGAGAGAGAGAAGTGGGGGAAAAATTAGAAATAAAATGTCATGCTTACTGCTTAGGCGGGTGAGGGAGATAAGTGGGGAAAAATTAGAATTAAAGTGCTAATTGTGAGATTTGAACCCACGCTCAAACAAAGCAAGTCCCAAATCTGGCGCCTTAGACCACTGGGTCATCCTTCAGTTTTGTTATCACTCTCTCTACACACACAAACCCTTTCATATAGGTCCTAATTTTTTTCGGAAAATGAGTGTGGACGGCCTCCTACTCTCGTCTTCATGTATGTCCGCCCCTGCATATGCTGATAAACCACTGTCAATATTAGCCGTTAGATAGGATAAGAAGACCCTCTTACCCTCTCTACCGACCGATATATTGGCTTAAATGGGCCACGTTGTCTTCTTTTTCACCCTTGTTATCTTCTTTTCTCTCTTACATGTGCTCGCTTCTCCCCTTTCTCTTGCTTCTCTCACCCCTGCTCGTTTCTCCCTTTTCTCTTCTCTCATCTTTGCTCGCTTCTCCTTTTTCGCTTCTTGCTTCTTTCACCTTTGCTCGCTTCTCTCTTTCTGTTTGGATGGTTTAAGTTGAGTGTGCTTAGGGGGAGGAAAAGGGGTTGAGCTCGGGTGGAGAAAATGACGGCGAGCCATTTTTTTGGGGTAGGGGTGGGAGAGGATCAGCTCGGGGGGATGAGGTGAGGGTGAGTTGAATTAACTACACTAGCTTAATCATTGTTACCATAAAGGTTTGAGTGATATTAAAAAAATTAATTATGAAGTTTTTTTGGGAAAATACCAAAGATTTGGGTGAGGTATATTAGTATTTTGACATGCGTTGCACGTTTATGTATAATAGATATTTTTCGGTATAGAGATCGCCCCAAGGATGCCTTCGGCATCCAGGGGTCACGGACTGACCATACACTCTGTTCAATAAGTGGAAGATATAGATGTTTGATAATAAAGTTATAGAATTATCTTTTTAAATTGAAAAGGATGACTTGGATATCAATACCTAGAGATATGTGGAGAGACAAGAGGGAAAATGAGAGTTTTGAAATTTGAATTCATTTGAGTCAATTAATATCTTTACTATTATAACTAGAATTCATGGGGATATGACAAAAAGTAGCTCATTTTTCCAATTAGATAATGCAAAAAAGTGAGAAAATTTCCTTTTGGAACTCTAACCGCAAAGCATACCAACTCATATCCTCTTGCTTATGAGCTTACCTTCTTACCCCTTCACAATTCAAATGTAATAATAGTTGGTCAAAGAGGTCCAATTATTTTTCAAAAAGAACCCAATAGTTAACATATTTGCAAAAAATAGTTTAAACAAGTCGACACCCCCACACAATTCTCTCTCTTACTATACACATACATCGCACGTGTAAAAATTCTAGTATTTTAATAAGTTGATGATGTGGATATGTTCATATGAGGAATAGATTTGAAGGATTCTCTCATTTAAAAAAAAATTTAATTAAAAAGGACAGCCATCAATTGGTGACCATAGCTACATCCTTGGAGTTTGTATTATAATAGTAGAGATTAGTATCGAGTTTATATAGTGTTTGATATCAAGAACTGTGCCTACATGCAAGGATCTTCTTTTCTATAACTATTTAGTAAGACATTCAATGGTAGAGCTGCCTTAATTAACGCCTATTAGTTACTGTTGCAGGATACTGTATTAATTCTCTCTTTTATGATAATGCAGTGGCACGCGGATCAAGACCCGCAAACGAAATATAGCAGCTCCTTTGGACCCTTCAGCTTTTGCGGATGCAGTGGTCCAGATATATCTAGATAATGCTGGTGATTTGGTAATGCTTGTTATCGAACTATTTGCTGTCTTTATACTCATAGTCATGACGATGGTTTTTACTTTTTCAATTGCAAATTAGATGCAACATGCAAGAATGTTTTGATAAAATCCAGTCGAACTGTAAAATTTATCCCTTTTATTTTAAAGCTGTCTTGGGATGCTTTCGTATTTGGTTGTGAAGCTTTGTAGATTTGGTACTGGCCAGATTCCATTAGTAAACGAAGGATTTTTTTTTGATCTCAAGAGAAAAAACCTGCATACAACAACGATGAGATAATAATGAAGGTTTTGAAAATTTCATTCATAATTAAATTTAAAAGAGGGGTTTCAAGATTTTCTTATCACATCCAAATTCCTTTGAAATCATTGGTTCCTCATTTCAAACTCAAATATGTTTGATTAACTACCGGCACACCCAAACAAAACCATAATGATTATTAACTTATTATTCAAGGAAACATTTCCTTGGCCCCTGTGGAAGATAATACTAAAAATGCAGGTATTCCTTACTAATAGAGTTTCTTAGTCACTACAAGATTTGTATTGAAATATTTTATTTTATTTTATTTTTTTTTTTGGGTCGGGGCTGGGGGATTTGTTGAATCATTATCTCTGCATATGCACATGTTCTATATAAAACCTATATCATGTAAATGTTTCTGCCAAGCTGCTAGATTTTCATTTTTGTATCTAAGCAAGCTAGCCTTATTCACAGGAACCTGTTGCCAAAAGCCTTGAATCTTCAGACCTGAACTGTTCCTGCTACAGTGACACGTTTTTTGAGTTAACTTGGTAAAATTTCCTTTTGCAAGAAGATTGCGTTATAGCGTTGTATGTTAACACAAAACTATGCAACATGATGCTGATTTCCTTATATTATTCTAATTTTTTATTTTCTTCCTGTTTGTTGGTTACATTAAGAACTATTTATCGTGAATGAACATGTGAAAACAAGCTCTATTGTTGGTTTCCTCGTATATTTCTTTCTGTAGACCTCACCAATATTAATTTCTTTAGTTAATTTTTTTGTTATTAAAAAAGACTATTTTGTTCGAGAAGATAATTGTTGAAACATATGCAGTATTTTTCTATGTGTAGAATATGTTCTGTGAACCTCTTCCTCTACAAAACCTTGAAATGCATTACGAAGCAAAAAAACTAGAAAAAATAAAGGTGAAGTGATTGACTTTTCAGTCTTTTGTAGAGTGGCACTTTAATTCCCAATGCCGAATGAACAAGAGAGGGTTGATGTCAGGTTGCCAAATGCATAACTTTGTCAAATATTGTACGAGTCTTGTGCCCCTCATGTTGTTGGGAAAGGGCTTAGATGATTACTTTGATTCTGAATGGCTAAAATGTATTTAAGAAGTATAAGAAACTTGGGCACTATAAAAGAAACTTACAATGTGGCTAATTGAGGCATGAATTTTTAATTTTATGGGTTATCATAGAAATGTACTCTCGGATAATGATTAACCTTTTGTACAATTATCCAGTTAAATGGAAGTAATCTATTATAAAATTAGGCTGAGGCTGGAGACTTGGTCATTTGCAGGTAGTAATAGAGTACAATGGTTGTGTATGATAACCTGGAATGTCTTTTTACAGCTTAAATATTTTTTAATGAAAACTTCATGTGAAAATGACTGACAGTGTGTGTTCTTTTCCTCTGTATGACAGATGGCCATGCAAATCCTTCGGAACAACACCCATTTACCCATCCAATTTAGGTGCTAACTGTAGATGGCCATGTATCTTAAAACATATACTCCATATGAAATTTTCTTAAGGCTTAAATCCAGAAAACTACCAAATAGTTTCTTTTTTTTGCAAGTAACTACCAAATAGTTTCAAAATTATGAGAAACTACTAAACTTAACGGTGACATGTCAGCACCGCTAATGCCATGTCTATGCCGCATCGGCATATTTGCCACATCATTAAATTTTTAATTTTTTTCCAAAAATACCCTTCTTCCTCAACTCCTAACCCTAGCCTAAACCCTAACCCTAATCAGTTCCCCCATTCCCCCCGGCGTTCTCCTCCGGCGCCTCCTACCGGAGAGGGGGCATGAGGGAGAAGCCGACGTCGAGGGAGGAGGACGAGGCGACATCACTGCCGCTCTTCGCCTTCTCCTCCATTGCCTCCACCTCGACATCCCCATTGTTGCCGCCGCCGCCGCCCTAGCCACCCTTGCCAACGTTGCCTAGCCACCTCCCCGTCGATTACCTCATCATCGTCTTCCTGCATAAGCCAACCCAAACCCAAACCCTAATACTAGCCCTAATTGCACTACCGCTTCTGGTCGGTGCCGCCACCTCCTCTCCCTGCTGTCGCTCTATTTTTTCTTCATGATCTTCATCAACATCCTTATCTTCTTTTATTTCTCATCTTTCCCTAATTTCTTCCCAAACCCTAACCCTAGCCTCCTTCGGCCACTCCTCACCATCACCACCGGCGAATCCACTTCCGGCCACCTTCCCCGCCTCCTCCCCTCATCGCCGACCACCTCCTCTGGCCATCGCTGCATGTCTTTTAATTATTAAAAAAAATAGTTAATAAAATAATTATTAATTAGTTATTATTGAAAGAGCAAAACCGTCATTTAGTTTACCCATTTTACACCTTTAACCGTTGACCCGAGTTGACTGTTAGTTTTGGTAGGAATTCGTAGTTTTCAAACTATTTGGTAGATAGTTGCAAAGCACGAAAATTATTTGGTAGTTTTCTGGATTTAAGCATTTTCTTAATAGTATCCAGTGTTGAAGCTTATTTTTTACTGGTGGTGTGCCTAAGTCAATGTTACTTGAAACGCGGAATGTTTCGATATGCAAAACGAAAACGGAAACGCAGAACGCAACTTGTGGTGGAACGCGGTACGATAAGGATAGTCTCTTTCATATGCTTATTTGGGATGGAAAACGTACCTCTAAAAAGGAAGTTTTTTTGGATTGTTTGTACGTATGGGTGTGTAGTTATATATAATATACATAAATATAATTTAATTTCTTTTGCTTAAAACTAAATATTTTTAGCACAATCTAATACAAACCCGATTATATGTCCCATTTGACTTAAGTTTTGATCGGAACGGTGGTTTTTCCGACTCGGAGCGCTAGTGATCTTGAATTGGGAACAATCGTACCAAATTGTAGTACGCTAGCGGTTTAGCGATTTATGGTAACATGATGCCTAACTTATCCCCTGTGAAATCAACAAATTGACAACCAGTTGATCCAGAAATTTTGGTTAGAGAGGGCACAACATGTAGCAAGGTTTCGTAGAGATTTTGTTTGAAATTTTGGAATATCTTGCGATTTTTCATCGAGGCCGATTTTTTATTTTTTATTTACAAAAGAGGACATAGTAGGATTTGTGCTTCATATAATTAATATGAAAAAATAATTATGTCAATGGTGGGAATTGAACCCACAACCTATTGTTAGATAATATCTAAGTGTCTAACACAACCACATGGGCAATAATATCCTTATGTTGTGTTTATAAACCCATATATACATTATACACTAATAATTTAGTACTCTACTGCATCAATAGATTA
This sequence comes from Agapanthus africanus, assembly GCA_030015575.1. Taxonomy (NCBI): domain Eukaryota; kingdom Viridiplantae; phylum Streptophyta; class Magnoliopsida; order Asparagales; family Amaryllidaceae; genus Agapanthus; species Agapanthus africanus. The sequence continues at coordinate 646,063,001 of CM057344.1, forward strand.
TAGATCGAAGCAGGGATTTTTCCATGATATCTCAGTGGGGGCACCTGTTCCCACTAAGTTATATGTGCATCCGTCCCTGTTGACAACTGCCGACCACTAATTAATTGTTAGTTTGTTACATTTCTAGTTTCAAATACCATGTCAGTGTATTTTTACTATATTTGGTTTGATAAAATCAAAATGGTCCGAGTTATTCCAATATCTGCATTATCCTAATGTAAAATCTCCAACTGTGTAATAATATTTCTGTTGTAGTTGACTTGCTTGCTTTCTAAATGTAAAAAACAATATAATTATATAAAATAGCATTTTTTTCTCTGCAGGTCGCGTACTCAACTAGGTACAACAAAATCTGATGAAGGGGAAAGGCACCCCTATTCTGTTATGGACTGTGAACCCAAGCACGATGCAATCTTGCCTTCTGTTCTATATATACAGAAAATCTTGCGTCGAAGGCCCTTCTTGATTAAGAACTTTGAAAATGTTACAAGGAAATTCTTGCAATCCCTGGAACTCTTTGAGGAGAATGAGAGAAAGAAGCTTGCTATTTTTACAGCGCTTTCATTCTCCCAGAAGTTATATGGGCTTCCTCCAGAAACGGTCATGCAGCCATTGGTCAAGCATAATCTTGTTGCCAAGGGGATAGTCCTTTCATTTATCACCGATTTCTTCAGGGAATATTTGATAGATAACAGCATAGATTATCTTATATCGCTTTAGAAGTGAGGCAAAATGGAAGATAATCTCCTTGACTTCTTCCCAAGTGTAAAGCGCTCTGCTGAAGGATTCTCTGAGCATTTCACGTAAGAGTTCTTTCTTGTGTTATATAATGTTGTAGCCGATCTATTAAAAATCTAGTTACTGTAAGAAAGATTTAGTTACCTTTCAGGATGCTTGACTTTCCAGATGTTTGGAACCTAAAAACGCACATTGTATTTTAAAGTTTGTTAAAAGCATGTACCTTTAATCAAGTTGGTAGCCGACTTATATTCGATTGTAGAATGTAAGGCCTGGTTCTACAAATAATTATCTCTGCAAATGCACAGGTATGTTAAATGAAATGGCAGGAATTAATCTCATTCATGATTGTGATGAATATAAATGTTTTGATCGCCAGAAAAGAATCACGGAGACCGAATAATTTTATAACCTTTTACTTTTAATATCTTTTGTCGAAATTTGAAAGAATCCAGCAATTTGTTTAGTTGTTACCCAATTGATAAATTAGTTCTTAATCTCCTGTCGTCCATTACTTTAACAGCAGAATATTTGCAAACAAAATGTGACACCAACATAACCTTTATCCCAATCTTTGGATTGACACATGCCTAAATATTCTTTGTGTTGCATATAATGAAATGTATGCTACATAAAGTTGTTGCTTACTTTTGTTTTGGGTTTTGCCCATAAATGGTGGCCTATCAAGTATTGATTTGTTTTAAAATGTTCATATTGGATTCCCAATATTCGTGCTCATATAATGTATTCTCTTTTTTTCTTTTTCTTTTTCTTTAAATTTTAGCAAGGAAGGGTTGGTAGCTCTTGTAGAATATAATGAGAAGAAAATGTTTGAGGTCAGATGAAAGATATGAAATCAGCATTGACAACCCAAATTGCAGAAGAAACTGATATATCTGAAGTCATAGAGTCCGTTAAGCAACGTGTCAAAGATGCAAAAATTCCTGATATTGAGGTAGTTCGCATCTTATGGGATGTATTAATGGATGCTATTCAAGGGTCTGGGAAGAACCGACAGCAAAATGCAAATTCTGCACTTCGCCAGGTTTCCTCATTTTACTTGCAATTTTCTATTTCAACTAACAGATCATTGGAAAAAAGAAGAAAACAAACTTTGAAGTTTGACATTTAATTTTCAAGAAGACCCTTAACGGCAGCTTGCCCAAACTCAAAATTACTCTGCAGAGTGATACTTATTCAATTTACATCTTAATCACTATCACCATTATCATTGATATCATCATCATCATCATTGTCATGGAAGAGGACCACTGTAACGAGGCAGAGAGCGTTGCCTATGATGACAATGTTTTTCCAGTCTACTCGACATGCACTTCGAATAAATTCTTAAAAATAAACCTGTTTGTTGCCATGCAGTCTAAAATGAAGGAATAAGACTCGAAATTCAACTAGATCAGGGATTTTAGGAGCATCTATCAAAATTCACCTAGATCAGGGATTCAGGAATAAGGGTCGAAAGATAAGATGAAGAGGTATATGGTGAATAAATTTCCTAGAAAATCACATTTAGTCTTGAGGTACAAATGTCAAATGGAGTTAAAGAACAAATTTCTATTTTTTCATGCATTTGTTATTCTGGGGTTATAGATAAGGGTTTTAGTTCCATAGGCTCAGGCCTTTATTGGTGTTGATAGTCAGGCGACAAACAAAAGTTTGTCTAGCAAACTGAATATTTTCTTTTACTAGATACTAAATGCTTACTTAATATCATTTTACAGCTAGTGTCATGACACCTCACTATCAATTCATGCTATATCATAAATTATTTTTTTCTTATGTACTGTCCGTGTACTTCGTATAAGTTCTCATTACCACTTGGTTTAATGTATGATCATATATTATATAATTCAGCTTTTGTATGACTTGTGATCAACAATACGCATCATTTCATATTTTAGCTTATGTATGACATCATCAACAATAATTTGTTTATGTATCATTTGATCATTTCTTACTATCTTCTTTTTATTTTATTTTCTGGGTTTTGGGGATTTTTGTTGGCAATGTTCTTGTGTTGTCTGCATTGCTATCAGTGTCAACCTTGGAATCTTTTCTTATATTGATTTTCATATTAGCAGACAATTTGTATAGGGCAATTTGTAAAGTGCTAACTTGATATCAATTCATTAATCAGGGAATATGAATCACATAAAAAAATTCATTGCATCACATAGAAAAATTAGCAACATAATCTTGCATTGCACTACTATTGCATAATAAAAGTTTACATTTATCAAACTCGTATCTCTCTTCTCAATACACTTGCACTATAAAAAACAAGAAAGAAAGAAAAACTGTATACTTCTAAGGGAGAGTTGCTTACTTCTTACTGTAGATCTTTTCCCTCATTCAGTCTTGATGTGGGGTGATTTACTCCATCACCCTCACTTCGGAAATCTCTTCCTAGGATTGGACTCTGATCATCAAATCTGCCTGTAACTTATCTTATCTGATTTTGATGCGCCCTCCTGTATGGAAATCCACTTAAACTCTTCATAATTTGTTTTGCTGACCACTCTTTTCACCATTATATTCCATAAGTTTGATTTGTGTCCACCCTCCAATTTATAGCATCAAGCATGCTTAAATGCTTTGAACATGTCCATTAGTGCCATGATTGCTCAAATCCTTACAGATACACTCAATGATGCATATACATTTCCCAAATGGGGAGTAACGATTACAAGCATTCATGAGTATCTCGCCAAGTATAAATACAACGAATATACAAATTTTTGTTAAGGACAAGTATTCATGCACTTGTATTGGAAATGAACCTTTAAATGAGTGCATTAAATTGCCCATCTTCTTTCCTAAGGAGGCTCCTGAGGGTTGTGTACTAGATATCATGATAACAAATTAAATATGCTAATTGGTATATTTTGTGACATACTTAATTGAAAATTAGGAACAAATATTCACAATTTCTTTATCGCTTTGTTATCATAGTATCAGTTTAACACAATCCTCCAATTTTCTTTTCGGCACACTAGTTTTACGAAATTGCTAAATTACCTTTTTCAAAGGTATTTCTTACATGAGAGTAGCGATCCATTCAGAGCAAATATAAAGCAAGTAACATGTGTATTTGTATTTTTCTTCTGGCAACGAATATTCTAAATATTGTTTGCATCTGTAACCAAAAACGAATAAAAATGTGAAAAATGGTCATTATCAATAGTTAGGAGAGAAATATACGCAAGGCCTTTTATTTTATTTTTAAAATTTTAAAATACTAAAATTTTAAGATTTCGCCTGGTCGACTCATTTTAATTCATATGCGTCATGTAGTATGGAATATACTTTTTAATATATTAAAATGAATTTTGATATTTTCAAACAAGTATTGAATTATAAATGATAATCTAAGCATGTCATATTGCGCTCATATCAAAACAAATTTCGTATAGAACTAGCAAGTGGCCCCATGCGGATGAATGGGGTGATTGTTGAAGGGGAAAAACGTTTTAACCAAAAATATTGTCTTGCTACAATCTACATTGATATTGTGCATGCCATTAAATTAATTTAACCATCTCATATAAAAGGATGTTGGATTTATCCAATGCCTAAAAGAAACCATGCAACACAACAATTCCAAACTGAAAATCGACAACAATGTCAAATATCGCCAACTGCATAACAAAATCTTAACGAAATACACCGGATATTCCTAAAACACAATGCAATTGATTTTTTTTTTCTAAATGACATAATTTTCTAATCTTAATACCCAAATAACTAAAAAAGGGCAAAACACGATTTAATAGCTAGATTCGAGAGTGCCACTGTAGCTTAGTGGTAAACCCTCTAAGCAACTCAGCAAGAGTTCTAGGTTCAAATGCCGTGTGCATCAAGTTACAACCTATCTTTTAAAATAAAAGCCAGAGATTCATATCGAGTATAGTAATATTAATTATAAGGCTTAATTCCAAAAAAACCCAAACCTTTTGGCTAAACTACGATAAACCCCCATGAACTTTTAAAATAAATAAGAAACTGCCACAAAACTTTCAAAATACACAAGAAACTACCACAAAGTTTTCAAAAACTACGGATAACTACCAAAAATAAGGTGCCGTGTCAGCAATAAATTGCATGAAATCGCCAAAAAACCGAATTTTTTTGTACCGTGGTAGTTTCTCGTAATTTTGAAAGTTTTTGGGGTTCTCATAGTTTAGCTAAAAGGTTTGGGTTTTTTTGGAATTAAGTATAGTTATAAAGTGAATACAGTATGGATAAATGGAAAATGTTGTACTTTAGTGCACAATCACATTATTCGCTAATTTGAATAAAGTAAGTTTAACATTGTAAACATTGGAGTAAGCCTATCCCTTTAATTGTATAGAATGTTGCATGTGCCGATCAACCCTGCTCCATCAAACAAAATTAAATCCCGACTTCATTGTACATTTGTAGTAGAGTTAGCTTATATAATATGCACTAACTTTACTTCTTAGGCGGAATTTGGATTTTAATAATATTTAAAAGCTGGCTCTTCTTTAGCATTTTAAATTTTAACAATAACTCGTCTTTTACAGACCGCCAGCACACAATAGTATTGTGTCGCAGGGCCATTCCATATGATTTAATGTCAGAAAAGATCGAGTGACCTTTAACTTTTTGTTCTCGATGGATGTCGCATGTGAGAAGAAAGACTATTTAAAATAATATTTGTTAATTTAGTAGGTCATTGTATTTAGTTATTAGTAATTTAAAAGATTGCACATAAGGTATTTATTCGCAGGATAAAATTATCACGATAGGTACCGAATATATAAATTTCAACTTAATAATCCATGCCACACGATGCTAGAAAGTGTTAGTGTATATGCCCTAGAGGCCATTACTGTATCATACTAGTTTGTATATTACTTAATGGATGCTTGGGATATTCACCTTGTATATACAATCTTGCTCAAAATAGTAGTATGCTACTTGGTTTGTTTCTACTTCAATGTGTACTTGTGTTTATTTCAGTATATCACTTATACGCATTAGTGGAGCCCTTAGGATCTTTGCTTGATTACCAGCGTTGTGATGGCAGTCACACTAGTGGGGGCTGGATAATCTATAAGCACATCCTTATTCAGGTCCCTGGTCGCAGGACTATCGAGACAGGGCATCGATACTCCGGAGTAGACCAGCGCATGCGCTTCTCATCCCAGTGTGGGAGACGGTCTGTCCCACAGCCGTCAGTACGTCGTACTTGAGATAGTATGCGGGTGCTCGTTAGGTTACGGGTACACTGGACAGGACTCGTCGGGAACTGACTAGTTGGTATTATACCTATCGTCAGTTATCAGTTCCCAGGTGACATGAGTACAGCTTAGTCCGCTGACTTGACACTGTCACTTCGCCTCGGGTGTGTTCCCACTGTACTTTGATCACTACCCTACCACGGCTCAAAGGAGTCGTGCAAACAGGTGGTGGTTGGGTGCAGTCCCGAAGCACTTGGAGGCAGTGACGGTTAGACAGGATTCGTCTCTCCCGGTATTGGGGGTTGACGTCGCGCTGTGTCTAGGAGAGCCATTACACGAGTAGTCCCTGGCCAGGGCAAACGAGATATACTGGTAGGTTTCCAGTGTTATCTCAGGGTGTATTGGGCTTCACTCCGGCACGACTTGTACCGCTATTGGGGGACTGACGTTTACCGCCCCTTAGGCCCGCCATGCGATGTATCAGACGAACAGACCGGACTGTACGGAGAATGTCACACTCAGGCTCAGTAGGAGTTCAGATGGGTTTCGCCTCGTCGGTCTTCTTGTCGGCATTACCTGGGGACCGTTACGCACAGCTAGTGCCGCTTGCGGTCTGTGGTTAAACCCACTGCCAGCGTAGTGTCGAGTCTTTAGAGTCCCACACAGAAAGCTTTTCGCCTTTAGGCAAAAGAGTAGAGGTCGCATGGTATTGCGACAGGTCGCATGGTTTTGCGACAGGGTTCGGTCACATCCGTGCACTTGTGCACGTATAGTGTCCGGACAGTTTACACTAGCGGGCTTTGGTTTAAGCCAGATCCTAGTGTACCTTATGGGATTGGATTTATCCAGTTTGCATTCGTGTTCCTCGGAACGCGGATGCGGGTGTGTATGCACAGTTGACAGGGAGGCAGAGGCAGCGGATTCTCATTAGGGTTGTTGACAGTTGACCGTTGACTTTTTGACTTTATGCTCAACCCTAATGAGAATATGATTTGTGATTAACTATTATATTAATTAAGTATTATGGTGATATGGTTGTTGACTTGTTGACTTTTGTTGACTTGTTGACTTTGGTGACTTGTTGACTTTTGTTGACTTGTTGACCGGTTGACTAGGCTTGACTAGTTGAGCATCATGATGACCATGGTTATCATTTCATGCCAAAGACTTTTTTCTTGCTTGCTTTTTTGAGTAAAATGAGTGCATGATATGATAACCTTATGGTTGCTTCTAACCATTACCAAAAGACTTTTTTTTTGATATGATGAGTTATGATCACTTTGGATTATGAGAGGGTGAAAGAAAAAAAGAGAGCCTCATTCTTTCTTGCTCATTCTCTCTCTTGTTCTTGAGCTCTCCTCTTGCTCTCATCCTCAACCTCTTGCTCCCTCTCTTGATCTATGGTTCTCTTGTCTCATGAGTTGAGAATCAAGAACCATAGATAAAATCCCATTCTAAATCATCTCTACTCATTCTAGTTCACTAGGTTTAGCAAACCAAGTGAACTAGTTTCTTCAAAGAACGAAGAAGGAGCTAAAGGTTGGAGCTTTCAAGTGGATCTATCTTCGGCGTACGGAGACAATGAGAAGGAGCCATCGAACCACCATCGGAGCTTGAAGAGAAGGAGTTCAAGTTTAGGTATAACCATCTTCATCCGAGTAGCTAACTCTCTTTAGCATAGTTTGCTAGTTTTAGTTTAAACAACGATCCCGACCATAGTTTAGTCCATGTTGCCTCTTGCGATAAAAATTCGTTTTTTATACCGTTTCCGCCTCCCCGTAAGAACCGGGGGTCGCAATATGGACTTACATTGGTATCAGAGCCTAACTAAACTTAAACTAGCTTGGTAGTGAAGTGTAACGAAGTTCGGAACCGAAAAAAATCACAAAACCGGATAATCACAAAAACTGAGTTTCTGTTGAAATTTTTTCTGCTCAAAATGAAAAACTTTATACTCCTAAATTCGGCTCAGGGTTTTGTGTGAACACCCAAGAAAAACGATACAGTGATTCGCCTAAAGTGCCGCGCTTCCGCCGCGTGATCCTTCTTAGACGCCGCGGAACCGCCGCGACTTGGTGTCTTCTCTGCATCGTTTTTCGTGCAGTGTGTTTGTGTGTTGGTTTTGGGATTTTTAAAATATATTATATGTGCCCAGATTGTCCAGAAAAGAAATTTCCTTTTGGGGTCCTATAATTCCGTATTTTTTCCGAACTTCACTGCACTTTGACTATGATGGTTATATCTGTGATGCTTGCATGTATTGAACGTCGGCTAATCGCTATAAGTCGATTAGTCGGGGTTATACATGATCTGTAATGTGCTGGAATGTGTATATGAATGTGTTGGACTGTCGCGGGTGAATAGCCGGGGTGGATGTGAGATGAGCTTTTGTTTTTCTTTCATTCATTGTAAATGTAAATTGATGTAATAATATTATTTGTTTGGCCGCACAACCGGGTCGGGGTTGTAGCCGTCATTGTATAATTCTTTTTACTGTTTTTGCTCCTAGGATAGACCCATGGAGGGGTGCACAAACTACCGAGTACTTGGCGGGTAGTTTGCCGCACCCGTAGGGGTCTTGGGTGGGGTATTTGGCTATTCACCGCGACCGTGTTATCCGCTTTTCGTTTCAGGCTCGAAAGGATTGCGGATTGCTAGTATATCCAATGCATTCATCTGTGATCTGTAATGTCTATCATTGCTTACTATTTAGGCGTTGCTTATGTTTTACAGACGCGCTAGCCCAGCCCCCGCTTTGTCGTTAGTTAAGTAACCTAACGGGTAATGACGGGGCCCAGTGGCGAATGCGAATGGCATAAGCGTACGTCATATTTTGGTTGTTTTCTGTAATGGTAGGGTTAAATGATGGGACGCATTAAAAGTACTAATGCAAGAATATCACGCATTAAAAGAACTAATGCAAGATAATAAACCAAGTTAAAGTCGTTGGAACACTTTCGAAAAACCACTCGGTTCTTTTCAAAATAACTTTTAAATGCGGAGCTTGAGCCACTCCTTCTAAAAGCTATCTCGTTCCATCGATTAAATCAAGTTCACTACGTTCACGGTTTCGCCAAAACCATTCGTAGCCCTCCGTCGTTTCGTATGAATATTCAATAAGTATTCAAGCTGTGTTTGTTGACCTTCGTCAAAGCATAGTGATTGGTAGCTATTGGGTATTCATATGTAGCATAGATAGATGCGTTGATTTGGGACATTCGCATTACCTTGTTGACCTTCGTCAAGGGTACATACGGGTGGATTCAAATTAACCTGGATAATGACGGGCAGAACTTGACATGTGACTTATGATTTGTTGACCTTCGTCAAGGTCATAAGAGCATGGGGCAAAAATCCACATCGGGAGTTTCATAAGTACTGAAACTTGCTAGATTTGCATACCATTTGGAGTGTGATGATTCTGGTAGGATTCCTTCAGTTTCGTCACGCGATGATATTTGGATCCCGATCCTACTGTGAGTATATGCTACTCCTCGGGAAATTTCTCACTTAACGATCAATGCTATAAACCTAGTAGGTGCCTAGAAAGGTGTTAGCGGGGCTACGCCCCCAGGGAAAAGAGGTTCTCTAATTAAGGAACTTCGCGAAAGCGTTGGAAAACCTCCCTCGAAGTACCGACACCGGCCTGGCTGAACGGTTAAGCAAGTATTGTACGGTGGGATTGATCCTGACTAATTCTTCCTTTATGGTTTGAGGAGGGATTCGAGAAACAGTGGGAGCCATCCTGTTTAGACAAACTAAAAACCACTCTAAACTTGCAAGAGCATCATGCTGAGTGTTTCTTCTTCTCTCTCCTAATTGCAGCGACCAATCAACATGACTGGACTTAAGTTACTCCTAGATAAAAACAAACTGACAGGGCCAAACTACAAAGATTGGCTCAGGAATGTCAAGATAGCAATCACTTATGACAAGCTGGGGTATCTTCTTACCACCAAAGCTCCCCCTATCCCTGGTCCAACTTCCAGCGTCGCGGATAAGGAAATCCGCAAGACTTGGGAGATTGATAGCGCGAAGGCCAAGTGCCTCCTGCTTGCCTCGATGGACAACGAACATCAGAGGAGGCATGAGAATATGGACATGGAGTCCATATTGCTCCATACAAAAGAACTGTATGGAGAGCAATCACGTATCGCAAGATACGAAGCGTCGAAAAAGTTATTTTCAACAAGAATGGCCGTCGGATCATCAGTAGCCGAGCATGTGCTAAAGATGATCGGCTTCATTGAGGAGCTCGCTGACCTAGGGATCACATTGGAGAGTGAGCTATATACGGATATAGTTCTCCAGTCCCTTCCTTCCACTTACGCCCAGTTTATACTGAACTTCAACCTACAAGAAAAAGAGGTTGAACTATCAGAGCTCCTCAACATGCTGAGGAGCGCAGAGGGCACCCTACAGAAAGGTAGGGAAACATCCACTTTGTTTGTAGGAGGATCATCTTCTTCTAGGTCCAAGGCGAAAGCCAAGGGAAAGAAGAAGAAGGCCCCCGCCAAACCAAGGGGCGGTGTTGGTAAAGTGGATACGAAGGGAAAAGGCAAAGCAACAAAGATAGCGGGGAAGCTTGTGGATAAAGAAGAATGCTTCTATTGTCATAAGAAAGGACACTGGAAGAATGATTGCAGGGCCTGGAAGGCCAGAACACAGGAATTGAAGCAGGTTGCAGCTTCAGCTTCAGGTGTGTATGTTATTGAAAATTGTCTTTCAATAAACTCTACTTCCTGGGTATTGGATACCGGATCAGGATCTCATATCTGTAATTCTTTGCAGGCGTTGAGAAACCGTAGGGTTTTGAAGGCAGGTGACATGACCCTCAAAGTTGCGAACGGAGCTAGCATGGATGCTAAAGCCGTGGGGGACTATCACCTGGGAATGTCAGATGGACATGTTTTGGTTTTGCGTAATTGCTTTTTTGTACCCAACGCAACTTGTAATATCATTTCTGTATCTTTAGTTTCTAAAGAAGGTTATGAATTTGCGTTTGTAAGTAATGTTGTAAACATTCACCTTAATCAAGTTTTGATTGGGTCAGGTACATTGAGTAATGGTATATACGTGTTAAACCAACCACAGATTTTTAACGTCCAGAATACACACAAAAGAAAGTCTCCAGAAATAAATCAGACTTTCTTATGGCATTGTAGATTGGGTCACATCAATGAGAGAAGGTTGACTAAGTTACATACAGAAGGATATTTGAATGCGTTCGAATATCAATCGTATGCCACTTGTCAATCTTGTCTCAAAGGAAAGATGACAAAGACTCCGTTTACTGGATAAGGAGTAAGAGCGAGCGAGCTCTTAGGACTCGTACACAGTGACGTGTGCGGTCCAATGTCTACACATGCCCGAAGCGGACATTCTTACTTCATTACTTTTACGGACGACTTCTCAAGGTACGGTTATGTCTTCTTAATGAAACATAAGTCCGAGGCCTTTGGAAAATTCCAGGAGTATAAGAATGAAGTAGAGAAACAGACCGGCAAAAGTATTAAGATTCTAAGATCGGATCGAGGTGGAGAATACTTAAGTGCCGAATTCCTGAATTACTTAAAAGAGAATGGTATTCTCTCTCAGCTTACTCCTCCATACACTCCGCAACATAACGGTGTATCGGAGAGACGGAACCGAACCCTATTGGATATGGTTCGGTCCATGATGAGTAACGCTGAGTTACCGCGATCATTCTGGGGATATGCACTAGAAGCAGCTGCGTATCTCTTGAACAAGGCTCCTACCAAGACTGTGCCCACCACCCCATATGAGATGTGGACTGGGAAGAAACCCTGTCTTAATTATCTTAAGGTATGGGGATGTCCAGCTTTTGTAAAAAAGCAGCATGCGGACAAGCTTGAGGCACGTTCAGTACAGTGTAAGTTTGTGGGATACCCAAGGAACTCCAGGGGGTATCTTTTCTATTCCGCTGAGGAACAAAAGGTTTTTGTTTCTCAGCATGCCCGCTTCTTGGAAACTGAGTTTTTGGAAACCCAGATAAGTGGGAACACAATAGAACTGGAAGAAATTCCAGAACCACAGACTGTTACTGAAAGCTTAGTGGAACCAGAGGGTTCAACAGAACAGGACATTCCTACGCCGCTCCGCAGGAGTAGTAGGCAGTCTCATCCGCCCGAGAGATACTGCGGTTTTCTCATAGACGGGGATAGAGAGGATTGCATCATAGATTATGATGAGCTTACTAGCTTCCAGCAGGCCGTTCAGAGCGTTGACTCAGTGAAATGGCTGGATGCAATGCGGACCGAAATGGAGTTCATGTACACCAACAAGGTATGGACGTTGGACATTGCTCCAGACGGGGTAAAACCCGTAGGATGCAAGTGGATCTTCAAAAGGAAGATTGGTGTAGATGGACAGGTTGAGACCTATAAAGCTAGGCTGGTAGCAAAGGGTTTTCGTCAAAGACCTGGCTTGGACTACGACGAAACCTTTTCTCCAGTAGCCATGCTGAAATCCATTCGGATCCTTCTTGCCATTGCTGCCTTCCACGATTATGAGATCTGGCAAATGGACGTAAAGACAGCTTTTCTAAATGGAAATTTAGAGGAGTGTGTCTATATGGACCAGCCAGAGGGTTTCATTCAGAGTGGGAGCAGCGGAAAGGTGTGCAAGTTGCTTAAGTCCATCTATGGACTAAAGCAGGCATCGCGGAGTTGGAACATCTGCTTTGATGAGACGGTCAAAGAATTTGGCTTTATCAAAAATCCAGATGAACCATGCATCTATAGTAGATTTGTAGCGAGAACTGTAGTATTCCTCGTTTTATACGTGGATGACATTCTCTTAATAGGAAATGACATTCCTATGCTACAATCTGTCAAGGGGTTCTTGTCACACAGGTTCTCCATGAAAGACCTGGGTGATGCCTCATACATTCTGGGTATCCGGATCTACCGTGACAGATCCAAGAGGATATTAGGACTTTCACAGTCCAGGTACATCGACACCATACTGAAGAGGTTCAGTATGGAAGATTCCAAGCGCGGTAACCTACCGGCTTGTCACGGGATCACCCTCTCTAAAGAGATGTCTCCCAAGACTGATTTGGAGAGGGATCGCATGTCTATTATACCCTACGCTTCTGCGGTAGGCTCTATAATGTATGCGATGTTGTGTACCAGACCGGATGTAGCTTATGCACTGAGTGTGGTAAGCCGGTATCAGTCTAACCCAGGGGAGAAACACTGGATAGCGGTAAAGAACATTCTCAAGTACCTGAGAAGGACTAAGGAGATGTTCTTGGTGTATGGCGGAAAAGACCTCCAGATTGAGGCCTTTGCTGACTCCAGCTTCCAGAGTGACAAGGATGATTCCAAGTCCATGTCGGGTTTTGTCTTTACCCTCAATGGAGGGGCGGTGTGTTGGAAGAGTTCCAAACAGGAAACCGTTGCAGACTCGACTATGGAAGCGGAATACATCGCTGCATCTGATGCCGCAAAAGAAGCTGTCTGGATGAGGAAGTTCTTGAAAGAACTTCAGGTGGTTCCGTCCATTGTTGATCCAATACCTCTGTATTGCGACAACAACGGGGCTATAGCATTAGCGAAGGAACCCAGGTCCCATCAGAGATCCAGGCACATCTTGAGGCGGTATCACCTGATCAGGGAGATCGTGGATCGCAAGGAGATCGAGGTTCGGAGAGTTGCTTCAGAAGATAACACTGCAGATCCATTCACCAAGGCCTTGCCCCAGACTCAGTTCGAGCGGCTGATCGAGATGATAGGTCTTCGATACGCCAGTACATGGCCTTAGTGCAAGTGGGAGATTGTTAGTGTATATGCCCTAGAGGCCATTACTGTATCATACTAGTTTGTATATTACTTAATGGATGCTTTGGATATTTACCTTGTATATACAATCTTGCTCAAAATAGTAGTATGCTACTTGGTTTGTTTCTACTTCAATGTGTACTTGTGTTTATTTCAGTATATCACTTATACGCATTAGTGGAGCCCTTAGGATCTTTGCTTGATTACCAGCGTTGTGATGACAGTCACACTAGTGGGGGCTGGGTAATCTATAAGCACATCCTTATTCAGGTCCCTGGTCGCAGGACTATCGAGACAGGGCATCGATACTCCGGAGTAGACCAGCGCATGCGCTTCTCATCCCAGTGTGGGAGACGGTCTGTCCCACAGCCGTCAGTACGTCGTACTTGAGATAGTATGCGGGTGCTCGTTAGGTTACGGGTACACTGGACAGGACTCGTCGGGAACTGACTAGTTGGTATTATACCTATCGTCAGTTCCCAGGTGACATGAGTACAGCTTAGTCCGCTGACTTGACACTGTCACTTCGCCTCGGGTGTGTTCCCACTGTACTTTGATCACTACCCTACCACGGCTCAAAGGAGTCGTGCAAACAGGTGGTGGTTGGGTGCAGTCCCGAAGCACTTGGAGGCAGTGACGGTTAGACAGGATTCGTCTCTCCCGGTATTGGGGGTTGACATCGCGCTGTGTCTAGGAGAGCCATTACACGAGTAGTCCCTGGCCAGGGCAAACGAGATATACTGGTAGGTTTCCAGTGTTATCTCAGGGTGTATTGGGCTTCACTCCGGCACGACTTGTACCGCTATTGGGGGACTGACGTTTACCGCCCCCTAGGCCCGCCATGCGATGTATCAGACGAACAGACCGGACTGTACGGAGAATGTCACACTCAGGCTCAGTAGGAGTTCAGATGGGTTTCGCCTCGTCGGTCTTCTTGTCGGCATTACCTGGGGACCGTTACGCACAGCTAGTGCCGCTTGCGGTCTGTGGTTAAACCCACTGCCAGCGTAGTGTCGAGTCTTTAGAGTCCCACACAGAAAGCTTTTCGCCTTTAGGCAAAAGAGTAGAGGTCGCATGGTATTGCGACAGGTCGCATGGTTTTGCGACAGGGTTCGGTCACATCCGTGCACTTGTGCACGTATAGTGTCCGGACAGTTTACACTAGCGGGCTTTGGTTTAAGCCAGATCCTAGTGTACCTTATGGGATTGGATTTATCCAGTTTGCATTCGTGTTCCTCGGAACGCGGATGCGGGTGTGTATGCACAGTTGACAGGGAGGCAGAGGCAGCGGATTCTCATTAGGGTTGTTGACAGTTGACCGTTGACTTTTTGACTTTATGCTCAACCCTAATGAGAATATGATTTGTGATTAACTATTATATTAATTAAGTATTATGGTGATATGGTTGTTGACTTGTTGACTTTTGTTGACTTGTTGACTTTGGTGACTTGTTGACTTTTGTTGACTTGTTGACCGGTTGACTAGGCTTGACTAGTTGACCATCATGATGACCATGGTTATCATTTCATGCCAAAGACTTTTTTCTTGCTTGCTTTTTTGAGTAAAATGAGTGCATGATATGATAACCTTATGGTTGCTTCTAACCATTACCAAAAGACTTTTTTTTTGATATGATGAGTTATGATCACTTTGGATTATGAGAGGGTGAAAGAAAAAAAGAGAGCCTCATTCTTTCTTGCTCATTCTCTCTCTTGTTCTTGAGCTCTCCTCTTGCTCTCATCCTCAACCTCTTGCTCCCTCTCTTGATCTATGGTTCTCTTGTCTCATGAGTTGAGAATCAAGAACCATAGATAAAATCCCATTCTAAATCATCTCTACTCATTCTAGTTCACTAGGTTTAGCAAACCAAGTGAACTAGTTTCTTCAAAGAACGAAGAAGGAGCTAAAGGTTGGAGCTTTCAAGTGGATCTATCTTCGGCGTACGGAGACAACGAGAAGGAGCCATCGAACCACCATCGGAGCTTGAAGAGAAGGAGTTCAAGTTTAGGTATAACCATCTTCATCCGAGTAGCTAACTCTCTTTAGCATAGTTTGCTAGTTTTAGTTTAGACAACGATCCCGACCATAGTTTAGTCCATGTTGCCTCTTGCGATAAAAATTCGTTTTTTATACCGTTTCCGCCTCCCCGTAAGAACCGGGGGTCGCAATATGGACTTACAGAAAGGTGAAACATAGTTTATCAATCTATCTTTCTATGAAGCACACATATAAGAGATGGGGCCAGTTGTAATATTCCAGGCAAGGTGTACTTTTCCAGCCAAACCAAGCCTTGACAGAGCTGATTGTTTTTTACCAAAAAACTCGAGGGGTTGGTCTAAATTATGCAGCCAAATATGCCAAAAAGATCTTGATTCTGGTTCTGCGTATAGCTTTATATATTCTAAGTATATCATTGTGGGCATATCATATCTTTGAGATTTTGTCGCTGACAGGTCAAAACACGGGCGGAACTTTTGAATGCATTTTGCACAAGTGGAAAGCTTGAACTTGAACTCATGTACGAAGAATGCTATGAGGATGTAAAATTGATGAAGTTATTCCCGGAGATTGTCAGATCTCTGTATGATCAAGATGTGCTTGCTGAGGACACCATTCTTCTTTGCTTCCGCAAAGGTGCAAACCCAAAGGGCAGGTACGAACTAATTATACTTTAGACGGGTTAATTATACAAAACCCCCTTTAGTTACACTTAAGATTTGTTGGATCAAACACCTTCCTTTGATCAACCAAAACCCCAACATGAAAAACAAGTTCTAGAGTTGAATTGGATAGCCATTTTTTATATGGATTGCCCAGAGAGGAAAAATTGAATGACGTTACGGTTTGAAAAGTTTGAGGGGGTATTTGCGCTAACAAGTCTCTTGAACGGGTATAATGCTCTATGGGGGTAAACTATAGCGTGGTTTGTGCAGTGTATTGTTAAATGATTTATTGCCCCCGTCCTAATTTTGGATTTTCATGTAATGTGGCAGGCAGACTTGTAAAAGCTCTAGAGCCATTTGTTAACTGGCTTGAGGAAGCCGAAGAAGAAGAAGAAGAACAATGAACCCAGGAAATTGCATCTGCCTTTGATCTGAATGGACCTCATGTATTCCTATCTGAGGTTTTCTCACCTTTGTGACTCCTGTAACAAGTTAAATAAAACTTGTAGCCCTAAATTTCCTGAACGGAATTTTCATTCCTATCGAATTTAGTATCCGAGTGAGTTTCTGTATCTTATGGAGAGAAGAACTATTTACAGCAAAGGTTATGCATGTTTCTAAATCAACTTAGATATCAGTCTTTCTCGTCCAAAGTAATGCTAAAATCTTGAATGGGTTGTGAAACACAAGTATGATTTTGATAAAAATTGGCACATTTGTTGTGCTGTGGGCATCATAGAAGTGTTCATTATTTTCAACTCATTTACCTTATGACATGTTACGGTCTGTCTGGAGGCAAGTTAATGCTAATTTTCCTGCATGATTCGAATTCAACTGCAAGTTTGTTTCTGGCATGAACAAGGCTTGTGCATATGTTAAGCTATTCCATATGATGCTCCAGAGCCAAGAAGTTGGAAATAGTATTTGATATAGTATTCAATATTGTGCGACCTGCAGTGCCAGTGGGAAGCTCAAATTGAAGGTTAGGGCATGAGATTTGTTCCCAAAATCAGTAATTTGATATGTGATAAATGGGGTTGGAGTCGAGTGCAGTCTCATGTCTGTGTGCATGACCCAACTACTCTCCATTATTATTGGATGTTCACCACTTTCAAAAGGGTTTTTCGTGTTTCCCCTCAGAATCATTTTTGCCCTTGAAAAAAATACCGGAAGAATTTTAATACTCTTTCCTAATTAATAACCTTGTTTTATTGCCTCATTGCCTACCTCTTCTTCTTCCTTCTCTTTTCCTCTTCGTAGCTGTGATCCACAAAGAAAACTTAATGTGATTAGGTTCTCTATCATTAATTTACAAAGGATCACAACAAATTTTCATCTTTCAAGTATATCGTTTGGTTTAGCTGCTTTTTTTTTCACCAGGACGCTTCGTTATGGTTGTATCTAAAAGCATTTGCTTTAAATCTTGTTTCGATTTAATGAATTTTGATTGGTAGTCATAAATGTAGATGCATTTTCAATGCCATGGCAATGATAATAAGATGCATGATGAAAGAGAGGTTCAATAACAACGATGAAGAAGAAAAAAGAATTTATGGAGAATAAATAAAGGAGTTTTACGAAGAAGAGATGCAAGAATTAAGGGGGGTATATATCTTCTTCTTCTTCTTCTTTTAATAAAAAAACCTTTCATAAAAACGAGGGGGTTTTTATTGTAAGTTGGATGATTTTATTGAAAATCCAACGGCTGAGATGGCCTTATCCAAATGGTCGCAGAACCTGAGTGTCGTTCACAAAACGAGCGGAAGAGAGCCACTTCTTTATTTTTCACTCTCTCTTTTAAATTAGAAGCCCCCATTTTTTCTCAAAAGAATGGGATTAATTCAAGAAGAAGAAGAAGAAGAGAATGAGCACTCTCGCCTGCTGCGCCTTCAACCGCACCATCATCGTCGCCCATAACCACCGATGCATCTCTCATCATCGTTCCCGCCATCTCCTCCCATTGCGAGGTACGATCCTTGTGAGTTTCATTGTTACTGTGCATTAGATTCTAGTTCTGTTTGATCATGTATAGTCAAAATGATTCTAGTTCTAATCGTTGTGAATTGGATAGTTGGACTAGAATGTTACTGACTTGGAATTAATGTTTTAGTACACGGAACGGAAACGGGAACACGGAACGATGTGAAACATAGTATGATAGGGTAGTAGTCTCTTTAGGTACACTTATACGGAAACGGAGTACGTACCTTTGGAACATGGAGTGTTTTGAAGCTTTCGTGTGTGCATGTGTATATCTGTCTATGTATGCTGTAATTAAATATAATTAAATTTATTTTGCTATCTATTTGAATTCTTGAAATTAAAAATAAATAAACTTTAAACATACTTATACAAAAAAAAAAAAATCCCATTTAACTTAGGTTCTCATTGGGTTAGATCAGAATGGTGATTCTTAACCGTAGTGTTACCCGCGATTAGGAACTGCCGTTCCGAATTGCAAATCGCTAATGGTTTACTAATTTATGGTAGCATAGCTCCACCATAATTATTAGCGGAAACACCCTGAACGCCCACCGTTTTTGAAGAGACGTACAAAGGCATTGTTAGTGATGTTCTTGCTTGCATATACAGCCAGCTATCTCTCATTTGTATTGGTTTATCACCTTCTTACTTCTAGTAATTGTAATCCTAGCGTTCCAATTTTGCTGATATAATTTCTGAAATATACTCGCTAGATTTTCAACTATTGAGACATAGAAACTATGTGATGCTGCATTTCCTTCCTCGCTTTCTTTCATAAGGTTAACTACTGATATACTGATTATATGATGCTAGCAGTTATAGGTGAATCCAAAGAAACAAAATCATCTATCGATGATAACAAGGAAAGATCAGAACCAGACAAGCTAGTTGATGGCATGGACTTTGGTGAACTTTGCAATGAATTCGAGTGCCTCAGTAGCCCGGCTGTTGAATCAACCGCAAGACAACTTGCACGCGATATTTTACAGCTGCGAGAAGGGAGTCGTGCCTTAGGATCCTACGCCATTTCTGTCAAATATAAGGTAAGTGTTCATGCTGAAAGAGAGGACTCAAAAGAATTAAGTCAAAGTGCTACACCTATCACTTCCTGAATGGAGATGCAGCAAACACACTAATAAATAATTTAAAAAATGAAAGGATTCGCAAACCCGCTGTCTGAAACAGTAAAATTAGCTCGTCTCTGGTTATTAGAATTCCAATATGATTATGTAGGCAGCGCTACAATTTGATGGTTGTAAATTGATTTTATCTCCCTCAGGATGTACATTTCATTTTCAATCAAATGTGACGTTAATAGTGTTGAAAATGTTTCAATTTATCGCAGGATCCTGTTAGATCCTTCACAGGCCGAGAAAAGTACAAACGGCCACTATGGGTGACCGGTGCACTGGAGAATCCCTCTGTGGTAAGAGCTTACAGCACGAATATTATTTCCCATGTTGCTAACATTGTGTTGATTGGAACCAACCCCCCCCCCCCCCAACACACACACACAAAGCATTCCAGATCTGAACCGGCTTATATTTTTCTTCTGAACACTTCCTGGCGAGACAATAATAGCCGCCTCAAATTTATAAATATCCTTGATCGTCTTTACATTTTTCCCGTGTATGTCGAAACTAGAAGGCTTACGCTTTGACGCCGATAACTCCATTTGTCGCCTTATAAAGTTAGACTATTATTAGATAGGAGAAGCTCGAGCAATTTGAAGCATGTTATCATATATTATGCCAGCTTGATATACTTTGTTTTCTCACAATCTTTTAGCTCAAGCTTCTGGCTAAAGTGGTTCTTAACATGGTATCGGAGTATTAGTTCTCAAGAATTTTGGGTTTGAACATCATCAATCAATTTAAATAATTTTTATTTACCCTCGATTATTCTGTATTAATTTGTTTTCTTTTTAAGATTTAGATATTGCACTCACTCAAGAGTCATGCATGTATCAGACAGTGCAGGAGATGGTAATGCTATCTTCAAGCATCCTCAGCATCAAATGGACGCTTCAAGGCAAACCGAAAAATCCTGTATTCGCATCAGGGGGAGACTTGATACTTCGAGTCAATTCTCAGTTCATTTTAAATCAAATAAGCGGCCAAGTGATCGAACACGAGGAGTCATGGGATTTATCGGCATCATCGGCACTTGCTCAGGCTTATTTCTGGTTATCTAAAAGGCTTTTCTCTGCCATCGAATCTGGAAAAGATACAATCGATGCATCTAAAAATATTACGTCTAAATTCGAATCTGAGAAGGAGAATACAGAGGTTTATCCCGACCCGTTAGGAGATCCTACAAAGGTATGCACTATCATTTCTTTTTTTTTTTCTATAAAAAGAAACATCGATATTAGCAATAACTTCACGTCGCCGACAACCATGATGAAATTCATGAAGATCTCCTTCTAGTTTCGAGCTGATTGTAATATTCACCGACTTCGTGTTTCTTGCTTTGTTTTGTTTCAGTTTTTTCAGCGGGATGATGGTTTTCAAAGAGATGCTTATCAGGTCGCGCTGTTGTTGGCAGTAGTCTATCTTGTTGTACAGTTTTTAAAGATAACTCTATGAATGATGAACCTCTTAACTCCACTTTTTTTGCTTTCAAATTTTTGTATGCTATTAGTTTTTGTATATCACATCCTGTACCATAAAGTTCATCTGTAAATGTATATGCACACATATTTTCCATACCATAAAGTTCATCTCTTCATGGACTCCTTGACTTTCCAAAATTCTGTAACCTGTATCCCCCCCCCCCCCACCACCACAAAAAAAAACCATAATGCACGGGTACGAAGTCTGAAATCAAGAAAAATCATATTAATTAATTTAAATTTTTATTTTTATATGATCTGTAAGTTTAAAATCTCATATTTATGAACTTCATATGTAAAATACATGAAAAATTAACTTGCAAATAGTTCAGCATTTTTCTTCGGCTTTTTAATATTTTCCTTGCTGCATACGAAAACCGCGCAATTTTAAAAATCTAAAAAAAATTCAATTTGTAATATTTCCTTATAATAGCACACAAGATTCACCAAATACGAACTTGTACATCAATGCCACAGAGATGTGTACAAAATTCATAATTTTTTTTGTTTTCTTCTAATTTTTAATATTTTGCACGCTAGCACATGAATATGGCGAAATTTAAAAAGTTTAAAATTTCCGGTTTTTCCAGTTTTCCAACATTTACCTTGCCATAGCATAAGAAAATCATAAAATTTTTAAATGATTTTTTTTATTTTCTTCGTTTTTATAATATTTTTCATGATATAGTACACGAAAATAACAAAATTTTCAAAAATCTTCAATTTTTCTTATTTCTATCCTTTTTTCCGTATACAGCCTATATATTAAATCAAAAGTATGACATTTTCAAAAATCTCAAATATTTTTTTCTTCAGTTTTTTGATATTTTGCATGCTTCGCGAAATTTACAAAAATCCTAAAATTATTTGTTTTTTTTCAAATTTAGGATATTTGGCATGCTCCACGCGAAAATTGCGTAATTTTCAAAAATCTTAAACTTTTCAATGTTCTTCGTTTTTTTCAATATTTTACTTGCTATAGAACACGAAAATCATGAAATTTTCGGTTTTCTTCAATTTTTTAATATTTTGCATGTTATTGCACACGTAAATCGTGAAATTTTCAAAAATCTCAAAATATTATGTGCTCTATGGTTTTTCTAACGAGTGCCACATCGTCTGACGGTAAAGACTCTTCACGGCTCAGTAAAAGGTCTGGATTCAAATCTTGCTTGTAGCAAGGTAACAACCTATTATTATTTTTATTTTAAAAAAGGTGTTTTTTTTTCCTTTCACCTTTTTTTTTGTTTGTGGGTGTGGGGGGAGGTGCTGACTATCATTTCCCTTCCTGAAGAGCCCTGTCAATCCAAACCAAATGAAGTCCTGAAAAATAAGAAGAGGAAAAAAAAAAACTTTGGGAACAACCCTATAAAATCAATCCAAACCAATGAAACCAGAAAAATAAAAAGAGAAAGGGAAATAAAACTTTGGGAGGGAGCAACATGTGTGAAAACACATTGTTGATTGGGACTTCATAGACATAAATAAAATAGAAATCAATATAAACAACACATACCATATTGTGTGGATCAACCATTTGCAAATTGCAACTTTAATCCAATATATTCATTATTTGAAAGCAGTAAAATGACTCTTACATGTTTGTATACCCCTTATTCGGGCTTTTTTGCTATTAATTCACAGCAATTTGTAACCCTATAAAAATTTTAAGGGCATAACATCAGGGCTGAATCTATCGATGGTAATGCTACTAGCTTGTTGATTTCATTATATCAATTGCAAGAAGCAGATCTTCAAATTTAGCCCCTGTTACTTCCTTCACGACTTCGCTGTCCTTGAGAATCTTGAATGTAGGAACAACCTTGATTCCCAACTCTTTAGCGAGAGGCTGCAGATTCAATGAACTCGATGAGGTTGAAACATAAATGCTGAAATAAAACAAGAGAATAAATACAGGGAAGAGAAATCACTGGCCTTGTTTTGTTTATTGCAATCAAGCTTCAAGAACACGATGTCAAGGTTTTTCTTGGATAATTCTTGAAATTTAGGGGCTAACGCCTTGCAAGGTCCACACCTTCATTCACTCAAGTTTCAGAATAGCACAGGTCAGAGAAAAAAGGATTTACTTTCATCCGCATTTAAACAAATTCAGATACTTAAATTTGCTTTAGCTTGGCGCTTTATTAACAAGAAATGCACTATTATGTACATGATGTTAAGCATGAATGGACAAAGACCATATACCAGAAACCATCACAATGTCAAGGAGAGGCGATGTATGTGCACATGCACGCGACGCGTATTTTGTTAGTTTTAGTGTGGATATGCATACTGATAATTCATAAATAGTAAATAATGAATAATGCAATTAAGTCTATTATAAGTTTTTAAATGATCAATATAGCTACCGGCAATCACTATAGAAACTACTAACCAAAATTGCTAACAGCATGGCATAAATGGGGTTTATATCAGAAATTCAAGTATGAAACACGGAACGTATTATTTAAAGAAATCCAAGCAACAAGTGAAGTGCTCATCCACATACACGCATAACTAACAACCAGAAATTGAATCTAAATCCCATATGATTTTTGGTTTCATTCTCACAAGGTTCTCCTGATAAACCATCCACTGGCAAACCCTAACCGAACATAGCCGCTCCATCAGTAATTCCGTAACAAAGGGGGCATTTTGTTTGAGAAATCCAATTATCATTCAGGGTTTAAGAATGGAGTTCAAGTTTCTAAACTGGAGTTTCATTAAAGTTGGCAAAACCTAACTCCAAGATGCTAATTATGTCATGTTTTTCATTTTGGAGCTGAGATAACTCCAATCTGATCTATGTTAGGGCCTATTTGGTTGCAGGATTTTATAGAATTTGGATTGTGGAATCCTAGAATTCCATAATTTTGTGTTTGGTTGGAGAATTAGGATTTCAAGGATTCCTTTGTTTTTTATGTAGGGTCCACTACAAAACATGGATTCCTAAAAATTTTTAAGGATTTTCAAGGATTTGGCACTATTCATTGTACTTTTAGATAGGACCAGTGGTACTTTATTTATTTAATAATCATCTCTCTATCTATCTCTTTCTAAAATCCTCAAATCCAAATCTCATTTTTTCCCACCAACCAAACAAAGATTACAAGGATCTACAAAT
The DNA here is from genome assembly GCA_030015575.1 of Agapanthus africanus. Lineage (NCBI taxonomy): Eukaryota > Viridiplantae > Streptophyta > Magnoliopsida > Asparagales > Amaryllidaceae > Agapanthus > Agapanthus africanus. Next base: position 646,087,151 of record CM057344.1, read on the forward strand.
CCAATACTAGGAATCCAAAGCTAACCAAACAATAAATTACCAAATCCAGAAATTTTCAACCGTACTATTTTGGAATCTAAATTTCATAATCTTGCAACCAAACAACCCCTTATGTAAACTCCATTTTCCCACACGCATCTCTTATATAACATAACTAGAGATTTTATTGATGGGATGTTTGTCCTTGTGCTAATCTAAACGACCAAAATGCCGTCTCGAAATTATTCAAACTCCAAAATGGGTGTTTTCTTCACGAATTTTGGAGTTAAGAAGACTTTGGTTGGATCGGAGTTTTGTAAACTACGGTTATATCAACTTTGCTGATTAATTTTGGTTCTTTATACAGAAATTTGTACATTCAGTTTAATTTCAGATATCATCAATTAAATCAATGATGTAAAAATTGGAAGAGGAGGAGGAGGAGATGTAAGTAAGATACCATTGAGTGTACATATCTAAAACGACCATCTTTGAACCGGCGGCTTTCACGATGGGCCAGAAAGTCTCCTTGTTCACCTCCGTCACCTCACCCACGGCCGGTCCGGCCGTTTCCAGGCTCGACCGGATCACAGCAGACCGGCCAAAACTCCCCTTTGTAACCGAGCCGGTGGAGGTCGAGCCAAACCGATTCAACGAGCCGCAACAGACCGATTTGTGAAGAAGAGTATAAGGAGGGAAACAAGGCGATGTGGAGAGGGAAAGCTGAAGCGCCGCCATTTTTTAGATCACAACGAGGAGCGAGGAGCGAGAAAAGAGAGGCGTGGGCGATGACAACTGCCGCTGAGGTTTAACCATGCGGGGATACCCCAAATTGTCTATAACGCCCTTTCGTTTGTGGGGCCATCTGCTATCATAGCTGGTTACGGATACAGAATGGTTATTGAAATTGAAAGTACTCTTTCGTATTTGGTAGAATCTAGAGAGGGATATAACAACATTACTATATTTTGATATCGGATATGGATACAGAATGGATATAGGAGTTATTATGTCCGCATCTAATGGTTTAACCATACGGGATGCACATACGCATACCATATCCGCATCCAATGGTTGTTGTCGGATGTGGATGCGAAACGAATATAAATGTTATCATATCCGCATCCGGTGGCTGATGCAGCGGGTATGGATATGGATACATATAATCATCACAAATGAAATTCTGAATAGGATTATTTGTTTCTGTTTACAACCATCTGGTCAAAAGAGTCAAAAGAAGCGGAGAAAAGGAAAAAAAAAAGATGAAATATACAAGCCTCGTCGAAACTTTTTGTGGATTAATATCAAACTTGTTGCGGATCTTAAAGAACTCGTCGAATTTTTATATGGCACTTCCTTGAAGTTCTATTTTCTCAGCTTATTAGTATGTCCAACTGAAATTTCAATTCCTGCATCCATTCTTCTTATTGGCTGGGAGTAAATTATGGGCTTAGATGAAACTTTTAGACAGTTATTTTCTTGTTTCACTTTACTCTTATATATATGATTTATAATACCTTTATACTCAATTGTCGCAAAAGATGTGATGTGCTGATGAATCAGGTGAGCAAATTCTGTCTATGTGCCTCTAATCAAGCAGAGGGGATACTGATTCTAACTCAAAATTGGAACTACGATATTTGTCAGCGCAACTGTATCCAATCCTGTATAATATCTGTAAAGCAATTGCAATTTGCGACTGCTCCTTGTCATGTTTATATTGACTAATGAGACCTCGAAGTGCGATGCTTCTTCCAAGTATCGTTTCTTTTGATTTGTTGTGACTTCTGTAGCTGCCGAATCTGTCTTGCTTTATGTTAGGATACTTGCATTAATCTGATTAAACAATGAAATATACAAGCCTGATATGCATATAGCTTGTATCTTGTGGAAGTCATTATTACAGTGGAAATGTATATAAATCATGTTCTTACTATCTATACTTGCAGTATTAAGGGTTGGAAGCAAGATATTTTTGTAAAAGAATTGGCTGTGCAAAAAATCTTTGCGCGCTGATTTGAGATTCACTGGATCAAAATATTGTCAAAGAAAGAATGGTTGATGTGAGGCAAAATCTCTGCAATCTGCAGGGGCGTAAACATCGAAACCATATTATGCACCAAAGAAGTGAAAGATGGAGCCAAGTGAAATATCAGTGTTTATGTTTGTCGCAGATCCGAAATTTCACTGGCTTAATATGATCATGTTCCAATCATTTTTTATTCGGTTTAGATCCGAAATTTCACTGGCTTAATATGATCATGTCCCAATCATTTTTTATTCGGTTTAGATCGAATGGTGTATGCTGCAATTTGGCACAAGTAGCTATGTCTATCCGAAATTTTGGGGAAAAGGCTGTGCAATTGAGAACACAGGTAGCTATGTCTATCCGAAATTTTGGAAAAAGGTTGTGCAATTGAGAATAGGCGCTCTACCGTTCTCGACTGATTGGAGGAACACATCGCACACCCAGCCATCCTTACTCGATATTGACCCCCCTTCCTATAAGCCAGGCCGTGATTAAAATACATCGGTGATGCAATCACATATTCAAGTTCCAGATTTGCGATGAAAATGGGGTTCTATGCAGCCACTGAATTAGAGATCAATGCCAAGCTTCTTGAGCAAACAATGCGATCGGACGATATCCTTGCTTGGTAAATTGAAACCCCATCTAGGCTCATCGCTTGTGTTAACATATTATATGCAGCGATCTAGTCACGAGCACACGAGCAAGAATCTAATGTGGAACTTTCACCTCAGTGAACCTGACATAACTGCCTTTTTCAGTAAGCTTGCATGCCTTGTAAATCTAAGAGTCATAAATTTGCAGTGACATGTAATATGTTATCTACAATGCACTGCATGTTGCAGGAGTTATAATTTGTGAGATATACACATATGCATACCCAAGAAAAATGACAGGTCTGAAAATGATTCTGATATGTAGGGCACTCCTAATCGATAATTGATGCTAACATCGGTGTGAGGTGGGCTGCACTGACGAATAGTCCGTTTACACCATTTAACTAAATGAATCCTTTTTCTTTATTCAGCTCGGCTATATAATACGGCCAACCCCTCTGTGAACTTAGAAACTATCATATATTTTCTTTATTACCTCAATCCAGATTTGCTTTTGGTTTAGTGCTTGTTGTAGCGGCTCCTACAACCATTGAAGTATCGCGGACACTTGCTGATATCCATTGCACATGACTAAACCGTATCAAACAATTACGAGTCATCTATTTTGAAAGTGAAGCTGTCTTTTTAGTTTTTACCTCTTTTACAAATGCATCATTTTCTATTTTTATCCTAATTTAGCATATTGTGTTTGGTGCTTCGTCTTTTCTAGCGTTCTTATTTTCGACAAACTCTCTTATAGTTGCCTAACATCCTCCTCCAGAAAAAAGTATGCTGATTTTGGAACTGTCTTGAAATTTTTCCTTCGAGTTCAAGGATAATATTTGATTGAACGGTATTGCATAAGCATTTTCCCTTGATTTATCCTCCAACCCAGTCATCAGCATCAATACAAACATCCTCCTAAATCTCACGATTTTGATAATCCATGTATGATTGAACGTCTTTTCTTTAATGTCCTCTAAGTAGTTATGCAGAATCTATCTGAATGCTCCATTTTAATTTTGGTCATTGTTGTAGACTCCAATTAGGAAAATGGACGCTTTTGTTTGCTCGCCGTGTCCGTGTCCGTGTCCGACACGTATTGGACACTTGAACACGTAGACACTCTACGTTTCCACCCAACACCGTGTCCAAAATGCTTTGGCAACGTCCACTCAGATTGGATGTGTCTGGCACTGCATAACGTAGGTGTTGAGAAATAAGTACCTGAAGTATAATGTGTGGACAATTTTGATGCCTTCAATAATATAAGAATATTTTATATTTTATATTTTATCTCTCTCTTGTGAGTGACTAGAGCTAGGAGTAAAACTCCAAATTGATGTAAATGATGAAGACGAATTATGAAAGTTAACTACAATTAAAAAGGATTTATATATTGTTTGTTTTAGCTCTAATAATCTTTTGGAATGTATTCTTGTTTTAATTTTTTATATAATTTTGTTTGTGCTAAAAACTTATGGGTTAGGAACAAAGTTATAACTTTGATTTTATATTTATTGTTCTTCTAAAGTTATACATATTTCAATTCATAGTTTATTGCATTTAGCTTTTATAAATATATATATATATATATATATATATATAGAGAGAGAGAGAGAGAGAGAGAGAGAGAATAACGAAGAAAAGAGGCCCAGGAGGCTTTTTCTTTAGGTGGCGTCAAAAATCTATATCCTCCACGATTTTTTCTGACAATCGGCACCCATCATCATCCTTTTTATCATCTAAGATGTGGATACACCAAATTTCACATCATACTATCACTTTTTCACCGTTGAATTTGCAATGTAAAAAGATCTATTTTCGGTAAACCGTTAATTTTGCATCCACTAAATCAACGGTGAAAAAGTGGTAGAATCATATGAAATTTAAAGTATCCACATCTTAGATGATAGAGATTATGGTGATCGGTACCGATCGTCGGAAAAAATTATGGATGAAGTATTTTTTCTGACGCTATAGGAGGAAATTCTCTCCTATGGAATGTATTCTCCATTATTCTCATATATATATATATATATATAAGAGAACAGTGGAGGAAAGCAGCCCTAGAAGGGTATTTTCGTTAGATGGCGCAAAAAAATTCACCTTCCATTTTTTCCGACGATCGGCATTCGTCATCATCATCTTTATCATCTAAGATGTTGATGCACCAAATTTCATATGGCTCTACCTTTTCACCATTGATTTAATGGGCGCAAATTTAACGGTTTATTGACAATAGAACTTTTTACATTGCTAAATTTACGGTGAAAATGTGTTGGAATCACATGAAATTTGGTATATCCACATCTTAGATGATAAAGATGATGATGATGGATGATCATCGAATAAAATGGAGGGTGTAGTTTTTTGACGCCACCTAACGAAAAGGCCTCCTAAGGCCTATTTTCATTTTATTAAACTTTATGAAAGAAACCACTATACGGGCTTGAGGCCCCGCCAATTGAGGAGAGCAACTCTTCTCAAAATCTTAAAAGGTGTTGAGTTGGAATTCCATGCATTCTAAAGATTCTTGTGGTTCCGGAGAATCTTTAGAGATAAAGAAGGGTGCGAGCTTTTTGTGCGTCATATGCCTACATTTTTTTGAAACATTCCCGGTAGTTTTGGTCTCTCGATAGCGGGAATGGGAGATTACCGGTAAACCAGATGCTTCGTGAACCACCGGTACATTTCTGACTCTTGGTTTTTTGCAGTGAAAGGACTCTCGACTAATTCAATTGTTTCAGCTCGAGCGAGATAATTAGCCTATGTCAGTCCTATTGGTTTCTTTTAATTTTGGGAGTTCCAATCTCTTTTATAAGACAGTCAATTCAGAAAATGAGAAATGTTAGCTATATAAGAATGCGCTTTCTTAAAAATCTCATTTCTTAATCTAGGGAGGCTACTGGGCCAAAGAAAGCCTCCCTCCGGTCGCCTCTAGTTGAAGCCACAGTTCAAGCACTTGTATGGTTCTTCCTACGAGACCCAACCAACCACCCAACATTATATATATATATATATATATATATATATATATATATATATATATATATATATATATAATCTATTGCAAACCGGTCCACGTTTTATAAAAACGGGAATTCTTGGTCTATGATATATTTTAACGATCCGATCTATTCAAGTTGATCATCCTACCTTCAAATATATGCGTATGAAAAATCAAAGAATTTAAAGATCTCTAACATATGCATCAGATGATGTTTATATTGCATTATCGAATGACGTTCATTTTCGCACCCATCGATGCATAGGTTAAAGGTCTTTAAATCCTTTGGATCTTTCATACGCATACATTTGAGGGTAGGGTGGTCAACTTGAAGGGACCGGATCGTTAAAATATGCCGTGGACCGAGAGTTCCCGTTTTTAAAAAACACGGACCGGTTTGCAATGGAGCACTGTGCTCCATTGCAAACCGGTCCGTGTTTTTTAAAAACGGGAACTCTCGGTCCACGGCATATTTTAACGATCCGGTCCCTTCAAGTTGACCACCCTACCCTCAAATGTATTCGTGTGAAAAATCCAAAGGATCTAAAGACCTCTAACTTATGCATGGATGACATTTATGTCGCTTTATCAAAAGACGTTCATTTTTGCACCCATCGATTCATAGGCTAGAGATTTTTAAATCTTTTGATTTTGCATACATATATATTTGAGGGTAAACGGATCGGATCATTAAAATACGCCGTAGGCCGAGAGTTCTCGTTAAATGCGGACCGGTTTGCAATAAAGTGTCCCCCTATAGAGAGAGAGAGGTGAGAGAATAATGGAGGAAAGAGGCCGTAGGAAGGAAACTCTTATGGCGTCAAAAAAGTAAATTCTTCACCGTTTTATTCGACGACCGGCACCGCTCATTTTAATCTTCATCGTCTATTATGTCGATACACCAAATTTCAAGTGATTCTAACACCAGTTCACCGTTGATCTAGCGATATAGAAATACTAAACATGTTCTATTGTCGGTAAACCGTTACTTTTGCATCCACTGAATCATCATTGAAAAAGTCACATGAAATTTGATGTAACTACATCTTGGATGATAAAAAGAAGATGATCGGTGTCGATCGTTGAATAAGATGACGGACGATTGATATTTATTGACGCCATAAGAGGAAATTTCTTCATATGGCTTCTTTCCTTCATTATTCTCATACACATATAGAGAGAATAATGGAGGAAAGATGCCATAGGAAGGAATTTCCTCCTACGGCATCAAAAAAATACACGCTCCACAATTTTATTCGATGATCGGTATCCATCATCTTCATCCTTATCATTTAAGATGTGGATACACCAAATTTCATACGATTCTACCATTTTTTCACCGTTGTATTAGCAATGTAAAAAGTTCTATTGTTGGTAGCCGTTAATTTTGCACTCATTAAATCAACGGTGAAAAAGTATCGCATGAAATTTGGTGTATCCACATCTTATATGATAATGATGAAGATGATGGATGCCGATCGTCGGAAAAAATAATGGAGTATGTATTTTTTCGATGCCATAGGAGGAAATTCCCTCCTGTGGCCTTTTTCGTCCTTTATTCTCATACACACTCTTTTCTTGTCTTGAGAGGGGAGGGAATCCCTCCTCCCATATTATTTATTAACCTTAGGATCAAAATAATTTGTGGTACAAGATCTAATTCATTTAATATTATTTTATCCTACAATAATTAGAGAGAGAAAGCTATATATTGGAAGCAAGAAATGCAAGGCTAATCAATGATTTTAACTTTTACATTACATGAATGACCGTCTATTTCAACTGGTCATTTTTAATTACATGAATGACATTAGGTTTTTTGCGAAATCCCTTTCCCATCATCTCATTGTATGCATAATAGTGGTATCTTTAAAGTATAGACATTCGTGTCCCTGGTATCTAGTTATTAATATCTTACCATATAGTACATATCTTATAATACAATATAATATGAAAAGTTTATGATGCAGATCAGCCTTTTGTATCGGAGACTATCTTATCGTACGATATACCATACATATCATATGATACGATATGTTTGAATACGATATACAATATGAACGATACAGTATTTAAATGTTTCATTTGTTATTGGGTCAGGTTTAAAGATCTTAAAAATATAAAATATCTCATCTATAAAGTCCTGATTAACCTGCGCCACAAAACGCAAAATGCAAGACTTCATAAACTCTCACCTCGTTCTCCCATGGACTCAAAATGAAAAATAGGATAAAAGTTAGAATAGCTAAGACTCAATTCCATGGTTTATACAATTTGCAACTTGAAATGAAGCAAAGGAAAAGAGAACAAACTGAAAGGCATACAGTCCGATTTGTTTATCTAATATGGAATTCGATGATGGCATGATTACGAAGAAAGAACCTTACTTACTGGAAGACGCTTCTTGGATGGATATATTCATGAATGCTCTGGAGTTGGAGGACCAATTAGTAAGAAAAAGAAGAAAAGGAATAACAATATTATATTTGGTGGTTAATTTTGTCAATAATTTTAAAATTCTTATTAGTTATCAAACAATTTTTGACAGGACCTCAAAATTTGAATACTATAGCTGAAAAAAAGAAACCTTGCAAAAAGGCAAAAAGAATAGCATAGGTGGAGGAAAGGAGTTCATATAAGAGGAAGATGAGGACATCCTTTATCAAAGATGATGATAGACGATCAATCGATAGAAACTATTGATTGATTAATAGTTTCGTTTTGTTATTTTTTTTGAAAAAAATTAGTTTATTATGTGTGAATTTAGTTAGAAAGTATTGCTATTTGTGAAACTAATACCTATGCCATATGGATTACACTTCCGACTATAATATTATTTTGTTTATTTATCTAATTAACTTATGAGTAATGATTATTCGAATGACTTTTCTTGTTTCATGTATTTTTCTGTTTGCATTTACATATATTATGTCAGTTGCGTGACTGCTTAGCATTATATTTCTTTTAACATGTCATTCTATGTTTCTTATTTAATCATATAATTGTACAGATATAGTAATATGCCTAATTGCTTAGTAATTACACAAACGATTATCATATGTTACGATATACGATACGATACAGAAGCAAAAACAATATACGATTCATATCACAATTTGATAACTTTGATCTAGTGAACTTCTAAACTATTCATACGCATTTAAGTCCTCTTTAAAGCTTGATTTACATTTAATTTCTAAGGTATGGGACAACATATCTACAACAAATAAAAGAACAAAAGAGAAGAAAGAGAAAATAAGAATTGAAAAAATTAAGATAATAAGGTATGTGGTTGGAAAGAGAAAAGGCCTGATTAGATTCCTTTCTTGCAACTCCTATATTTATTGCGTCTCTTTCTAATTAATGTAGGATTAAATTGATTTTTTTTTTGGCACGAGGCCCGTATGCCTCATCCAAGCACAAACACACCCACTCACATTGCACATACAAGCACGTAACACACGTGCACCTAGGGAACCCATGAATTTGCCATGAGCGCGTTAAATTATGGCCACTTTCCCTCCTGAGGATCAAACTCCGCATTTTTTTCCAGAAGAAGAAGTGACGTACCAACTGAGCTACTAATCATGCAGGATTAAATTAAATTTGATGAATTCAACCATGTACCATTTCGTTATCCTACTGTTGATAATGTGGGAGGATTAAAGAAAAGTTCATGTCTCTACACACACAGAGGAGTGGTCCGATAAAAAGTGCTTTATGGTGAGAACTATGAGAGAAGTTAATTTGAAATGTCGGATCTTAATCAACGGTTGATATTATATATTATAGCTTACAAGAAAATATTGCAAATCGGAAACAAACTAAATCAAATCAGAAAAATCTTCTCTCCCTCCCCCCTTTACTTTGGGTACTAAAAGAAGAACCATGGCTTTGGATAACGTAATTCTTGAGAGTTTACTTGATAAAGAGGCTTCAGTGAACCTCTTAACAATTTAATTGATTGAAAAACCCTAATTAGCTCTCCAGCAATAATGGCCATTCATTATCATTTAATTTTTAATGAAAAATTTACTTGACTTGTTGCAAAAAGCCATCTCCACGATCTCATGGATTTTCTATCAGGTCTAATTAATTAATGTTTATAGTGTTGCCTTGGTGAAGCTTGAAAAGGGGGATTCTCGATAAAGAGAAGATGGAGAGAACTTGGTCATTTTGGTGGGTGAGTAGAGAGAGATTCACTAAGGTTTAGTTTTCATTTTTCCATATTTACTTAAAAACCAATTAGTAATCTTGACCGTGAGATTTAATTCAATGGTTGTAATTATTGTTTCTCTCTTCCTCGATTCTCTCCTCTCTCCCACTTACTCGATTATCTTTCATCTCTCCTCTCTCGCTTATTGATCGTCTAATGGCTTCGTCTTTAACGGATTTGTCATTTCCGTCCTCTAATAAGACGAGAAAGCTTGAAACTGGTGCAAAGGCGTCAAGCTTTCTCATTGTTATCAGAGGAGGACGAAGATGATGAACACATTAGAGACGAAGTCATTAGTCGATCGATGAGAGAGAAGAGAGAGCGTAAAGAGAATTGAGGAGGGAGAGAGGAGAGAATCGATAGGAAGAGAGAGAATTGATAAGGTGAGGCTATTTTGGAAGGGAAAAACCAGATCGGGCCCTAACTAGGGATTCCAAAATTTATCCCAATGCCGATCAAGTTGATGGAAATAATTTCATCGTCATCTGAGGAGAACGAAGATGACGAACCCATTGGAGATGAAGCCACTAACTAATAGATAAATATATAAGAGGAGAGAATCAGTAAGATTGAAGGAAACGTATGGCGGAAACGCATACATTTAATTTTAAATAAAACAGCCTCCACAAATGCATGAACACGCCCCTGATTTGATAGGTATCCAAATATTAAGAGGAAAATTTTATACTTCAAATTCTTAATTTCATGACAAATATCTCAAGCCCAAATATATAGGGTTGTGGTGCAATATCTCAAGCCCAAATATCTGATGTGGGACTAAAAACTCACATATTAATAATATAATAATTATATTATTAATAATACTCCTTTTTAATTTGGTCGTGTCTAAGTCTGCCACTGAAAGGCTTATAGATGAGACCAACCGGGTCTCAAATCAGGAGCTAACTATCAACTAAATTAATTCATAATTAATTAATTAATAGTTTTAATTTAACAGTTAAATATCTATCTTGCCAACTGTTCATAAAAACTCAACCATAATATGACAATTAATATCAACTTACATGCAATCGTTTCTGACATCAGGTTACTTATCCTTAAGCCATTAAATGAGCAGGACATATTCACCTAATTACTCAAGCCTAAAGTTTCATTCCCCATGAACACCAATTCATTTATAAAAATAAATATTATTATATAATATAATTTTGAAAAACATTTTTCAAATCACCCGTCGACAGGATTTTTACGCTTTCATAGGAATGATCAGTAAACTTAATCTTTTCAACATGAGAATGTCGGATTCTATTTAGATATCCATTGTCCTTCTAAATGTATTTAAGCAGTCCAATATTTCAGGTTTGTTATTTCTGTCAGACGACAAGAAATACCATTATATCAAAACTTACTAAATAACAGATCGAAAACAACAATACTATCAAGTCAAATGGATTATGTAACTGTTTAAATTCCCTATCTCATAGGTGACATATCCTAGAGAATTCAAACGTGGTCATGTACTATATGTATCAGCTCATGACACATTTGGAGAATCTTCATTCTCCGTGACTGAGACATATCACATCTAACATGTCGGTGTTATGCATGATAGAATGTTATAAATCTAGCTATCTCATACTAGTTATAGCCTAAGTACTCATTTAAGATATCACTATATTAGACCATGTCTCCATGCAAGTGACATATCACAGTGCATGATCCAATAATATGATTTCTAGGGATATTATAACAATTATAAATACATGCACCAGTTAACCAATTATTATTAGTACAGCTATAAAATCATATTAATATTTAATAAATATTATAAGAATTGTATTGAATGTGTAAGGGCACATACAACTACTCTAGCAAAGACGAGAGAGGCTCGAGGAAAATAGACTGTTTTGGGAATGAAGAAACAGATCGGGCATCAAAATCGAAACCGTAACTAAGGATTCAAAATTTTATCCTACCGTTATCAAATCGGTAGAAATAACGAACGGCGGATATTGTAGTATGCTGCGTTTTCTTCATGATCCGTGCGATGCAAAGTCAGCCAATCGGAACACGACATGCGTATGAATTTAATGGGTCCGTATTTGGCATAACGTCTCCGCCCATAAACTATTAATGGGTCCGTCTTTTGCAAACATGTGCCCCTATAAAATATTAATGGATCCGTTTTTTGCGTACCGAGCGTGTCCAATCGACCATATGATTAATAAAAGAAATGAATGATGTTCTTCATAATTGTTAGCAAATATCCCAAAACTAATCCAACTGTTAAAAAAAATATGATTTGTTTTCAAATCCTACTGATAGGATTATAGTCTGCCTCTCTCTCTATGTATACACACACCTTAATTAGTAATCTTGACTGTGAGATTTAAACCAGTGGTTGTAATTGCTGCTTCTCATTGCACTCATCACCATGAGCTCCTCCTCAAGGATCACACACACACACACACATATAAAAAAAAGGATCTCACACACACACCCCGGTCCCGTGTCCTCTTTTTTCAAGCTTCATAGGATTCCAAAGTTTTTCCAGATTTCCTATATGTGCAGTAAACAACATGAACCATGAAACCTTATTCTCAATATGTCGAGTTCATGCAATAATTAATGCAATCATTCTGACACCTGACACCATGATGATTAAGGACTCTATAGCAACTGTAAATCTAAAGTAATGATGATAGGAAATGCATCAACCTCTCGTACGTCCAATTGTTCTCACAATCTTTACAGCGTCAATGTAACTATTAAACACTTGTTTCTGTTCTAAACCCATGTACACACACTACACAATCTTCCTAGAGATTCTTATAAATCTCTTATTCTATCTCACATATTGTTTTACTACGCCACATGGTTCTAAAATAAAGCTGAAATGTATGCATGAATTACCCAGATGTTAAATTAAAACAGGTTGAAATATAGCGGAAGTATCGATTTTTCGGATCATATAGCGGCCCTATGATATCATGAATTCTAAACATGCTGCCCATAAAAAATGGCATTGGCTAACTAGAAGAGAAATATATTCATATCAAAAGAGAACATGGAGTAGATAGCTGAAGTAATGGAAAGATAGCAGCCAACGGTGCTCCTAGAAAACGTAACATCAACTTGTTCATGACATTAAACGTTTTGTGGTGCGCATTCTCCTCCTATCGCTAACATACCTTATCCTTTTATTTAAAAGCTATCCAAAAGCAACAAGAACTTATATTGAATAAGTGAAACCTAAACTATCTTTGAAAAAATGGCTCACTAGATTCAATCTTGTTGATGCTGAATCTTGTTGATGCTGTTGAAAATAACAGGAATACAACATAAGTCCCAGTAAAGAAGAAGAAGTACAGCAGCAACGAAGCTTGTTAAAAATAAAATAAAATTGAATTAAAAAAATTAGGGTTCATTACATGAATCCTATTTCTCAATTCTTCCATCTGAAATCCACATTATAAAAAAAATGGCAAGCTACCCAGATCAAATCATCAATCAAACAATAACGGGCAACTCCCAAACAAGAGAAAGAGATTATCAAACTTACTCAAATCTAATGTATTTGTATCAGATTCATTCATAATTTAGTATTTATCCTAAAAAGTGGGAAGAAATAGAGAGAGAAAGAGAGAATTTACCGACAAGAGCTCAACAAGGATAGGATCAGCGACTGAAGAGAGCGGAGTCAATGGTGAGAGAAAGTACCATTGGGGGTCTCCAAATATTTTACCTCAATTCTCCGGAAGTTCTTTTTTCCTATTTTTTCTTTTTCAAAATAAGGTTTTCAAACTTTAGGAAGCTTTCCCACATTTAGACCAAACAGGAGGAGGAAGGTTTCTCGCATTCAAGCCTTTTATATTTTCTAGCAAATAACTCATCAAGAAAGTCGTTAGTAATTTGCCACAATCTATCAACGCAAACTGTTAATCCACGATAATATCACAATTTAGTGATCTATAGAAAAGAAAAAAAACAAGAGTGGGCATATATAGTTTTAGTGTATTAACTTTATTTGTATTAAGATAGACCTATCCCCCCCTCCCCCACAAAGAAAAAAAAAGAAATTATTTATGTGATCATTCCCATCTATCAACGCCCCCTAGCATTGAACAACAATTTTACTGCATCTATGAAGCTCGGACATGGGAAACGACAAAACTGCAAAAAAGAAGACCGGGGAAAACGGCTATATTATCTAGCTACATATTTAATTGTATATATTAAACAAAATATAATGAACAACAAAAGGAAACATGTCTTGGTATGACTTTAAAACCACAACAAAAAAGGATCAAGGTTATAACTTTAGCCATATATAACTATAAGTTTTCTTGGCTACAAGCAAATACATGCATAAAATTAAAGGTAAAACAGACGAGAATGCTTACCACAAGAGTTAAAACAAACAAAATATTAACCCTCTTTAATTTGAGTCTACTTTCATAGACCGGCATTATTTGCATCAATTTGAATATTTATTTCTTCTAGCTATAGTCTGTAATGAGAGAGACTTGAAATATTTAATATTTTTGTATCGAAGGTGCGACAATTATCCACATATATTTTACACTCCATGCTATGTAGAACGTCGAACACATCTAATTTGGATTGATATAGCCCAAGCGTGTTGGACAGCGTGCCTAAGTGCCTTACACATGTCGGACACGGCCTCGCCGAGCAAATAGAAGTGTCTATGCTACTTGATGATTGCGTCTTGACTAAAGTTTTTGAACAATTAGGATTTTTTCTTAAACAAGTTACTTTTACAAGAATTACTTCATTTTGCTCAAATTGTTGTGTATTAAATGCCTCTCATCTCGGTCAACATACTACTTGGCGTCTTGACTTTCAAAGATTGGATCATCTTAAGTAATTCGAATGAGGACAACAATAAACTCACGAATGCATTGCATTCTAAGCAAATAAGATTTCCAGCAGGCAATCTTTGTTTCTCAATATCTGGTCAATGGTTTTGACTTTTCACACTTCTATTTATAATATTTACATCTTTATGGATTTTTTTTCTTGCTATTAAATATTATTACTTAGTAGTTATGCTTTAGTTTTCCATTAGGCTTCTAGTTATTTAAATGCTTAAATTAATATTTGATAACATGACCTTAATTGTGGTTTGGTTGATAGTTTGATGTACAATGTTTTGCATGATATACTTTTCTGCATATTGTTTATTAAATACATTTTACTTGTCATTCGTCTATCAACTATTGAAATAGGGTTTTTTTAAACAGATTTATTGACATGGGTTATTATATATTATATACATATTGTTATTAATTATGTAATATTCTAAAAAAATTCAATGTTTATTAATATTTCTTGTCTTGTTTTGTTTAAGCAGCTGCCTTTTTCTCGCGCCTCTCATCTTGAGTGCTATAAGATTTTGTTGCCTTAGTTTCGTATTTTGTTATTACATGATACTTTGGTTACACAGCATACATAGCTTTGTAATCACCCAACTGCTATTAATTCTTTTTCTCCTTGTTTTGAAATTTTATTTTAGGCTACAAAATTTTGTCACATAATTGTTCTTCTCAGCGTAGGCATTCTCCTGTTATATCAAGTGGATTTTAAGCATGTGACGCCCGTGAAAAATCGAAGAATGAGGTAGTTCAAGAGAGTTAAATGTTTAGAAAGAGAAAAAGCAGGTAGCAGTTAATGCTAATACTGAATTTTTTTTAACGCATCTTTTTAAAAACAGTAGAGATATGTGTGATGATGTGGGCACTCTGAACACTAAGGAATTTTGTTATGTTTTGTGTCTTTTCTCTCCCTCTATTTTAAATTGGCTTGCCATTTGTCCCCTAGAGTTATAGCTATAAAAGAAGATAATCTAAAATCTTCGTGATATTTCAGTTGTAGGGCTTCCACAATTTAATGGTGCGTCGCTGACATAAGTTAGGGCCCTCCTCGTCTAACCTTCAGCTCCTCTTGTGGACAGAATCTAAGAAGAAATCCGAAGGAGGTGAAGAGGACGGCGATGAGATGGATGGCTTTCAATCTGACGAGGATGAGGAAGAGTCTGACAAAGAAATGGGAGATGACGACGACGACGAAGCTGATAGTAGCAAGTTCCAAAAATTAGCAGCTAAGGTTTGTGATACAGGAATCAAATATTCTGATACTGACTGTGACTTCATGTAAAGAAATTGTGTGGTTTTTTCTAATATAGAATGCCAACTTTTATTTTGTTTGGACTTCAGGGAAAGGCTTTTGAGTCTGATGATGAGGATTATGACTCAGAAGATGACGATGGCGATTACAGCGATGAAGAACAAGAGTTGCTGTCACCAATCGATGAGGTCGACCCTTTAGTTTTCTTTGTGGAAGCTGTTAAAGGTAGGGAAGAAAGCTCCCTTTTGCTAATTTTCGTTTTTCATTCACCATTCTTTTATTCTTTTATTCAGAAAATAATCTGATACGTGAAAATTATTCACAGCTGTGCAAGCTTCAAATCCCCAGAGGTTCCAGAACCTCATGCAGACATTGGACTTTCATCATCAGGCCCTTGCTAATGGCACAGCACAGCATGCTGAACAGACGAAAACAGAGATCGAGAACGAGAAGCTCATAAAAACAGGCGCCTCATGATATATTTGTTCTATAGGTCGAATTTTTGTTCACTTGAGTATACAGTGTCGGAAGAGCCCATTAGTGTTCCAAGACTTCTCTCATTGAAAGAGGAAGTCTTGTAGTAAATGTGGGGTCTAGGCTTTCCGTCGGGCCTCACATTTCTTTTTTGGTAGGAAATGGAAGCTTCGAACGGGGTTGTCATGTGTCAAGCTGCATTTCATTTTTCCATTAAATTTTTTTCGTGGGAAGAATATATCCCAATTTTTTTGATCATATTCAGTCATGGCGAAGAGTTATTTGTATATCGTGTATTTGGTTTATTTTTTCAGGTATTGATGTTCCTGCAGATGAAGCAATGTTAATATTTTGGCGTCTAGGATATTTGTATTGTTTCAGTAGCTGCATCATGTTCATTCATTGTTATGGTTATTATAACAGGAATTTTATTGTGATTTCTTTTGGTTTAGGCCCTTCATTGCAAATTTTATAAATTCAGCTTTGGTACCCTGCTATAAATTGATTTTTTTTCTGGTATTACAGTCACAAAGGGTATCGTCGTGATCATAATTTCTTCCTAAGGATCGGGTAAATTCCTCTCTCTGTAGTTATTTTCTTTAATGTCAAGCTGTATACTATGCTATATCAATGGTTACTGGTGGCGCTCTGACGTTAAAATGGTGTTTCGGATTTTGTATGGTAGCTCATTATTGTTATAATAGAGAATGTCGGGTGTTTTATTGTACGGATGATCATAAATTTTCCTTTGGATGTGGGCATAATATTTTTGATACATCCAAGTTCGAGAACTAGATACATTATTTCTGACATTTAAGGATTTCTCGCGACGAGGTTCATGCTTACAAATTACATTTCGGCATTCACACATCGCCATCTTAATTTGCTTCATGAACCCACGTCTAACCATGTGACATTAAACTTGCCGGACTTTTCCCTAGAGATCTCCAAAGCCTTCCACACTCCAGGCGACGCAACCACGATGTTGTTACCACAAGGCTTATGAAAGCCATGACTGGAATCACATCCATTCATGGAATCACACTCATCAACGACTTTAGCTAATACCGACTTGCCATTCCATTTTATTCTTATGTTCTTCAAGCAACGGCTTCCTCCATCATACCAACCAGTCGATAGAGCCGCCACCATCTCCTTATGAGCGCTATAGTAGTTGTACCCGCACTTTGAAATGCTTGTTGATCTATCGGTGTTGTGTTCAGCATCATCATTGACGCTTGTAACAGTATTGTGTCTAACGATCTTGTAACAGTATTGTATCTATTGGCATTCCTCCACCAATCCGGTTTTGATGACGCTCGGTGAAGCTGTTATACGTCATGATTGCATGTGTGTTGCGTGTGACTGGAGGAGAGCACCGGTACTGCGGGTACATCTGTTGAGCCTCACAACAGCCAGACGAGTTGCTGGTGATGCAGCGGGTGGCATTAGATTCGATCAGTTGTAAGTATCCACTTGCATGACAGGTTTCGAGCACACGGGCTGCTAAGACACCCGTGGTGAGGTTAAGATCGAGCGATGCTAGCGCCAACACTGTGCTAATTGCTATAAATAGAAGAGAGTTTTCCATTGAACTCTTGGGGTTAGAGATTGTTTCTGCTTAATTAGAATTTATAGACATAACATTCTAAAATAAGAGAGGGAAGATATTTATAATTTTATTGATCTTTAATTTGTGACAGGGAGATCCTAGTGTTTTGAATTAAGTATTTGTGAAATTAATAAACCACGTATAGTCATTTTATTTTAAAACTCAAGTTGTTAAACATCAAAAAAAGTACACGACGACTTATTTTGAACCTGAGCGTGCATGATGTGACATCAAGGGAAACATATAACACACAGTTCCGTTGGCAGATGCAAGAAAGGTCCCTAATTTAGCAATGTACAATGAAATCAAAATTGTTTTACTTTATTATTTATATATTGCTTATCTATATCAAATTTCAATGAGAACATGAAAAAGGAGAGGAAAAAAGAACAAAACATCGTGGCGTGTTCTTTCGATTTTACTTTTGTCATTTATTAGTCATGTTATTATAATTATTTTTTTGACAACAAGATTTTGGTAACATGTCGCTTATCAAGTCAAAAAGCTTAAGAAATTAAATGTTTTTACTGGTGTGTCATAATTCTGAAGTTATAATGGAAGACTATTTTGTTTTATATGCAAACGACCTGATCTCCATGAATTGATAAATTTTGATTCAACATTGATTGAGTATGTTGAGTATAGGCAGGCCATCTATCTATATAATAATATATATAAAGCTATTAGAATATTTTGTTATCTAGCTTGTAATTCCGTCGAAAAATTGTTATCTACTCCCTATTTAATTCTTTTACAATATTTGTGTCATGAAACATTTTTTATTGGCTCTTCAGTCAATCAATATTTATCATTCTTTTATCCACACGGCTAGACTTATATGGTGGAAAAATTTCTGATCGACCCCTTATTTAAAATCTTTTCTTATTTCTTCTCATTGCTTAGGTTTTAGTGGTAAAATATTGAAAATTTTCATGATTTTTGTTTGCTATCGCATGCAAATATTTAAAAATTCGAAAAAACAGAAATATTTTAAAAGCTAAAAATTTTGCTTTTTTCGTTTGTTATTGCAAATATTATATATATAACAACCAAAGAAAACGGGAAATGTTTAAATTTTTGAAAAATTGCTATTTTTATTTTCTAAAGCATATAAAATATTAAAATATTGAAGAAAATAAAAAATTTGAGATTTTGAAAATTTAGCAGTTTTCGTGTGCTATAACATATAAAATATAGAGAAACGGAAAATATTTTGAAAATTTCATGATTTTTGTGTGCAATCAATTAAAATATTAGAAAATCGAAGAAAACATAAAATTCTTGAGATTTTTTAAAGATTTTGCTATTTTTGTATGCGATACCAAGCAAAATATTGAAAAAACAAAAAAAAAAGAGAATATTTTAACATTTTTGAAAATTTCACGAATTTCGTGTGATATTGGAAATTCGAAGTAAACAAAAAAAATTGATTTTTCAAAATTTCGTGATGATCTGTGTATTTGAAAGTTCTCAATCATTCGGAATCTCGGTCACTTGAACCAGATTTTTTTGTTTTGTTAGGTTTCTAGTAGCAATCAACAATCTTTTTTTTTGTTACTTCACATTGTTTTTTTTCTCCATGATACCTGGTAGTTCTCCAAAAATATGTGCAAATAAAATATTGGAAAACCGTAAAAATAAATTATAAGATTTATGAAATTTTAATATTTTCATGTGATGTATGCAAAACACTGGAAAAAAAAGAAAGAAAACGAATTTTCTTTTGGTTGAGATTTTGAAAATTTTGCGAGTTTAATATGCTTTATCATGTAAAATATTGAAAGTACAATATTGAAAAAGTGAAGAAAACATGAAGGCTTATTTCCTGATTTGTCCAAAACCACCATAACATTTAAACCGTTTACCAAAACCCCTCGAAGTTTTGATCCGTTAAACAACATCCCCCGCCGCTAGTTTTTTTAACTTAATGACTATATTATCTTCTCTTTTTCTAAATGATTTTTTCAAACCCATTGTCTCAATATTCTTGCCGTGGTAAACCCTAAAAATCCTTGTCTCGATCTGGATGAAAATTTGCATAATTTTATCAAAATTTTGACACGAACTCCATCGATGACGAACACGGAAGACTTGACTATGATGGATACGATCTCGTTCGTGACTAGATCGAGGGAAAAGAATGTAGGGTTCAAATTTTTTTTTTTTCTTTTTAGTAGTAATTTGTAGGTGAAGATTTTATGAATCATATAGATTTTGGTATTCGCCTCTTCCAGTTATTTGAAAAGGCCTCTTGATAGTGCTCGATATTGGCGACCCCCAAGATCATGACACGTGGCAGGTGACGTATCCCAGAACTCAGAAGAATGGGCCCGCAGGGACCGATCAGGTCACCCCGTGCCCGACCAGCAAGCCCAAGCTGGCCCCCTTTGGGGCCCCTGCAAATTGGCCTTCTCGGCCTCTCAGCTCGCCCCCGAGCTACCACAGGACCAAGACTCCTCGGCCTCCTTGCTCGTCCCCGAGCTCCTGCAGAGGATGCCTTCCTCGGCCTTCCGACCTATTCCCGGGCGTAACCGCCGCTCCGCGAATCTCGCCGCGCGCGGATTCTCCGCCGGCAACATCCCACGTTCCACGCCATCACGATCCCCATTAATGGGCGATCCGCTCTTTACGTGGGCGTGACGTCGGGAGCGTAACTGCCGGCGAGATTCCCGCGCTTGCTGCTGCGTGCTGCCGCCGCTATATAAACCCCCATCGCAGAGGGGTCAAGTAAGCCTTTTTTTTTACACTTAGAGGCCGTTACTCTGCTCGTACCTGATCACTAACTTAAGTATCGGAGGGTCCTCGGTGGTACCAAACCACCCCGGGACTTCTTTGCAGGTACTCGGCAATAGCTCCCTCGTCTCACCACTTCCTCCAAAAACCCATTGAGACCCACACGCAACGAAGGACAATCAGCTAAGCTCACCGTGAGATCAACGGGAGGCAACATCTGACGGAGGCCCGAAAAGGAGCTCCATCAGTTGGCGCCGTCTGTGGGAAACGTTAAATTCCACAAAATACAAAGTTGGCCTTCCTATCTCCTCTCTCATGGCAGACGACCATCCTGGGGATCCCAGTGCCAGCCGCTGCCTACCGCTCACTGAAGGCGGGGATGAACCTCCCCCCATGACCGTCATCAACTTCCTCGCGGGCCGGATAGATCGCCTGCAATCCCTCGTGGAGGCCCCCGTCCGTGTCCAAACGACTGCGCACGGGCCCCAGATCGCTGCTCCTCCGCCTCCAAAAGACTCTGTCCCTGTCTGGACGGCCAATCACCAGCAGGCTGCATCCCCTCGCTACTGGTCTCTCGAACCGGTGCTCCCTGAGGCCCGCTGGGCGCCCCAGGGTTCCATGCTAAGATCCGCCGCCAGGGAGCCTCGCCCAGAACCTCCTTGCGACCCTTACCCCCCTGAGGAAATGTTGGTCACCTCTCCTATCCACGAGCGTGGCCGACCCCACCATGATCGGCGGGAACGTACAGAAGGGGTCCGTCTCGGCGACCCAAGAGCAACCCCATCCCAGGACTAGAGGCACCTTATCGAGAGAAACCGAGGCCGCTCCCAGACGCAGTCCACCCGCAGCGGGGCCCGGGAATCCCGAGGCGCCGATTCCTCAAGGTACCACGGTCGGCTCGACGCCCTCGAGAAGAAGATCGAGGGCATGCGCCGAGAAAATAACTTCTCGAGCGACGGGGCTAAATACACCTTCGACTCGCTCACGAAGCCATTCACCGAGGGACTGCTCGCCGTGCGCGTCTCCTCACGCAATAAGCCCCCGAAGGTCTCTCTGTTCGACGGGAAAACCGACCCGAAGAACCACTTGGACGCTTGCACCATGGAAATGAGCTTCTAAGATCACTCCGACGCCGCCCAGTGCCGGGCCTTCCCGGCCACCCTTATCCGTGCGGGTCGGGATTGGTTCCAGGGACTCGTGCCCCGCTCAATTTCGACCTTCGACGAGCTGGCCACCCAGTTCCTCGGCCATTTCGTGGGGAACTGTCGACAGAAGTGCACGGTCGACTACTTCTTCACGGTTAAGAGCGGGGATAAGGAAACGTTCAAGGCCTATATTACTCGCTTCTACAACGCCCTCCTCGAGGTGCTCGAGCACCGGGACGAGACCGTCATAACGGCACTCAGATCTGGTCTGAGGCACAAAGAATGGTTGCGCTCCTTCGCGCTGGCTCAACCTAAGACCATGGCCGAAATCAAGGCGTGGACCGAGCGCGAGGTCCAGCTAGAATCCGAAGTGAATGCTAACCTTCCCCGGGCGGACCGGCCTGACCAGAAGAAAAGGACTCGGGAGGACAAGCCGGAGCGTCAGCAGCCCTACCACCCGAAGTTCCAGGAGTATACCCCCCTCAACGTCTCCCTCGCGGTGTTGCTGGAGGAGGCCCAGAATGAGGGGTTCTTCAAGTTCCCCCCGGTCCCACGGCAGGCCGCTAAGCGAACCCGGGGCCCCTACTGCGCTTTCCACCGGGGGCTGGGCCACGCTACGGAGGACTGCAAACAACTGAGGGACCACATCGAGGAGCTCATCCGGTCCGGGCACCTCGCCACTTACTTAAGAGACAAACGGCAGACCGACCGTGAGCAGGAGCAGCCTCTCCCAACCACCGACCTGACCATAGGCCAGATCATGCTCGTTTTGGCGGACAGCCAGCCCGGGGCTCAGCGAGCCCCACGCCCTATGCCAAGCGTGGGGGCCGGCTGCCCTTCAGGGGGCTCGGCCCGAGCCAACAAAGTCATCCTTTAGCCTGCACCTGTTCTTTTTTTTAAGCAATGTAAATTCTTTCTAGAACCTACTGTTGACTGAATAAGGATCAATGGAGCATTGCGGAAAAGAAAGGAAATCTTTGTTTATTCAAAAGGTATTATGGGCTCCTCAGCCGTACATGCAAAAAAAAATGTGCTAAGTTACAATAGCGGGGGTAACGGGTGCAGCGAGCACTGCTCGTGGTACTCGGTGAAGATCTCCGCCATCCGGGGCCGCGCAAGTTCCAGCCTCTGCTCCCGATTCCCCTGCGGGCGCTGACCCCGAGCCTCAGCTCGTAGCATTCCCGGACGAGCGCCTACGAGCGCGCCAGCCGGTTCGTAGAGATCAACGGAAGCGCCTCAAGGACCGCAGCTTGCCCACGGCCTCGTCGAAGAGCTTCTCCGACAGGGGGTTGTAAAGCCCCGGCGATGCCCTCCAGATGGAGTACATCGGTAGCTGCAGCAGGGAGGAGCGCCTGGGGAGCAGCCGACCGAAGTGCTCCTCAACGCGAGCAACAACCAATTGCACAGTGTCCTCGGTGCGTTCGCGGTCATAAAGGTACACATCCGCAGAACTGACGATCTCGGGGATAGTGAACGGGAAATCCTCCATTTTCGATGGCCTATCTACGAAGAGGGAAGAACAAGTACTCCTTATATAGCCCGCTGTGTAGCCCAACGGCCGCCACGTGGCGTCCATCGATCGTTACCTGGTGGAAACGAGGCGACGCGCCACGCGTCGTCCTTCAACGTTACTCGGTGGAAATGAAGCGACACGCCCCAGTCGCTTTGCCTGCCCCCGCATTCAATGTAGTAGATGCGCGAGCCGTTTCCCCGACTGTTCCCCTTCCCCGCACCTGCAGCTGAACGGTCGAGATACACCATAACAAGATTCGGCCCAGCAGCTTCCCTGCTCGGTCGTCCCCAGTGGACAGCTTCACTGCCGCAACGCCGGGATCAAAAAGCCCTCCCAGAGGCAGTCGAGCCCGAGGTTCCTTCGCTCGGCTATCCCCAGCGGGCAACTTCTCTGCCGCAACGCCGGGGATCGAAAAGCCCTCTTAGAGGCAGTCGAGGCCGAGGTTCCCTCGCTCGACTATCCCCAGCGGGCAGCTTCCCTGCCGCAATGCCGGGATAAGAAAGCCCTCCCGGAGGCAGTCGAGTCCGAGGTCCCCTCGCTCGGCTATCCCCAGTGAGCAGCTTCCCTTCCGCAACACCGGAGATCGAAAAGCCTTTTCAGAGGCAGTCGAGCCTGAGGTTCCCTCGCTCGGCTATTCCCGGCGGGCAGCATCCCTGCCGCATTGCGGGGATAAGAAAGCCCTCCCGGAGGCAGTCGAGCCCGAGGTCCCCTCGCTCGGCTATCCCCAACGGGCAGCTTCCCTGCCGCAACGCCGGGGATCAAAAAGCCCTCTCAGAGGCAGTCGAGCCTGAGGTTCCTTCGCTCGGCTATCTTTCAGGACAAAAGCCCTCGCCAAGAGGCACTGGGCAGTAACCCTACCAGAACAAGGGTCCTCGATAGGCTTCTTACAGCCTTATAGCTCTTCCCACGCCCAGGACCAAAGTCCTCCTAGAGGCAGTCGGGCCCTCGCTCGGCTATCCCCGGTTAGTAGCTTCCTACCACAACTGACAGGGATCAAAGTCCTCGACAAGAGGCACTGAGCAGTAACCCTGCTCGGTCCCTATCCTGAACGATCAAAGCCCTTGCAAGAGGTAACCAAGAAGTTACCCTGCTCGGTAAATACTCCGGCCGGTAGCTCCCTACCCGCGACGCCGGGATAGAAGCGGCTGCTCCGCTCGTTCATCCTAGGCTGGTAGTTGCCTACCCACGACACCAGAGGTCAAAGCCTTCGCCCAGAGGCCGCCGCGCTGCTCTACTGCCCGTGTAACACCCGAGCCCAATACTACTATTTTTTTCTGTTACCGGTTAAGCATTAGATATTACTCATTTCATTTAGCTTGTCTGTTTGACACTTACCGTGAAATTTTATCTGGCTAAGTCATTTCTGCACATAACAAATTTTAGTATCTAAAATGAAATTAAAAATATCCATCTTGGCCTACTCGACACCCCTAGCCGCGTGGTAGCGTTCGTGCATCGAGTTCTCGTCCCGTTCGGTGAAACGGGCGAGTTTGGACGGCGACGCGCGCGTACAGGTGTCCGACTTGGGGGTATGCTTTTTAATCATAAAACATTTCATTTTAAAATTTGGAACCCGTTTAAAATCCTATTATTTAAATTTCAAATTTTTGAACCCAACCCGGGCGCGATTTGGAAATGTTTCATTTAGCGCCAAAATCCCAAATTAATAAAATATTCAAAACCATAATATATTCATAATCTTACTATTAATTTGATATTTAAAATCTATTAAATCTTTTAAATATTTTTAACCCTCTGAATCTTTCAGCCAATCTCGTGGGCACATAAACCCCCGTGGGCCCCCTCCTTTAACTCTCTCTCTCTACCTCTCACATCTCTTTCTCTCTCTCCATCGTTCTCTATCTCTCTCTCTAGCTTTCTCTCTCCTATATATATATTTATAATCCCTTCTCCCCTCATATTTTCCCGAGCGCGAGAAACCTTGGGTGAACCTAAACCCTAGCCGCCTCGTCACCGTCGCCGCCGCAGCCCCGACGCCGGCGCCAACGTCACCGTCGCCTCCTCTTCCCAACCTCAACATCTCCTTCCTTCCCCCCGTGCGCACTGTGCAGCAGCAACCCCGGCTACCCCCGTGCCTTCTCTGTGCTGCCTGAAACGTCGCCGGCGACCCCCTGCGCCGTCCCTGGCCGTCGCCGACGAGCCCCAACCACCTCTAAACACCTTGTAAGTGCCCCTCCACCTTTCCTTTCCTCTTCCCTTTTTCCAGAACTGAAAACAGTCGCTGGAAGTTTTGCAGATCGCCGGAGACGCCGTCCTCGCCGCCGTCGATCTCGCCGTCGTCACAAATACCCTCTGGACCAGTGAGTATTTCCCCCATCATCTTCTTCTCTGGTCTTTTCATTCTTTCCAAAGTCTTTACCCGCTTGAAACCCTAATTACTGTTTTTGTGCTCGCCGGAATCCGGCTGTGCCGGTGACGTGTCCCGATGATCCAGCGGAGTGCTCTGACCCGTGAGGTCCCTTGGTTCGTCGTTTGGGTTCAATCCGTGAACCGTGCGTCCGTCGCGTGTTTTCCCGCCGACGTTACGTTCCGTTTTTCCCGGTTCGCGACCCGTCGAGGCAAGTATCACTTGCTACATGCTATACTATACATTTATATATGTTTTGACTCATTAAACCTGCAAAACTTAACCTGGTATAGTCGTTTCTCATTTGGTTGCATTATGACATATATCATTTTACAGTTAACATAAAATTTACAGTTTGCCAATATAAAACTAATAACTAAGTTTATCTGTTAACCACATTTTTACTGTTTAATAGATGGTCCCTTACCCATGTAGTTCTATTACATTCGGACATTCGTATTCAAAGGCTTGATATAACTGTATTGCATCATCATTTAAACTATTGCACCGCTAAGGGTGCTCAAAACCTCTTAATATAATAAAACGGCTGCACTGTATTACTGCACTCTTGTGATTGAATGGAACTGCTTATTGTTGTTTAACTCATTGCTTATTTCCTGCTGTTAATACCCTGTTCGATTATATATCTGTTTGTGAGCACACCCACGATATGTTCGTACCTTGACCTGACATTGCTACATAATACACCTGACATGGTACCGTTTACTGTTGACTTGACCTGATGTACCATGACCCGACCTGTTACCTGATTCCGTGCCTAATGCCAACAAACCTGACATGTAGTCCTCATGGACCGTTCCTGTTGTCTATCCAGACAAACCTGCTTTTACCTGATCCTGTGTTGGCATTAGTTCTTGATTACTGAATACCTGACTTGACATATATAACTTGGGGGTATGGGGAAATCAAAGGTGAAACCTGACTTGTAACTCGACAGTTCACTACCTGTTCTGGTGTACACATTCTTGTTTTGTGCCTAGCGGCATGTCTCGGTTTCGGCCGAGAATATTGTGGCCGTGGTCCCGGGTATGTACGGGATACTATCGAGTGTACACATTCCTGCTTTGTGCCTAGCGGCATGTCTCGGCTGCAGCCGAGAATATTGTGGCCGTGGTCTCGGGTATGTACGGGATACTATTGAGTTACATCGACGATTCATCAATTGATTTCAAAGACTTTAGACTAGAAAACCTGATAGAACAGTTTAGTTACCCACTGCACACTACCTTGTACTGCTTGTTTCACATTATTGCTTTATTCATGTTTTTTTGCATTGCCTGTTACATTGTTCATATTATATTACTTGTTGACATGACGCGCTGACGTTTAGGTTTTGCATGGCTCAGATTCCGTACCACTTTCGCAGTTCGAGCAGGAGTACTTCGGCCAGCAGGCTGAGTTGTGAGTCCAGTAGTGGTTAGTTTTATTTCCTGCATTTATTTCCTGATGTGAGCCCGCATTATGGGACATACCTTTCAGTTATTTGTATTGGATCATTTGCTTCCGCATTTATTTATTATTGACTCTTGTTATTCTGGATTATGGGCATGTTTTTAGATAGTTTTATCTTGTTCTTGATATCTCTACAGCCGTAATGTGACTGTGGATGGATACTTCCTACCCACAGGTAGCATGGTTGGCTATGTCACGTGCCCAATCTTGCGTACTCTGGGAAGCGGGGCGTGACATGGTTCTTTTGGTATCAGAGACATAGGTTAGTTGGGTTGATTCTTTTGTAGTTGGGTATTGTACCCAATACACGAATCAGAATACCCGTGTTAGGAAACATGTCCTGCCACTTTGCCGTTTACCATTCTTGAATCACATCCTTCCTGATTATATCTTTTACGACGTGCAAACTTACTTTGCATGTCGACTCGAAAACCTGATTTCTTGTTATCTCTAGGACTTAGGCGACTTGGGTGGAGTTAAGTAATTGTGGCTATGATACCGCGGCATAGTTACAATGCGGTACTCTATTTAAGTATCTTGAAGTTCTAGCCTTGATCTATATATTGAATCTATCATCATGCTAATGTTGGGTGTTTTTGATTTTGGGAATATGGCAGATAAGAATTTCAAGACGTACCAGAGGCGTGTGGACGAAGCCGCCATGCTGGGAGTAATAAGAGGAATGCTAGAAAATCAGAAAAGGCAGACCGAGCTGATCCAGCAACAAGCCGACTCGTTTCAGGAAGGTTCGCAGATCGTTCGGCAGTCTGTAAACAACGCTGGAGCTAAACCAGTTGACCGAGTAGGGACCGTGGCAGATTTCAGACGTTTGGGTCCGTCTACATTCACTGGTTTAGAAGAGCCGTTGCCAGCCGAGCAGTGGCTAGTCGACACGGAGAATTTGCTGATTGCGGCACAGATTCCAGAGGACAAAAGAGTTGATGTGGTGCGCATTCATCTAGTGTATTACGCCCGAGAGTGGTGGCTTGTGGAAGAGACCCGCTTGCCCAAGCCGATCAGTTAGGCGGAGTTTTCTAAGAGTTTCCTGGAGAAGTTCTTCCCGTGGACTGCACGGGAGGAAATGGAAGAGAAATTTATTGGACTGAGGCAGAATGGAGCACCCGTGGACGTGCATGCAGCAGAGTGGATGAGACTCAGCCGTTTCGCTGGACCTTTAGTCGCCAACGAGGCAGACAGGGCACGAAGGTTCATGCGCAGTTTGGATGTGGACATCCAGAGGCAGATTTTCTCCCTGGGTTTGACCACTTTCTCACAGGTTCTTACGGTAGCTCGGGAACAACAGAGTTTAGCTGGGATGAAAGGGAGCTTGCAGCAGACAGCAGTTGCGGCCAGGAAGCCCGCATTTGTACCTAACCGAGCTCATGGGCACAAGGGTATTCCAGTGGATCGTCGTGGTGTAGCATCCATGAAGAAGCCTGTGGTCATGATCGAAGAAAGAGCATGAATTATAACTACTGCAATTTACCTGGCCACATGCAAAAGGATTGTCGAAGAAGGCTGGGACTTTGTTTGGTTTGTGGAGCGGCTGATCACGCAGTTGGTGCCTGTCCGTCGAAGCTTCGCACGAGAGATGATATACAGAAGCCTCCGTAGAGACTGTTCCAAGGGCAGAAACAGTTGACTCAAGGACCTAATCAGGCTCGAGCTTTTACCTTGACAGCTGAGGAAGCTAAGGCATCAGGAGAAGTGGTTTCAGGTACTTTACTCGTTCATGGTTTTCCCGCATTGGCATTATTTGATTCTGGTGCATCCCACTGTTTTATGTCATCCAAATTTATAACTACACACTCGATTACCTACACGACCCTGTCTAGTTTCTGGGACATACACACTGGGAATGGGAAAATCATAGCTAGTAGGGAGTGTAGAAATTGTACAGTTGTTGTGTGCCGATGGGAACTCTTTGCAGATTTCTTGGTGATAGATACGGGCAGCTATGAAGTTGTCTTGGGAATGGATTTTCTTGGCACTTTCCACGCTCACATTGACTGTAGGGCAAGGAAAGTAATTTTCCAGATTCCCGGACATCCCGAGTTTACCTTCATTGGAGGAAGCAGTTCTGTCGGGCCAGTCGAGTTTAGGGCTAGGCCAACAAACAATGTTCTTGCAGCTATGGAAGTTGATAGTAGTGAAGAGCCGGCGGTTGTTCGCGATTTTATGGACGTATTTGAAGATATATCAGGCTTACCGCTGAAGCGAGACGTGGAGTTCGCGATTGACCTTATTCCTGGTGCAGCGCCAGTATCTAAAGCGTATTATCCAATGGCGCCAGTAGAATTGGAAGAAGTTAAGAAACAGGTTGCTGAATTGCTTGAGAAGGGTTGGATTCGAAGCAGCAACTCGCCTTGGGGAGCTCCAGTTCTTCTGGTAAAGAAGAAGGATGGCACGAGAAGGATGTGCATCGACTATCGAGAATTAAACCGGGTGACTATTAAGAACAAGTACCCGATCCCTCGCATTGGAGAACTTTTTGAGCAGTTTAGTGGCGCGAGGGTATTCTCGAAACTGGATTTGTGATCCGGATATCATCAGGTCCGAGTGAAAGCAGAAGATATTTGCAAGACGGCGTTTCGAACTCGGTATGGACATTACGAGTACTTGGTGATGCCCTTCGGAGTAACGAATGCGCCGGCAGTATTCATGGACTTGATGAACCGAATCTTTTCACCGTTCTTGGACCAGTTTATCGTGGTATTCATTGACGATATTCTGGTTTACTCGAAGAGTTTTGAGGAGCATGCTGAGCATTTGAAGATCGCACTGCAGACGTTGAGAAAAGAGAAATTGTTTGCGAAGATGAGTAAGTGCGAATTTTGGCTGGAGGAAGTGAAGTTTCTGGGGCATGTGGTGTCTGGCGATGGAATCGCCGTCGATCCCGAAAAGATTGCAGCAGTTCGAGATTGGCCGATTCCAAAGAATGTTGCTGAGGTAAGAAGTTTCCTTGGATTGGCCGGATACTATAGGAGATTTGTGGAGAACTTCGCTCGTTTGGCAGAGCCGTTGACCAAGCTTACGCGCAAGGAGGTACCTTTTGTATGGACGGATAAGTGTGCGTTAGCTTTTGAGACGTTGAAGCGGAAGTTGATAACCGTCCCTATTCTGACCGTGCCAGACAATTCCGGAGGATTGGTGATTCACAGCGACGCATCTGGGAAATGATTGGGATGTGTTTTGATGCAGCATGGGAAGGTTGTAGCATACGCATCAAGACAACTGAAGACCCATGAGAAGAATTATCCAACTCATGATTTGGAGCTAGCGGCTGTGATTTTCGCTTTGAAGATTTGGAGACACTACCTTTTGGGCGAGAGAGTCGAAGTTTTTACAGATCACAAGAGTTTGAAGTATGTGTTCACTCAGAAGGAGTTGAATATGAGGCAGCGTAGATGGTTGGAGCTGATGGCCGACTACGATCTTGATATTAAGTACCATCCGGGGAAGGTTAACGTCGTGCCGGATGCGCTTAGCCGGTTACCAGTAATTCAGGTGTTAACTACGCAGAGGGAGATCATTGCAGATTTTCGAAGATTTGACCTGGAGGTTGTGCTACCGTGTTCTACGGGACAGTTGATGCAGTTGCAAGTACAGTCGTCTTTAATTGAGAAAATTAAAGCAGCACAATCGCCGGATCCTAGACTGCAAAAGTTTCGAGAGCAAATTGAAGCCAGACTACGAACAGATTTACTGGTCCACGAAGATGGTTCGTTGAGGTATGGTAGCCGTTTGTGTGTGCCAAAGGGAGATGTTCGTGAAGAGCTTATGAAGGAGGCACACAGTTCAGCTTATTCTGTACATCCAGGAGGCACAAAGATGTACCGTAATATTCGACAGCATTTCTGGTGGGAAGGCATGAAACGGGAGATTGCTCGCTTCGTGGCTAAGTGCTTGGTGTGTCAGCAAGTCAAGGCTGAACACCAAAGGGTTGCTGGTTTATTGCAACCACTTCTGATTCCTCAGTGGAAGTGGGAACATATAACCATGGATTTCGTGACGGCTTTACCGCGGAGTCCAAAAGGCAACAATGCAGTATGGGTAATTGTTGACCGATTGACCAAGGAAGCTCACTTTATTCCTTTTCGGGTTGGTCAATCAACAGAGACTTTGGCAGAGCGGTACATGCAGGAGATTGTAAGATTGCATGGAGTACCGGTGAGCATCGTGTCCGATCGCGACACTCGGTTCTTATCACACTTCTGGAGGAGTTTACAGGAAAGTTTGGGGACTCGATTGAAGTTTAGCAAAACTTATCATCCTCAAACTGATGGTCAGTCGGAAAGAACGATCCAAACTCTTGAAGACATGTTGAGAGCATGCATGTTGGACTTCAAGGGTTCGTGGGAGGATCATCTACACTTGGTGGAGTTTTCTTACAACAACAGTTTTCAAGCAACTATCCAGATGGCTCCGTTTGAAACTTTGTATGGTCGTAAATGCCGTTCACCTGTATGTTGGGATGATGTCGGTGAACGAAGATTATTGGGACCAGATTTGGTAGTGCAGACAGTTGAGAAGGTTAACACTATCAGAAATCATATGAAGGCAGCTCAAGACAGACAGAAGAGTTGGGCTGACACGTCAAGAAGACCTCTAGAGTTCGCCGTGGGTGATTTGGTATTCTTGAAGATATCACCGACTAGAGGCGTGATTCGTTTTGGGAGTCGAGGGAAGCTTAGTCCTCGATTCGTTGGACCCTTTGAGATCTTGGAGCGTGTTGGAGAGGTAGCGTACCGTTTGGCGTTACCGCAGTCCTTGGCAGGTGTGCACGATGTGTTTCACGTATCTCAACTGCGAAGGTATGTTTGAGATGAAACACACGTCTTGGATCATTCGGAATTAACAGTACGGGAAGATCTGAATTTTGAGGAGCGACCGGTTGAAATCGTGGATCGAAGGGAAAAGGTTCTTAAGAACAAGGTTATCCCCCTTGTGCTTGTCTCTTGGGGTAATCGATCGCATGGAGAGTCCACTTGGGAGCGAGAAGATGAGATCCGGCAGAAGTTTCATCACCTTTTC
This sequence comes from Agapanthus africanus, assembly GCA_030015575.1. Lineage (NCBI taxonomy): Eukaryota > Viridiplantae > Streptophyta > Magnoliopsida > Asparagales > Amaryllidaceae > Agapanthus > Agapanthus africanus. The sequence goes on from CM057344.1 coordinate 646,119,441, forward strand.
CTGTAGTTTTCTATCTTGTATTCTTGGAATTTCGAGGACGAAATTCTTTTTGTAGTTGGGTATAATGTAACACCTGAGCCCAATACTACTATTTTTTTCTGTTACCGGTTGAGCATTAGATATTACTCATTTCATTTAGTTTGTCTGTTTGACACTTACCGTGAAATTTTATCTGGCTAAGTCATTTCTGCACATAACAAATTTTAGTATCTAAAATGAAATTAAAAATATTCATCTTGGCTTACTCGACACCCCTAGCCGCGTGGTAGCGTCCGTGCATCGAGTTCTCGTCCCGTTCGGTGAAACGGGCGAGTTTGGACGGCTACGCGCGCGTACAGGTGTCCGACTTGGGGGTATGCTTTTTAATCATAAAACATTTCATTTTAAAATTTGGAACCCGCTTAAAATCCTATTATTTAAATTTCAAATTTTTGGACCCAACCCGGGCGCGATTTGGAAATGTTTCATTTAGCGCCAAAATCCCAAATTAATAAAATATTCAAAACCATAATATATTCATAATCTTACTGTTAATTTGATATTTAAAAATCTATTAAATCTTTTAAATATTTTTAACCCTCTGAATCTTTCAGCTAATCTCGTGGGCACATAAACCCCCGTAGGCCCCCTCTTTTAACTCTCTCTCTACCTCTCACATCTCTTTCTCTCTCTCTCCATCGTTCTCTATCTCTCTCTCTCTAGCTTTCTCTCTCCTATATATATATTTATAATCCCTTCTCCCCTCATATTTTCCCGAGCGCGAGAAACCTTGGCTGAACCTAAACCCTAGCCGCCTCGTCACCGTCGCCGCCGCAGCCCCGGCGCCGGCGCCAACATCACCGTCGCCCTCGCCTCCGCCTCCTCTTCCCAACCTCAACATCTCCTTCCTTCCCCCCGTGCGCACTGTGCAGCAGCAACCCCGGCTACCCCCGTGCCTTCTCTGTGCTGCCTGAAACGTCGCCGGCGACCCCCTGCGCCGCCCCTGGCCGTCGCCGACGAGCCCCAACCACCTCTAAACACCTTGTAAGTGCCCCTCCACCTTTCCTTTCCTCTTCCCTTTTTCCAGAACTGAAAACAGTCGCTGGAAGTTTTGCAGATCGCCGGAGACGCCGTCCTCGCCGCCGTCGATCTCGCCGTCGTCGCAAATACCCTCTGGACCAGTGAGTATTTCCCCCATCATCTTCTTCTCTGGTCTTTTCATTCTTTCCAAAGTCTTTACCCGCTTGAAACCCTAATTACTGTTTTTGTGCTCGCCGGAATCCGGCCGTGCCGGTGACGTGTCCCGACGATCCAGCGGAGTGCTCTGACCCGTGAGGTCCCTTGGTTCATCGTTTGGGTTCAATCCATGAACCGTGCGTCCGTCGCGTGTTTTCCCGCCGACGTTACGTTCCGTTTTTCCCGGTTCGCGACCCGTCGAAGCAAGTATCACTTGCTACATGCTATACTATACATTTATATATGTTTTGACTCATTAAACCTGCAAAACTTAACCTGGTATAGTCGTTTCTCATTTGGTTGCATTATGACATATATCATTTTACAGTTAACATAAAATTTACAGTTTGCCAATTTAAAACTAATAACTAAGTTTACCTGTTAACCACATTTTTACTGTTTAATAGATGGTAGCCCTTACCCATGTAGTTCTATTACATTCGGACATTCGTATTCAAAGGCTTGATATAACTGTATTGCATCATCATTTAAACTATTGCACCGCTAAGGGTGCTCAAAACCTCTTAATATAATAAAACGGCTGCACTGTATTACTGCACTCTTGTGATTGAATGGAACTGCTTATTGTTGTTTAACTCATTGCTTATTTCCTGCCGTTAATACCCTGTTCGATTATATATCTGTTTGTGAGCACACCCACGATATGTTCGTACCTTGACCTGACATTGCTACATAATACACCTGACATGGTACCGTTTACTGTTGACTTGACCTGATGTACCATGACCCGACCTGTTACCTGATTCCTTGCCTAATGCCAACAAACCTGACATGTAGTCCTCATGGACCGTTCCTGTTGTCTATCCAGACAAACCTGCTTTTACCTGATCCTGTGTTGGCATTAGTTCTTGATTACTGAATACCTGACCTGGCATATATAACTTGGGGGTATGGGGAAATCAAAGGTGAAACCTGACTTGTAACTCGACAGTTCACTACCTGTTCTGGTGTACACATTCTTGTTTTGTGCCTAGCGGCATGTCTCGGTTTCGGCCGAGAATATTGTGGCCGTGGTCCCGGGTATGTACGGGATACTATTGTCACGCCCCGCTTCCCAGAGTACGCAAGATTGGGCACGTGACATAGCCAACCATGCTACCTGTGGGTAGGAAGTATCCATCCACAGTCACATTACGGTTGTAAGGTTATCAAGAACAAGATAATAAGCTAATCTAATACATGTCCAAATCCATAATAACAAGAATCAATAAACAATAAGTGCGGAAGCTAATGATCCAATACAATGAATAAACAGTACGTCCCATAATACGGGCTCACAACTGGAAATGAAATGAAATAAGTAAACTAAACCCTAAGGAACTCACAGTTCAGCCTGCTGGCTGAAGTACTCCTGCTCGGTCGTCGACAGTGGTACGGAATCTGGGCCATGCAAAACCCAGACGTCAGCGCGTCATGACATCAAGTATATAATGTAAACATGGTAATAAGCAGTGCAGGTATGAACATGAATAAAGCAGTACAATAACAGAGCAGGGTAAAGTGCAATGGTGACTGAACTGTCCTATCAGGTTTCTACTCTATAGTCTTTGAAATCAATTGATGAATCGTCGATGTAACTCAATAGTATCCCATGCGTGCCCGGGACCACGGTCAAGATCCTCGGGGCTGAATCCGAGACGTGCCGCTAAGCAGTAAAAGGTAGTAGGATGGGCGAGTGATGTCAGCATCAACACTCCGGGGCTGGCCAAGCCCGTAAGACTGATCAGAACATGTATCGAACTGTTGAGTTACAAGTCGGTTTCACCTTTGATTTCCCCATACCCCTAAGCTATGTATGTCAGGTCAGGTATTTAGTAGTCAAGGACTAATGCCAACAGAAAATCCGGTAAAAGTAGGTCCGTCTGGATAGACAGTAGGGATGGTCGGGTTTGTCGGCATTAGGCATGAAATCATGAAACAAGTCATGTCATGGTACAACAGGATGAGTCGGTATGTATGTATATGTCATGTGTAGCAGGGTCAGGCCAATATGTAGTGCAATCGAGTATGTGCTCACAACAGGTATACAATCAAATAATGAACAGCAGCAGGAAACAGTAAATAACCATATTATTCCATGTAAACACAATGATGTTTTGTATTCTCTTATTAACAGGTTCAAGCACCCTGGGGTGCACTAGTCACAAAGTGGAACAATATTAACCATACGTAATGAAACCACATGAATTTAAACTAAAATATAATAATTGTCTCATGGATGATTTAACAATTAAAGCGGATATGATCCAATTGTTTTATTTAGTTGAAATATGGATTGATAGTGGGTCGATTAATTACGAGAAACTATTATAACGATTCCATGTTAAAGATAACTGCAACTGTCAATTCTAACTTATAATATAATATCAATTACCATCATTAAGTTGTTGTATTATATAGTATGATATTCAACTGCATAGCAAGACTAGATCTCGTATGCTAGCATGTTAAAGCAAGTATTCAGATACTTGCCTCGACGGTTTTGCAAACCGGAACACGGATGCGATGTCGGCAGAAAACACGATATGGGTGCACGGGCCACGGATCGAGTCCCAACAGAGAACAACGGGATCACACGGACCAGGGTACTTCGCTGGAGCGTCGGGTTCACCAAGACGGCACGGTCGAATTCCGGCAAAACATCGGCAACGAAGTTAGCAACAATGATAAACTTAATACGATCAGCAGGGGGTTAATGCACAGAGGGAAAGATGAGGAAGCTTACAGAGAGAGATACCAGGGTGACCCCGGCGGGCTCGACAGCGCTGGAACGCCGGCGAGGCAGGGACGGCGGCTGCGAAGACTTGAACGGCCTCGGGGTTCGCTGGAGAGGGTGTTGCGACGAGTGGAGGAGAGGGTGGTCGGCTCTGGTGGTCGAGGGGGAAAGGAGGTGGCGCGGGTGACGTCGACGAGGGTCGACGGCGCGTTCTCCGGCGAACTGCAGAGGGTAGGTGATGGGGTTATGGTCTCGGGTTGGTGGTGGGCCGGCGAGGGGAGGAGGGAAGCGACGACGAGGTCGGGACGAGGAGGGTGAGAGGGAGTCGCGGGCGTCGTCGGCGACGGGAGGCGGCGTCGACGTCGGGCTCTGCGGCCGAGTGGAGGTGTCGGGGGTTGGGTGCAGGCACGGGAAGCGGCGAAGGAGGGAGGTAGGAGGTGCGGCTGGGCTCGCGGTGGCGAGGGCGGCGACGGCGAGGTCGCGGGGAGGTCGGCGGCGCGGTTACGAGGTGGCTAGGGTTAGGGTTCTGGGGGTTCTCGCGATGGAGGAGGAAATGAACAGGGCGGCTGCATGGGGGGTTTAAATATAGGAAGGGAGAGAGAGAGATTGGAGAGAGAGATTTTGGATGAGAGAGAGAGAGATAGGGAAAGGATTTAGAGGCGGGGCCCACGAAATTCAGCCTCGTGATTGGCTGATCACGAGATAAAGGAAAATATTAAAGATTTGAAGGGATTTGAAACTGTTAAGGATATATATAATCGTTTATAAATAGTTTAGTGATATTAAATTAAATGGGCCTTTTTGGCGCGAAATGAAACATTTCCAAATCGCGTCCGGGTTGCGCCCAAATGTTCCAAATTCAAATTATAGGATTTTAAGCGGTTTCCAAATTTTGAAAAGAGGTGTTTAATGATTAAAATGCATGCCCCCAAGTCGGACACTTGCACGCGCGCGTAGTCGTCCAAACTTGCCCGTTTAGCCAAACGGGACAGAATCTCGACACGCGGACGCTACCACGGGACTAGTGGCGACGAGTAGGCCAACATGGACACTTTTAATTTCATTTTAGGAGTTAAAATTTGTTATGTGCCAAAATGACTTAACCGGTTAAAATTTTGCAAAAAGCACCAAACACTCAGGATAATTGGAATGAGCAATATATAACCCTCAACTAGTAATATAAATAGTATTATTGGGCTCGGGTGTTACATCATACCCAACTACAAAAGAATTTCGTCCTCGAAATTCCAAGAATACAAGATAGCCAACTACTGGAATAGGTGAGGGAATTTCTGTCGAATCTCGTCTTCTCGCTCCCAAGTGGATTCTCCATGCGATCGATTACCCCAAGAAACTAGCACAAGAGGGATAATCTTGTTCTTAAGAACCTTTTCTCTTCGATCCTTGATTTCAACTGGTCGCTCTTCAAAAGTCAGGTCCTCCCGTACAGTCAACTCCGAATGATCCAAGACATGAGTCTCATCACGAACATACCTCCGTAGTTGAGACATATGAAACACATCGTGAACTCCTGCTAATGACTGTGGTAACGCCAACCGGTACGATACCTCTCCAACACGCTCCAAAATCTCGAAGGGTCCAACGAATCGAGGACTAAGTTTTCCCCGACTTCCAAAGCGAATCACCCCTCTAGTCGGTGATATCTTCAGGAATACCAAATCACCCACTGCGAACTCTAGAGGTCTTCTTGACGTGTCGGCCTAACTTTTCTGTCTGTCCTGAGCTGCCTTCATATGCTTCCTGATTGTATTCACCTTCTCGACTGTCTGTACCACCAAATCTGGTCCTAGTAACCTTCGTTCACCAACATCATCCCAACAGACAGGTGAACGGCACTTACGACCATACAGTGCTTCAAACGGAGCCATCTGAATTGTCGCTTGGAAGCTATTGTTGTACGAAAACTCCACCAGGTGTAGATGATCCTCCCAAGAACCTTTGAAGTCTAACATGCAAGCCCTCAACATATCTTCAAGGGTCTGGATCGTTCTCTCCGATTGTCCATCAGTTTGAGGATGATAAGCTGTGCTAAACTTCAATCGAGTCCCCAAACTTTCTTGTAAACTCCTCCAAAAGTGCGACAAGAACCGAGTGTCCCGATCGGACACGATGCTTATCGGCACTCCATGCAATCTGACAATCTCCTGCATGTATCGCTCTGCCAAAGTCTCCGTCGATTGACCAACCCGAAAAGGAATAAAGTGAGCTGCCTTGGTCAATCGATCGACAATCACCCATACTGCATTGTTGCCCTTCGGACTCCGCGGTAAAGCCGTCACGAAATCCATGGTTATATGTTCCCACTTCCACTGAGGAATCGGAAGTGGTTGCAACAAACCAGCAACCCTTTGGTGTTCAGCCTTGACTTGCTGACATACCAAGCACTTAGCCACGAATCGAGCAATTTCCCGTTTCATACCTTCCCAGCAGAAATGCTGTCGAATATCTCGGTACATCTTTGTCCCTCCTGGATGTACAGAGTAAGCTGAACTGTGTGCCTCCTTCATAAGCTCTTCACGCACATCTCCTTTTGGCACACACACACGGCTACCGTATCTCAACGAACCGTCTTCATGGATCAGTAAATCGGTTCGTAGTCCGGCTCTAACCTGCTCCCGAAACTTTTGCAATCTAGGATCCTGCGATTGTGCCGCTTTAATCTTCTCAACTAAGGACGACTGTACTTGCAACTGCATCAACTGTCCTGTAGCATGTGGTGGCACAACCTCCAAGTCAAATCTCCGAAAATCCGCAATGATCTCTCTCTGTGCAGTCAATATCTGAATTGCTGGTAACCGACTCAGCGCATCCGGCACGACGTTGACTTTTCCCGGATGGTACTTAAGATCAAGGTCATAGTCGGCCATCAGCTCCAACCATCTGCGTTGCCTCATGTTCAACTCCTTCTGAGTGAACACATACTTTAAACTCTTGTGATCTGTAAAGACTTCAACTCTCTCGCCCAAAAGGTAGTGTCTCCAAATCTTCAGGGCGAAGATCACGGCTGCAAGCTCTAAGTCATGAGTCGGATGGTTCTTCTCATGAGTCTTCAGCTGTCTCGATGCGTAAGCGACGACTTTCCCATTCTGCATTAAAACACATCCCAATCCTTTTCCGGAGGCGTCGCTATGAATCACCAGTCCTCCCGAATCATCCGGTACGGTTAGGATAGGGGCGGTTATCAACTTCTGCTTCAACGTCTCGAAGGCCAATGCACATCCATCCGTCCAAACAAACGGTACCTCCTTACGCGTAAGCTTGGTTAACGGCTCAGCTAACCGAGCGAAGTTCTCCACAAATCTTCTGTAGTAACCGGCGAGTCCAAGAAAACTTCTTATCTCCGCAACATTCTTTGGAATAGGCCAATCTCGAACTGCTGCAATCTTCTCGGGATCAACGGCGATTCCATCGCCCGACACAACATGCCCCAGAAACTTCACTTCTTCCAGCCAGAATTCACACTTACTCATCTTCGCAAATAACTTCTCTTGTCTCAGCGTCTGCAGTGCGATCCTTAAATGCTCAGCATGCTCCTCCGGACTCTTCGAGTACACCAGAATATCGTCAATGAATACCACAATAAACTGGTCCAAGAACGGTGAAAATATCCTGTTCATCAAATCCATAAATATTGCTGGCGCATTAGTCACTCCGAAGGGCATCACTAGATACTCGAAATGTCCATATCGAGTCCGAAACGCCGTCTTGCAAATGTCTTCTGCCTTCACTCGGACCTGATGATATCCTGATCGCAAATCCAGTTTCGAGAATACCCTCGCACCACTAAGCTGCTCAAAAAGTTCTCCAATGCGAGGAATCGGGTACTTGTTCTTAATAGTCACCCGGTTCAATTCTCGATAATCAATGCACATCCTTCTCGTGCCATCCTTCTTCTTTACTAAAAGAACTGGAGCTCCCCACGGTGAGTTGCTGCTTCGAATCCATCCCTTCTCGAGTAATTCACCAACTTGTTTCTTAACTTCTTCCAATTCCACCGGTGCCATCGGATAATAAGATTTTGATACTGGCGCTGCACCAGGAATAAGGTCAATCGCAAACTCCACATCCCGCTTCGGCGGTAAGCCTGATATATCTTCAAACACATCCATAAAATCGCGAACAACTGACGGCTCTTCATTACTATCCACTACCATTGCTGCAAGAACACTGTTTGTCGGCCTAGCCCTAAACTCGACTGGCCCGACAGAACTGCTTCCCCCAATGAAAGTAAACTTAGGATGTCCGGGAATCTGGAAAATTACCTTCCTTGCCCTACAGTCAATGTGGGCGTGGAAAGTGCCAAGAAAATCCATCCCCAAGACAACCTCATAACTGCCCGTATCTATCACCAAGAAATCTGCAAAAAGCTCCCATCCGCAAACAACAACTGTACAATCTTTACATTCCTTACTAGCTATGATTTTCCCATTCCCAGTGTGTATGTCCCAGAAACTAGACAGGGTCGTGCAGGTGATCGAGTGTGTAGTTATAAATTTGGATGACATAAAACAGTGGGATGCTCCGGAATCAAATAATGCCAATGCGGGAAAACCACGAACGAGTACAGTACCTGAAACTACTTCTCCTGATGCCTTGGCTTCCTCAGCTGTCAATGTGAAAGCTCGACCCTGGTTGGGTCCTTGTGTCAGCTGCTTCTGCCCTTGGAACGGTCTCTGCGGAGGCTTCCGTATCTCATCTCTCGTGCGAAGCTTCGACGGACAAGCACCAACTGCGTGATCGGCTGCTCCACAAACCAGACAAAGTCCCAGTCTCCTTCGACAATCCTTCTGCACGTGCCCAGGTAATCGGCAGTAATCACAAATCACGCTCTTCCTTCGATCAACGATCACAGGCTTCTTCATTGGCGCTACACCTCGACGGTCCACTAGAATACCTCTGCGCCCATGATCTCGGTTAGGTACAAATGCAGGCTTCCTGGCCGCAACTGCTGTCTGGTGAAGGTTCCCTTTCGATCCTGATAAACTCTGCTGCTCTCTGGCTGCCGTAAGAACCTGTGAGAAAGTGGTCAAACCCAGGGAGACAATCTGCCTTTGGATGTCCACATCCAAACTGCGCAAGAACCTTCGCGCCCTGTCTGCCTCCTTGGCGACTAAGGGTCCAGCGAAACGGCTGAGTCTCGTCCATTCCGCTGCATGTACATCCATAGCTGCTCCATTTTGTCTCAGCCCAATAAATTTCTCCTCCATTTCCTCCCGTGCAGTCCGCGGGAAGAACTTTTCCAAGAAACTTTTAGAGAAATCCGCCCAACTGATTGGCTTGGACAAGCGGGTCTCCTCCACAAGCCACCACTCTCGGGCGTAATCCACCAGCTGAATGCGCACCACATCTACTCTCTTGTCTTCTGGGATCTGTGCCGCAATCAGTAAATTCTCCGTGTCTACTAGCCACTGCCCGGCTGGCAACGGCTCCTCCAAGCCAGTGAAAGTAGTAGGACCCAACCGTCTGAAATCTGCCACGGTCCCTACTCGGTCGACTGGCTTCACCACAGCGGTGTTTACAGACTGCTGAATAGCCTGCAAACTCTCCTGAAACGTATCCGCTTGCTGCTGGATCAACTCAGTTTGCCTCTTCTGATTTTCCAACATCCCACATATCACTCCTAACATGGCGGCTTCATCCACCCGCCTCTGATACGTCTTGAAATTCTTATCTGCCATGGTCCTGAAATCAAAACAAACAACATTAGCATGATGATAGATTCAATATATAAATCAAGGCTAGAACTTCAAGATACTTAAATAGAGTGCTGCATTGTAGCTATGCCGCGGTATCATAGCCGCAATTACTTAACTCCATCCAAGTCGCCTAAGTCCTAGAGATAACAAGAAGTTAGGTTTTCGAGTTGACAATGCAAAGTAAGTTTGCATGTCGACATGATCCGGAAGAATGATTCAAGGATGGTAAAGCGGTCAAGGTGGCAGGACATGTTTCCTAATCACGGGTATTATGATTCGTGTATCGGTGCAATACCCAACTACAAAGAATCAACCCAATTAACCTATGGTTCTGATACCAAAAGAACCATGTCACGCCCCGCTTTCCAGAGTACGCAAGATTGGGCACGTGACATAGCCAACCATGCTACCTGTGGGTAGGAAGTATCCATCCACAGTCACATTACGGTTGTAAGGTTATCAAGAACAAGATAATAAGCTAATCTAATACATGTCCAAATCCATAATAACAAGAATCAATAAACAATAAGTGCGGAAGCTAATGATCCAATACAATGAATAAACAGTACGTCCCATAATACGGGCTCACAACTGGAAATGAAATGAAATAAGTAAACTAAACCCTAAGGAACTCACAGTTCAGCCTGCTGGCTGAAGTACTCCTGCTCGGTCGTCGACAGTGGTACGGAATCTGGGCCATGCAAAACCCAGACGTCAGCGCGTCATGACATCAAGTATATAATGTAAACATGGTAATAAGCAGTGCAGGTATGAACATGAATAAAGCAGTACAATAATAGAGCAGGGTAAAGTGCAATGGTGACTGAACTGTCCTATCAGGTTTCTACTCTATAGTCTTTGAAATCAATTGATGAATCGTCGATGTAACTCAATAGTATCCCGTGCGTGCCCGGGACCACGGTCAAGATCCTCGGGGCTGAATCCGAGACGTGCCGCTAAGCAGTAAAAGGTAGTAGGATGGGCGAGTGATGTCAGCATCAACACTCCGGGGCTGGCCAAGCCCGTAAGACTGATCAGAACATGTATCGAACTGTTGAGTTACAAGTCGGTTTCACCTTTGATTTCCCCATACCCCCAAGCTATGTATGTCAGGTCAGGTATTCAGTAGTCAAGGACTAATGCCAACAGAAAATCCGGTAAAAGTAGGTCCGTCTGGATAGACAGTAGGGATGGTCGGGTTTGTCGGCATTAGGCATGAAATCATGAAACAAGTCATGTCATGGTACAACAGGATGAGTCGGTATGTATGTATATGTCATGTGTAGCAGGGTCAGGCCAATATGTAGTGCAATCGAGTATGTGCTCACAACAGGTATACAATCAAATAATGAACAGCAGCAGGAAACAGTAAATAACCATATTATTCCATGTAAACACAATGATGTTTTGTATTCTCTTATTAACAGGTTCAAGCACCCTGGGGTGCACTAGTCACAAAGTGGAACAATATTAACCATACGTAATGAAACCACATGAATTTAAACTAAAATATAATAATTGTCTCATGGATGATTTAACAATTAAAGCGGATATGATCCAATTGTTTTATTTAGTTGAAATATGGATTGATAGTGGGTCGATTAATTACGAGAAACTATTATAACGATTCCATGTTAAAGATAACTGCAACTGTCAATTCTAACTTATAATATAATATCAATTACCATCATTAAGTTGTTGTATTATATAGTATGATATTCAACTGCATAGCAAGACTAGATCTCGTATGCTAGCATGTTAAAGCAAGTATTCAGATACTTGCCTCGACGGTTTTGCAAACCGGAACACGGATGCGATGTCGGCAGAAAACACGATATGGGTGCACGGGCCACGGATCGAGTCCCAACAGAGAACAACGGGATCACACGGACCAGGGTACTTCGCTGGAGCGTCGGGTTCACCAAGACGGCACGGTCGGATTCCGGCAAAACATCGGCAACGAAGTTAGCAACAATGATAAACTTAATACGATCAGCGGGGGGTTAATGCACAGAGGGAAATATGAGGAAGCTTACAGAGAGAGATACCAGGGTGACCCCGGCGGGCTCGACGGCGCTGGAACGCCGGCGAGGCAGCGACGGCGGCTGCGAAGACTTGAACGGCCTCGGGGTTCGCTGGAGAGGGTGTTGCGACGAGTGGAGGAGAGGGTGGTCGGCTCTGGTGGTCGAGGGGGAAAGGAGGTGGCGCGGGTGACGTCGACGAGGGTCGACAGCGCGTTCTCCGGCGAACTGCAGAGGGTAGGTGATGGGGTTATGGTCTCGGGTTGGTGGTGGGCCGGCGAGGGGAGGAGGGAAGCGACGACGAGGTCGGGACGAGGAGGGTGAGAGGGAGTCGCGGCCGTCGTCGGCGACGGGAGGCGGCGTCGACGTCGGGCTCTGTGGCCGAGTGGAGGCGTCGGGGGTTGGGTGCAGGCACGGGAAGCGGCGAAGGAGGGAGGTAGGAGGTGCGGCTGGGCTCGCGGTGGCGAGGGCGGCGACGGCGAGGTCGCGGGGAGGTCGGCGGCGCGGTTACGAGGTGGCTAGGGTTAGGGTTCTGGGGGTTCTCGCGATGGAGGAGGAAATGAACAGGGCGGCTGCATGGGGGGTTTAAATATAGGAAGGGAGAGAGAGAGATTGGAGAGAGAGATTTTGGATGAGAGAGAGAGAGATAGGGAAAGGATTTAGAGGCGGGGCCCACGAAATTCAGCCTCGTGATTGGCTGATCACGAGATAAAGGAAAATATTAAAGATTTGAAGGGATTTGAAACTGTTAAGGATATATATAATCGTTTATAAATAGTTTAGTGATATTAAATTAAATGGGCCTTTTTGGCGCGAAATGAAACATTTCCAAATCGCGCCCGGGTTGCGCCCAAATGTTCCAAATTCAAATTGTAGGATTTTAAGCGGTTTCCAAATTTTGAAAAGAGGTGTTTAATGATTAAAATGCATGCCCCCAAGTCGGACACTTGCACGCGCGCGTAGTCGTCCAAACTTGCCCGTTTAGCCAAACGGGACAGAATCTCGACACGCGGACACTACCACGCGACTAGTGGCGACGAGTAGGCCAACATGGACACTTTTAATTTTATTTTAGGAGTTAAAATTTGTTATGTGCCAAAATGACTTAACCGGTTAAAATTTTGCAAAAAGCATCAAACACTCAGGATAATTGGAATGAGCAATATATAACCCTCAACTAGTAATATAAATAGTATTATTGGGCTCGGGTGTTACAACTATTGAGTGTACACATTCCTGCTTTGTGCCTAGCGGCATGTCTCGGCTGCAGCCGAGAATATTGTGGCCGTGGTCCCGGGTATGTACGGGATACTATTGAGTTATATCGACGATTCATCAATTGATTTCAAAGACTTTAGACTAGAAAACCTGATAGAACAGTTTAGTTACCGACTGCACACTACCTTGTACTGCTTGTTTCACATTATTGCTTTATTCATGTTTTTTTTGCATTGCCTGTTAGATTGTTCATATTATATTACTTGTTGACATGACGCGCTGACATCTGGGTTTTGCATGGCCCAGATTCCGTACCACCGTCGCAGTTCGAGCAGGAGTACTTCAGCCAGCAGGCTGAGTTGTGAGTCCAGTAGTGGTTAGTTTTATTTCCTGCATTTATTTCCTGATGTGAGCCCGCATTATAGGACATACCTTTCAGTTATTTGTATTGGATCATTTGCTTCCGCATTTATTTATTATTGACTCTTGTTATTCTGGATTATGGACATGTTTTTAGATAGTTTTATCTTGTTCTTGATATCTCTACAACCGTAATGTGACTGTGGATGGATACTTCCTACCCACAGGTAGCATGGTTGGCTATGTCACGTGCCCAATCTTGCGTACTCTGGGAAGCGGGGCGTGACAGCCCGGATACCCTTAGTGGGCTTCGTACAGCCCCTCAAGCGCTAGAGAGCCAAGCCCTCACAAGGGGCAAAGGAGCAGCTACCCTGCTCGGCCATCCTTGGTGGGAAACTCCCCTACCACCGCGCCAGGAAGCATAAAGCCTTTGTAGGAGGTGACGGGTCAGCTACCCTGACCAGTCAACCCCGGATGGCGACCAATGCTCGGAATCAGAGATGCTCTATGGCCGTGGACCCGAGACCCCAGCGAGGGGCGTCAGGTCTGTCCAAGTCCAAACAATCTTCCCTCGACTCCGGGGCCCGGGGAGATACCTCCTCAGAAGCGCTCGTCGGCAAGTGATTGCAGACAACTCGACAGACGATCGCTAGACAGATGGCCAACGTGACGTAAAAGCACAATGATACAGGCAAAAATATTCCACGAGCATTCTTCCCAAACAGAGGGCAGAACACAATTCGAGGGAGCTGAGAAAAAACTTTATTACTACTGCCAAAGGCAAAAGTTCTTTTACAAAGGGTATTTTTTAGCTCCCCAGCCATACAAAATTCAAAAGAAAACAAAGTAGAGATAGGAGAGCGGGGGCTCTACACCTCGGGCTCGGGCACGATCTCGAGGTCCTCAACATCCACCACTGGAGGTGCTGGGTCCTCGGCCCCCTCCCCGCCGGGAGCCTCTCCCCCTTGCTCGTCGACGCCCACGAAAGGGAACTCGGCCCGCAAATCCGCGTCGTCGAACTCCGGCATCCGAGACTTGACGGCATCAAGGGCGTCGTGCCAAATGCGATTCGTGGCCACGGCCAGATCGTCATAAAAGCCCATCGACCCCTTGTAGCTCGCCACGGCCCTCGACTCCGCCGACTTATAGGCCTCGACTGTCGTCCCTAGCTCCTTCCGGAGGGTCTTCACCGTCTTCTTGAGGTTGCCGGCGAGCACCTGAGAGTTCTCGAGCTTGCCCTCGGCGATTGCGGCTGCCTCACGATGCCGGGCGACCTCCCTTTTTTCGGCATTCACCTCGCCCTCCAGGGCGGCGATCCTCGCCGACATCGCCTCCTGCTCCCGTCTGGAGCTCTCTCGCAACGCGGCGAGCTGGCCCGCGGCCTCCACCGCCGATGCTACCACCTCGGTCTCCATGCAAAGGGCGAGGGCCACGTGCTGGAGAGTATGGGAGGGCATAAGAAGGAGAAGGATCAGAAAATATGAAGGAAAACACTAAATCTCACCGCGCACTGGAGGCTTACCTGCACGGCTTCCTGGGCGATCGACGCCAGCTGAGCCTTGAGGGTCCCCCGGGAACCCGACCCCCGGCCGAGGTCTCTATCTCGTGGAGGAGGCTGTCCGCGACCGACAGCCCGGACGGCACCGTGAACTGGATCCCCCCTTCCTCAACCACGGTCGGCGAAGACCGGCCCCGGGAAGGTCTCCGGGAACTCCTCTTGAGCGTCTCCGAGGGGGAGCCGATCTCCTCTTCCGAGGCCGTGTCCTCCACAATCAGGGCCCGCTTTTGGCCCGACACTTTACTGGGGCCTGGGGCGGGGTCCACCGCCGAGCGTCCCCGGGGAACCGCCACCGGGGCGGTGGGAGTGGGGGCAGCCTGTGCCCGGGAAAAGCTGGCGCCCCCAGCCCTAGCAGGCTGCCTTGGTTGGCGCATAGCATCTCGGAGAACGCTGAAGTCCATGGATCTTGCACAAAACAAATACCCCACTTATCAGCAACGCGAGTAAAACGTAAACCCAGAAAGCAAGCCTAACTTACCAACGAACTCGACGGGGCTAAGCCCGGCCCAGCTCAAAACCCTCTCGGACAGTAGCACGTCGTATCGAGGGATGGGTTCCCACGACGCCACTCTCACCGCGGCGGGGTCGTCGGACAGGTTCCCCGGCAAACTCTTCTCCCCCGACCACTTGGTGGGCACCGGCCAGTCCTCGCCCTCGGGAGGGGAGACGAAGAAAAACTTCTTCTTCCAGTCGTGGATGGAGGAGGGCAAGGCCATGACCCCTGTCCTGGCGGTGACCCCGGGCCGCTTCCTAAAAGTAAGCTAAACCTACCTCGGGTCGCCAGCTCGACAGCCGGGGTAACTCTTAAAATCAAGGGAGGAATCGAGAAGGGAAAGGCTGAAAGGAATTGCCTGCAGCTTCAGGCAGATCAGGAACCCGAGGAGGATCCTCCATGCATTCGGCACCAACTGGCCAGGAGCCAAGCCGAAGAAATTCAGAGCGGCGACGACCTCAGGAGAGAAGGGCAAGCGCATTCCGCCCCAAAAAGCTTCCAAATACAGGGCAATCTTCCTGCCCCGTACCTGGTCCGCCCTCTCTCCTTCCTCGGCCAGACGAAGCGTGTAGCGTGGGGGAATGTGGAAGCGAGCTCGAGCATTGGCGAGCTCGTCCTCATGCCTCACCCAGCATGGAGTGCTGGGGGCTACATCTACCGCCTTCTCCCTGGAGGCGGCCCCCGCCTCACAGCCTCGGGGAGAGGGCCCAGCCCCTACTCCCCGAGGAGACTCGGACACATCTAAAGGAACCCTATCATCTACTCCTACGACGTGTACTGATTCTACAGGGGAAGACATCTAACCTCGGAAGGAAACTCTTCAAAAGTTTGGGAACAAGAGAAGGGAGACGAGCGCGGAGCAGCTGGGGCTTGAGAATGAGGAATATGAAAGAGTAAGGGCCCTAGGGCGGGCCCCACCCATATTTATTACCGCATACGGCCTCATCCAATGGCGCCCATCATCTCCCGCCGAAACGGCTCCTCGCGCCCAGCGGCTCCGATCGCTCCACATGGCAGCCCAGCGATTGACCGCGTCCCGCCAGACGCCGCAGACCTGCGCACGTCACATCAGCCAGTTGGCGCTCGACACGTGGACCGTCGCTTAGACTGCAGAGTGCACGAACTGGCGCACCTTTTTTAAATGCAAAGATCTCACCCTGATTCGTGGGCGGAAAAGACAACCAACGGCCCGAGAACTCGTCCCGACGAAACCATAGAAGGGATCTCACCTCGGGAGGCCCGGCGGTCCACTCCTGACCTGACCACTATCTGGTCGGGATAAGAGTGGGGGGCTAATGATAGTGCTCGATATTGGCGACCCCCAAGATCATGACACGTGGCAGGTGACGTATCCCAGAACTTAGAAGAATGGGCCCGCAGGGACCGAGCAGGTCACCCCGTGCCCGACCAGCAAGCCCAAGCTGGCCCCCTTTAGGCCCCCTGCAAATTGGCCTCCTCGGCCTCTCAGCTCGCCCCCGAGCTACCACAGGACCAAGACTCCTCAGCTTCCTTGCTCGTCCCCGAGCTCCTGCCGAGGACGTCTTCCTCGGCCTTCCGACTTATTCCTGGGCGTAACCGCCGCTCTGCGAATCTCGCCGCGCGTGGATTCTCCGCCGGCAACGTCCCACGTTCTACGCCATCATGATCCCCATTAATGGGCGATCCTCTCTTTACGCGGGTGTGACGTCGGGAGCGTAACTGCCGGCAAGATTCCCGCGCCTGCTGCTGTGTGCCGCCGCCGCTATATAAACCCCCATCGCAGAGGGGTCAAGTAAGACTTTTTTTTACACTTGGAGGCCGTTACTCTGCTCGGACCTGATCACTAACTTAAGCATCGGAGGGTCCTCGGTGGTATCAAACCATCCCGGAACTTCTTTACAGGTACTTGGCAATAGCTCCCCCACCTCACCACTTCCTCCAAAAACCCATTGAGACCCACATGCAACGAAGGACAATCAGCTAAGTTCACCGCGAGATCAACGGGAGGCAACATCTGACGGAGGCCCGAAAAGGCCCGAAAAGGAGCTCCATCACCTCTTGATGAAATCATTAAAACTAAATTGATGCAAATCTCTAGTCTCATGTATAATTGAGATCAGAGGAGATAAAAAAAAATTAACGCCGAGTTAATCAACACATTTTTTTAAATCACACTTTTAGTTAAGTTAAAATGAAACATTGAAATTTCATGGTTTCATAAAAGTTTTTTTTTAATATAAGCAGAGATATAGTAAGAAGAGGAGTAATTCCGGAACTAAAATAAAAAATTTAGTCACATGATAGTTTAAATTGAATGAAAACGTTAAAAGACTAACGGCAGGGAGTTATTGTTTAATGGAACAAAACTTCAGGGGTTTTGATAATGAATTTAAAAGTGATGGTGGTTTTGGAGAAATTGGGTAAGCCACGGGGTGGTTTCCATAAAATAAGCTAAAGATAAGTTGTTTTTAAATTTCTGAAAATTCAGTCTTTTTTTATAGCAAGTAAAATATTAAAAAACCATAAAAAAAGAAATTTATGGGATATTTAAAAATATTGCATTTTTCATACAATATAGATCAAGCCAAATAATATGTTGGGACCCGGTTCTTGTTCACAGAACAAAATGTCATGCCAATTGTCATGTCAAGAGGGCGAAGGACACCTTTTGAATCCGTGGGGGCCACCTCTTGAGTCCGTGGGACCCACTGTAGAACAATAGAGAATTTTCGGAACACATTCCGAAAGAGTACCGAACTGCATTATAAATATAATGATATCACCATTAATTATAGAGGCGTCTTTTAAATGAGTTGGCACTATAGGAGCTTGAGAACTTCGTAGTTAAGCGTGCTCGGGACAGGGAAGTCTTGGGATGGTGACCTTCTGGGAAGTTGCCTCTGGTCGGGTTCGGTTCGCTCTAAAGGACAAATCCGTATGGTTTCGTCCAGAGCGGACAATATCATCTGTACCGGAACATTGGGGCGTTACATAATATAAAACCGAAGATAACAGAAATTTTTGAGATTTTTAAAACGTAGTGATTTTCATGTGCTATAATAAGAACCAAAATATTGAAAACGTAAAAACATAGAAAATTTTGATATTTTTCAAAAGTTAGCCTCTGGTCGGGTCCGGTTCGCTCTAAAGGACAAATCCGTACGGTTTCGTCCAGAGCGGACAATATCATCTATACCAGGACATTGGGGCATTACATAATATAAAACCGAAGATAACAGAAATTTTTGAGATTTTTAAAACGTAGTGATTTTCGTGTGCTATAATAAGAACCAAAATATTGAAATCGTAAAAACATAGAAAATTTTGATATTTTTTAAAAGTTCGCAATCTTTATATATGTTATGTTAAAAGCAAAATATTGAAAAACTGAATATAACGGAAAACATTAAGATTTTTATAATTTTCTTCCTTTTTAGCATGCAAAATATTGATAACTTAAAGAAACCAGGAATTTTTTGAATTTCGGTATAATTTTTGTATGCTATATATGCAAAATATTGAAAATTTGAAGGAAAAAACAAAATTTTTGGGGATTTTTGAAGTTATTAAGATTTTCATATATTATAGCAAGTAAAATTATTAATAACTCGAAGAGCACATATTTTTGAAAATTTCACGATTTTTATATATCGAAGAAAACTGAAATTTTTTGAGATTTTTGAGAATCTTACGTTTTTTGGTGCTATAGCATAGAAAAATATTACAAACTGAATAAAATATTAATAAAACGGATTTTTTTTAATTTTATAAAAAATCAGGATTTTCGTTTTCTATATATAATATGCAAAATATTGAAATTTTAAAAGAAGAAACAGGTGTTTACAGGATTTTTGAAGATATCGCGATATTAATGTGTCGCAAGCAAATATTGAAAACCGAAGAGCACGGAAATTTTGAGATTTTTGAAATTTTTACGATTTTCGTCTATTATAGCATGCAAAATATTAAGAAATCGAAAAAACTGGATTTTTAAAGATATTTTAAAATTTCATGAATTTTTAGCACAACAAAATATTGAAAAAACCGAATAAAACAGAAAAGTAAAATATTGAAGAAACCAAATTTTTTTAAATTTTAAAAAAACCATGATTTTTCGTGTGTTATATATAACATGCAAAATATTAAAAATTTGAAAGAAAAAACATGTATTTTTGTGATTTTTAATGATACCGCGATATTCATGTGTTATAGTTATCATAATATTGAAAACCCGAAGAGTATAGAAAATTTTGATATTTTTTAAAATTTCACGTTGTTCGTTGTTTTACAACATGCAAAATATTGTAAAATAATTTTTTTTTTTTTGAAATTCCATGATTTTCTGTATTATTGCATTGCAAAATATTGAAAAACCGAATAAAATAGAAAATTAAAATGTTAAAGAAACCAGGAATTTTGAATTTTTTAAGAAACTCCTGATTTTCTGTGTACTATTTTTGAAATTTTAAGGAAGAAACATGTATTTTGTGAATTTTTAGGATATCATGATATTCATGCGTTATAACAAGCAAATATTGAAGCCCGATGGCCAATGAAAATTTTGAGATTTTTGAAAATTTCGTAATTTTTTTGTATTATATAGCATGCAAAATATTGAAATCCGAAAAAAAACTGAAATATTTTGAGATTTCTTAAATTTTCGCGATTTTTTCGTATTCTAGCACAACAAAATATTGAAAAACGAAATCAGAAAAGTGAAATATTGAAAAAGCCAGAAATTTTTTGAATTTTTAAAAATTACTATTTTCGTGTGCTTTATATAGGATGCAAAATATTGAAAATTTGAAAAAATAAACATGTATTTTTCAACATATCATAATATTCATGTGTTAGCAAGATAAATATTGAGAATCCAAGAAATACAGAAAATTTTGAGATTTTTGAAAATTTCGTGATTTTCGTATGCAGTGTGCAAAAATTTGAAAAATAGGAGAAAACTGAAATGTTTTGAGATGTCTTGAAATTTCATGATTTTTCGTGTGAAATTTTGAAAATTTGAAGGAAAAAACAATTTTTTCTGAACATATCGTAATATTCATGTGTTAACAAGCAAAATATTGAAAATCTAAAGAATATAGAAAAATTTGAGATTTTTGAAAATTTCATGATTTTCGTATGCATGCAAAATTTCGAAAAATCAAAGATAACTGAAATATTTTGAGATATTTTGAAAATTTCACGATTTTTCGTATGCAGCATTGCAAAATTTTGAAAAACCGAAGAAAACAGCAAAATTTGATATTTTCGAACAGCGCAATTTTCATATGATAGAATTCAAAATATTATAAATTTAATCAAGATAACTAATTTTTTAACTTTTGTAAATATCGCGATTGTCATGTGATATAAAGGATGTAAAATATTGAAAGAACAAAGAAAATGTGCGACGAGACCATAAAGGATTCAATATTAGGATTGTATCAAAATTTATTACCAAAAAGAACGAAGAAAACGAAAAAAACTGAGATCTTAAAATTTTCGTGATTTTCGTGTTGTATAGCAGTATGTATAATATTAAAAAGAAAAAAGAAAAATATTGAGACTTTTGAAAATTTATAATTTTCGTATGCTATACCATGTAAAATATAGAGAAATGAAAGAAACATAACATATTGAGATTTTTGAAAATTTCATGATTTCCGTTTGTTGTAGCAAAAAAAAAATATTTTATTTTTGAAAATTTCATGATTTTCTTATGCACAGCAATCAAAATATTGGAAAATCCTAGAAAATAATTTTTTTAGATATTTAAAATTTCAGCATATTCAAGAGCATGCAAAATTCTGAATATTTGTATTTTTTTCATAAAAAAAATTGGTATCTTTTGTACATTTTGTGACTCTTATATGATATGACATTCAAAATATAGTAAAACTGAAGAAAAAACAAAATTTAAAGTTTTTGATAATTTCACGTTAAAATGGAGAAATTTAATGAGAGGCTTTGATGAGGCTCGATATTGGTGACTCTCCAGATACTGACACGTAGCAAATGACGTGTCTCAGGACCTACAAGAAGGGGTCAAGAAGCTCAGTTAGGATAACACCTCGGGCCCCCGGTGCCGAGGAGTTTCCCGACCTTTGATGACGTTCCAGACCATCCTCGGCTCGCCTCTGAGCTATCATAGAACCAAGACGCCTCGGCCTCCCGCTCATGCCCGAGCCTCTCATCGAGGTGATCTTCCTCGGTCCCACCCTGACCGACCCGGAGACGCCTCCGCCACGGCTCGGCGAATCTCGCCATGCGCGAGATATCCGTCGCCCACGATCCCGCGTTCCACGCCATCACGATCCCCATTAACGAGCATGTCTCGTCATTAATGCGGGATCCCGCCTATCACGCGGGCGTAGCGCCAGGAGTATAACGGCCGGCGTGATTCTCGCACCTGCCTGCCCATTACTGCCACTATATAAACCCCTCTCTCAGATGATCGGGGTATGCAATTCTTTCCACTAAGCCGCTGCTCTGCCCAACTTGCACCACTAACTTGATCGTCGGAGAGTCCTCGGTGGCACAACCACCTCATGACTTCCTTGTAGGTAGCTCGGCTTAACCTCAAATCCAAGCCCATTGAGATCCACACGCTAAAGAAGTCAACCCCCAGATCAAATCTCAGCCGTCCGCCAGCACACGAAGAGATCAACGGAAGATAACATCTGAAGGAGATCAAGACCTCCATCAGTTAGCGCCATCTGTAGGAAAACTCTTGTTCCATTCAATGAAAGATCATCTTCCGATCCCAACTTCATGGCGAGCGATCACCGCGATGATCCAAGCGCTAGCCGCCGCCTCCCCCACAACGGAGGCACGAACAAATCTCCTCCCCCGAACGCCATCAACGCCCTAGCCGCTTGGATAGATCGACTTGCGTCCAATGTGGACGCGCTCGTCCGTGTCCAAACGGCAGGGCAAGTTCCCCAGGTTGCCGCTCCCCCACTTCTGGACCGGGACCCCTACAGAGGGAGAGAAGACTCTGCTCGCATCGGCACTACAGACTACTGTCTTTCTACCTCCAGCGGCCGCAGATCTCCTGGGCCAACATATTCTATGACCCGCTGGGCACCCCACAGTTCAACACCGATGTCCGTCGGCAGAGCGCTTTGCCCCGAGCCCCGTCGAGCCCCTGTCCCTCCCGAGGAGGTGTCGGTCAGCTCGCCTGCGCCCAGGCATGACCGACACCCCCTCCCTCGACGGGGTCGTGCGGACGTGACTTATCACGGCAGCTCGAAAACTACCTCGCCAGGGGACCTAAGGAACCTCATCGAAAGGAACCGGGGCCGCGGCCCGACACAGGTCTCCAACAGTAGAGGCCAAAGATCAGAATGTGCCGAGTCATCGGGATACCACGGCCAACTCGACGCCCTCGAAAAGAAAATCGCGAGCATGCATTGGGAAGGTCGTCATTCGAGCGACGGGGCTAAATACGTCGCCGACTCGCTCACGAAGCCCTTCATCGAAGAGCTTCTCGCCGTTCATGTCTCTTCTCGAAACAAACCCTCGAAGGTCTCGCTCTTCGACGGTAAGTCCGACCCAAAGGACCATTTGGACGCACTGACGACCGGGATGAGTTTCCAAGACTGTTCTGACGCCGTCCAATGCCGCGCTTTCCCGACCACTCTCATCCGCTCTGGGTAAGACTGTTCCGAGGAATCGCACCATGCTCGATCTCAACCTTTGATGAGCTGGCCACCCAATTCCTCAGCTACTTCGCAGGGAACAGGCGGCAGAAGCGGACCGTCGACCACCTCTTCACAATAAAAAGCGGGGACAAGGAAACCTTCAAAGGGTACGTAGCCCGCTTCTACAATGCCCTCCTCGAGGTCCCAGAACACCGGGACGAGACGGTCATTACGGCCCTCAGGTCAGGTCTTAGGCACAAGGAGTTCTTACGCTCCTGTCATGCCCCACCCCCAATACAGAGAGTATTGTCCTCTTTGGCCGAAGCCGCACGGTTTTTCCCTTTAGAGCGAATCGGACCCGACCAGGAGCCACTTCCCAGAAGGTCACCCATCCCAAGACTTTCCTGGCACGAGCACGCTTAACTACGGAGTTCTCAAGCTCCTGTAGTTCTAGTTCACTTAAAAGGCGCCTCTGTATTGAAGAGTGATATCATTCCATTTATAGTACAGATCTGCCCCCTTTCGGAATGTATTCCGAAGAGTCCCCATTGTTCTACAGTGGGTCCCACGGACTCAAGAGGTGGCCCCCACGGATTCAAGAGGTGGCCCCCGCCCACTTAACACGACACTTGGCGTGGCACTTTGTTCCGTGTGGCACTTTGCTCCGTGAGCAAGAACCGGGTCCCGACATTCTCCCCACCTTTGAACAATGGTTCGTCCTCGAACCACAGACCAGAATCACTGGCAGAAAGATATATGCAGGAGATTGTGCGACTTCACGGCGTTCCAGTCAGCATCGTGTCAGACCGGGACACGAGATTCTTGTCGCACTTTTGGAAGAGCTTACAGGAGAGTTTGGGAACCCGCCTTAAATTCAGCACAGCTTATCACCCACAGACGGATGGACAATCCGAGCGTACGATTCAGACGCTCGAGGATATGTTGAGAGCCTGTATGTTGGACTTTCAGGGTTCCTGGGAGGACCATCTGCATCTAGTCGAGTTCTCTTATAACAATAGTTATCAGGCTAGTATTCAGATGGCGCCTTTTGAAGCACTATACGGGCGGAAGTGTCGATCCCCAGTATGTTGGGATGATGTGGGAGAACGAAGATTACTGGGCCCCGAACTCATCGTTCAGACAGTCGACAAGGTCCAAATGATCAGGCAGCGTATTAAGACGGCTCAGGATCGACAGAAAAGTTGGGCAGATACCAGCAGGAGGGCACTAGAATTCGAAGTCGGAGATCACGTGTTCTTGAAGATTTCCCCTACCCGAGGAGTTATCAGGTTCGGAGGCCGGGGAAAGCTCAGTCCCCGTTTTATCGGACCTTTTAAGGTGCTAGAGCGAGTAGGAGAGGTGGCCTATCGACTTGCCTTGCCTCCATCACTAGCTGGTGTGCACAATACCTTCCATGTGTCTCAGTTGCGACGTTATGTTCGGGATGATAGCCATGTCCTGGACCATTCGGAGCTAGTTTTGGGAACCGATCTGTCTTACGAGGAGCAGCCTACTACCATTCTCGACCGCAGAGAGAAGGTACTGAAGAATAAGGTCATTCCGTTAGTCCGAGTGTCTTGGGGCGGTCGTTCCCCTGGAGAATCCACCTGGGAGCGGGAGGAAGACATCCGTGATCGTTATCCACATCTCTTTGTTTAGTACTTTGTTCTTGTATCCTTGTTAAATTTCGAGGACGAAATTTTGTTAAGGGGGGTATGATGTAAATCCCCGTCCCCATCTTAATAAAAGTTTCCTATTTTCTAAATTCCAGAGATGTCCCTTTCTTTTTCCCCTCGTATATTTTGTAGGAGGGTGATTACTTGAATTCCAATATTTAAAATTTCCCTAACCCTAAAAGTCAAGACCTAGAATTAAAACCAAAACTAAAATCAGTAAAATATTTTACTTTAAACCCTAACCTTACTTAAGCCCATTCTCTTTTAAGTTAAACCCTCAGCCCAATTCTTTTCAAACAAAAATAAATTAACTTTTTTTAACTCAGCCCAACAAAACCTTCCCAAAACCAAAAAAAATCAAAACCTTTAAATTAACCCCGGCCCGTTTCCTTTCTTCAGCCCACTCACCATTTTTTTTAAAAATAAATTCTTTATTTAATCCCCCAGCCCATTTTCCCCCTCGGCCCACAAAATTTTTAAACGAATTTTTTTTAAAACTCCTCAGCCCAACTCCTTCGGCCCGCCTCCTCAACACCCAACCCAACCCGTTCCTGTTCACCTCCCTCTCCAACGGCTCCTTCCTCCATTCCCGCTCGCGACCCTTTCCCTCCGCCGTAGCTCACGCCCGCTTCCTCCGCTCGCGCCCACGCCCATGCCCACGTTGTGCGACGTTACCCCCCCGCACTCCTCTCTCTAACCCGTCGCCCTCATCTCTCTCTTACTCACCAACTCCATCACAGAAAAACTCCCATCCCTCTCAAAATTTCTCCACGAACCCACTGCAACCTCGACGCCGGCGATCACCCCATATCTTCATCGATCTCACCATTCCACCTCGCTCTCTTCCCTCCACAACTCACCCCCACCGAGCTCCCTACACCTTCAGCCGCCGCCAAGAACCCCTGCACACCACATCCCCTGCACCATTCGGCCACCCCTTCCACTCGACGCCGGCGAGCCCCCAACTGTCCTGAACCACCCCAGTCGACACCTTTGCACCCTCTACATCTTCATCACTTCCTCCTACACCCACACCCGAGCCCCAGCATATCTCTCTCTCTCTTTCAAACTTCTTTGCAAACCAGAGCACCCACTGTTGACATCGACGGAGCGACGCCGTCGACCGTCGTCGACCCCAGTGCACTCGCAGAAGACCACTGAGCACCCCTCAACCTTCAGTGATCGTGCAACGACTCCGGGCAACTCCGACACAAATTCCGTATCGCGAGCCAAGCTTGCGCAAATCGTTTCACGACGTACACCGCGCGTTCGTGACGCCGCTGCTGCCGTGCAACCCCGAGACGTTCCAGGCAAGTATTTACTTGCTTCATGCTAATTTAGTGGTGTTACAAACATAAATCACATAGTTATTAAACTTACCGATTACCGATGTATATCATGACCTAAGTGCTCGATGTTAGATCCCAATGGAAATGATTGTTTATTTTGACGGAGACTGATATTTTATGTTGGCCCATTAGACGATAAATATCGTGTATGAATCTCGCTGGAAAATACGATTGTTAGTGACAAAAATCGATACCCCCAAACATGCCGTTAAAACTAATATTTTCTCGTACCTGAAAACGAATAAAATCACCATAAATTATATTCAAACTGGAATGATACGTTCGAGGGCTTAAATCGAATACGACTCGACAAACTTTAACCCTATGTAAAATTTCAATGTTTTCTGCTCTGAAACCATGATGATAATTGGATCGGAATGCGACTCTGGACTGCTGTCCAGAGCGTTTCTGATTATTGTGTTCTGTCCTAAGACCTGCGTCACTGTGTTTTCTGAAGACGTATGTTGCGGAACCCTGCAGTAGATTAAAGATAATTCTGTTAGCTAAATAAAACAGGCGGTTCCATTTCGTTTCATCGCTTTTTACTATTTTAAACTATATTTAAAAGGGCAGAATATATAACTGTCCAGAACAGATTCTGAAATGACACCCTGAGGTTAAACTGTGTATAACTTTCAACATATAGATGCGATTGAGAATCCGTCTGTTGCGTTGAATACTTTATCGGAAACCCTAAATTTCATTTAACTGTGACATCGCTAAATTCTGAGACCAACTGGGTGAAATTTGTGTCGCGAAACGGACGTTCAGGTCTGAAACTGAATTTACAGCCGCGAGCACTTAAAATGAAACAGCCATATCTTGAAAACCGGAATCCCGATTGAACTGAAATAAATTTTGATGAATTGCTGACTGAGAGTTCTAATTATCTTACTTGTATCATTTTGCTAAATTCTTAACATATTAATTTATGCAAATTATTTTAGTTAGTGACATGCATATTGATTCATAATCTACAGAGCTTATTGATAGCATACAATACATATATCACATCCTTGCCATATATTCAGAGTTAGTGCGTGTGGACATTGCATTATCGTGCGTGATAGATGTTGGTTTAAGAGTGACGGGTACACCAATGGAAAGTGAATATTCGTGACCGTGATTGATACAGTGAACAGTGATGAAACCGTGCCATTGGTATACTTGTACACAACTAGATCAATATCATAAATAGTGTAAACCTGGGGAAGAAGGGGAAATCAAAGTGGAAAGAGTATCGTATTTAGCGGGACCGTGTTTAGAGGATGATCATTCGAACTGTGATACTGATACGTGTAGGATAGGATCTAGCGATCCGGCTGACAGGTTTATGTCCCGGGCATGTGGGCCGTTGTCTCGGGTATGTATGAGACTCCTGTTAAACATGATCCTCCTTCCATTATGTGATTTCAAATATTGACCTAGAGACCGATAGGGACACATGTTATATTCTGCATCATATAGTGACACAGCGATTACTTGCATTGTTCTTCTACCAGTGTTACCTCATTTACCTGTTTCATTTTATTATTATAATATTGTTATTGTGTCGCTCTGACGACCTTAGTATGCATGCTCAGATCCCGCGGGAGGACCAGCACAGGAGACGGATCTACCCTTCGAGTTCACAGAGATATAGTCTGGCGTACTCCCTACCTTTACTGCTTTCCATAGAGTGATCGTGAGATTAAACTTGGTTAGTTATTGTTCTTATTATCTGCAATTTGTGAACAATGGAATTTTAATATAATAAATTAGTGATGTGATTCCTTTAATACTGTGCTTTATTTACTGATTACCATGTAGTGCAACTAAACCATGTCACACCCCGCTTCCCAAAATACGGAAAACGAGGGATGATTAGGCCAGCCATGCTCCTACGGACAAGGAATCATCCCGCCGTAGTCACACTTCGGCTTCTAGCACTACATGGTAATCAGTAAATAAAGCACAGTATTAAAGGAATCACATCACTAATTTATTACATTAAAATTCCATTCTTCACAAATTGCAGATAATAAGAACAATAACTAACCAAGTTC
This sequence comes from Agapanthus africanus, assembly GCA_030015575.1. Classification (NCBI taxonomy): domain Eukaryota; kingdom Viridiplantae; phylum Streptophyta; class Magnoliopsida; order Asparagales; family Amaryllidaceae; genus Agapanthus; species Agapanthus africanus. The sequence goes on from CM057344.1 coordinate 646,147,449, forward strand.
AATCTCACGATCACTCTATGGAAAGCAGTAAACGTAGGGAATATGCTAGACTATATCTCTATGAACTCGAAGGGTGGATCCGTCTCCTGTGCTGGTCCTCCCGCGGGATCTGAGCATGCATACTCAGGTCGTCAGAGCGACACAATAATAATATTATAATAATAAAATGAAACAGGTAAATGAGGTAACACTGGTATAAGAATAATGCAAGTAATCACTGTGTCACTATATGATGCAGAATATAACATGTGTCCCTATCGGTCTCTAGGTCAATGTTTGAAATCACATAGTGAAAGGAGGGGCAAGGAAGGTGATCTTCCGCATCCCTAATCACCCGGAGTTTACTTTCGAGGGCGGAAGCGAATCTTTGGAGCCAGCTAAGTACAGAGCAAAGCCTAAGGAGCTGACAGCTATGGAGATTGATAAGAGCCCAGTTCCAGAAAATGTTCGGGACTTTCTGGATGTATTTCCCGAAGTTCTACCAGGTCTACCACCTCCTCGAATTTTAGAATTGTAACACCCGAGCCCAATAATACTATTTCTATTACTAGTTGAGTGTTATACATTGCTCAATTCAATTATCCTGATTGTTTGGTGCTTATTGCTAAATTTTAACCGGTTAAGTCATTTTGGCACATAACAAATTTTAACACCTAAAATGAAATTAAAAATATCCATGTTGGCCTACTCGTCGCCACTAGTCGCGTGGTAGCATCCGCGTGTCGAGATTTCATTCCGTTCGGCGAAACGGGCAAGTTTGGACGGCTACGCGCGCGTGCAAGTGTCCGACTTGGGGGCATGCATTTTAATCACAAAACACCTCTTTTCAAAATTTGGAACTCGCTTAAAATCCTATAATTTGAATTTCAAATATTTGGGCGCAATCCGGGCGCAATTTGGAAATGTTGCATTTAGCGCCAAAATCCCAATTTAATTAATTATACTAAACTATAAGAATATATTCGAAACTTAAACTGTTACAGGATTTTAACCAATCAAATAATTCAGAAAATCTCTTTTAAATCTTTTGGAATTGCCCCTGGCCAATCACGAGGGGATTAATCCCTCGTGGGCCCCCAACTCTCTCTCTCTCTCTTTCTACAATCTCTCTCTCTCTTCCTACAATCTCTCTCTCTCCCTCTTCCTATATTTATACGCAGCCGTCTTCTTCTTCTCTCCATCTCGAGAAAAACCCCACGAGAACCCCCGAACCCTAACCCTAGCCACCTCCTGCCGTCGCCGTCGACCTCCCCGCGACCTCGCCGTCACCGTCTTCGCCTCCACAGCCTAGCCGCACCCCCTACCTCCTCTCCTCCCTCCTTCCCGAGCCTGCGAACCCAACCCCGACGCCACCTCCTGCACGCGGTGCCCGCCGTCGCCGCCGCCTCCCCACGCCGACGACGCCACCACCATCACCCTTGCCTCCACAGTCTCATCCCAACCTCTCCACCTTCCTCCTCATTCCTTCGCCGGCGCTGCAACAGCACCCAAGCCGCAGCACTACCACCTCCTCTGTTCGCCGGAAAACGCCGCCATCGACCCTCGTCGTCGTCACCCGCGCCACCGCCGACCACCTCCTCTTCCCTGCGACCAGAACCCGGCCTTTACCTCCCCTCATCGCACAGCACCACCCGATCCAGCAACTTCCAGCTTTCTGCCGCGTTCACTGTTCACCGCCGGAGCCCTTTGCCGTCGAACCCATTGCGGTTGCCATCCTTGATATCCCAGTAAGTTCTCATGACCTCTTCCCTTTCCTTTTCCCTTCGCTGGTCGATCGTTGTCCATATATCGTATTTTTGCTAACTTGTCGCTGTTTTGACATTTCGCCGGATTCCGGCGGTACCGTCGACGGGACCCGACTCTCCAGCGAAGTATTCTGGTCCGTGTGGTTCCGCTGTTCGCTGTTTGGACTCGATCCGTGGCCCGTGCATCCGTCTCGTGTTTTCCGCCGACGTTGCATTCGTGTTTTCCGGTTTGCGAAACCGTCGAGGCAAGTATCCGAATACTTGCTCTAACATGCTAGCATACAAGATCAAGTCTTGCTATACATTTAATTATCATATTATTTGTATAACCACACAGTTGATGTTAATATCGATATTTTAGTATAACTTAGAATTGACGGTTGCACGTATCTTTAACATTGAATCATTATAGTAGTTTCTTGTAATTAATCGGTCTGCTATCAATCCATACTTTAACTAACTAAACCAATTAGATCGTCCTTGCTTTATTCGTTAAATCATCCATGAGACAATTATTTATGCTTTAGTTTTAAATTCATGTAGCTTCATTACTTTATGTTGTTGATATTGTTTCACCTTGTGACTATTGCACCCCAAGGGTGCTTGAACCTGTTAATAAAGATAATACAAAGCACCATTGTGATTAAGTGACTATTATTGCCGTTTACTTTAAACTCTTGCTGCTGTTCATTGTTCGATTGTATACCTGTTGTGAGCACGTACTCGATTGCACTACATGTTGACCGGACCTTGCTACATATGACATATTTACATACTGATGCACCGGACATGATACCCTATACATACCGACTCAACCTGTTGTACCACGACCTGACTTGTTACATGATCTCATTGCCTAATGCCGACAAACCTGACTTGGGGTCCTCATGGACCACTCCTGTTGTCTATCCAGACAAACCTGACCTGTTACCTGATCTTGTGTCGGCATTAGTCCTTGATTATTGAATACCTGACCTGACATACATAACTTGGGGGTATGGGGAAATCAAAGGTGAAACCGACTTGTAACTCAACAGTTCGATACCTGTTCTGATCAGTCTTACGGGCTTGGCCAGCCCCGGAGTGATGATGCTGACATCACTCGCCCATCCTGCTACCTATTACTGCCTAGCGGCACGTCTCGGATTCAGCCCCGAGGATCTTGACCGTGGTCCCGGGCACGCACGGGATACTATTGAGTTACATCGACGAGTCACCAATTGATTTCAAAGACTTTAGAGTAGAAATCTGATAGGACAGTTTAGTTACCACTGCACATTACCCTGCACTGTTATTTCATAGTACTGCTTTATTCATGTACATCCCTGCATTGCTTATTACCATGTTCATATTATTATTGGTTGACATGACGCGCTGACGTCTGGGTTTTGCATGGCTCAGATTCTTTACCACTGTCGACGACCGAGCAGGAGTACTTCAGCCAGCAGGCTGATCTGTGAGTTCCTTAGTGATTAGTTTATTTACTTCATTTCATTTCCAGATGTGAGCCCGCATTATGGGACGTACTATTTATTTATTGTATTGGATCATTTGCTTCCGCACTTATTGTTTATTGACTCTTGTTATTATGGATTTGGACATGTGTTAGATTAGTTTTTATCTTGTTCTTGATATCCCTATAACCGTAATGTGACTGTGGATGGATACTTCCTACCCACAGGTAGCATGGTTGGCTATGTCACGTGCCCAATCTTGTGTACTCTGGGAAGTGGGGCGTGACATGGTTCTTTTGGTATCAGAGCCATATGTTAGTTGGGTTGATTCTTTTGTAGTTGGGTATTGTACCCGATACACGAATCAGAATACCCGTGATTAGGAAACATGTCCTGCCACCTTGACCGTTTTACCATCCTTGAATCATTCTTTCGGATCATGTCGACATGCAAACTTACTTTGCATTGTCAACTCGAAAACCTAAATTCTTGCTATCTCTAGGACTTAAGCGACTTGGGTGGAGTTAAGTAATTGCGGCTATGATACCGCGGCATAGCTACAATGCAGTACTCTATTTAAGTATCTTGGAGTTCTAGCCTTGATTTATATATTGAATCCATCATCATGCTAATGTTGTTTGTTTTGATTTCAGGACCATGGCAAATAAGAATTTCAAGACGTATCAGAGGCGTGTGGATGAAGCCGCCATGTTAGGAGTGATACGTGGGATGTTAGAGAATCAGAAGAGGCAAACTGAGCTGATCCAGCAGCAAGCAGATTCATTTCAGGAGGGTTTGCAGGACATTCGGCAGTCTGTAAACACCGCTGTAGCGAAGCCAGTTGACCGAGTAGGGACCGTGGCAGATTTCAGACGGTTGGGTCCTACTACTTTCACTGGTCTGGAGGAGCCGTTGCCAGCCGAGCAGTGGCTAGTGGACACGGAGAATTTACTGATTGCGGCACAGATCCCAGAAGACAAGAGAGTTGATGTGGTGCGCATTCAGCCGGTGGATTACGCCCGAGAGTGGTGGCTTGTGGAGGAGACCCGCTTGCCCAAGCCAATCAGTTGGGCAGATTTCTCTAAAAGTTTCCTGGAGAAGTTCTTCCCGCGGACTGCACGGGAGGAAATGGAAGAGAAATTTATTGGGCTGAGGCAAAATGGAGCATCTGTGGACGTACATGCAGCAGAATGGACGAGACTCAGCCGTTTCGCTGGACCCTTAGTCCCCAAGGAGGCAGACAGGGCACGAAGGTTCTTGCGCAGTTTGGATGTGGACATCCAGAGGCAGATTGTCTCCCTGGGTTTGACCACTTTCTCGCAGGTCCTTACGGCAGCCAGAGAGCAGCAGAGTTTGTCGGGAATGAAAGGGACCCTACAGCAGACAGCAGTTGCGGCCAGAAAGCCCGCATTTGTACCTAACCGAGATCATGGGCGCAGAGGTGTTCCAGTGGACCGTCGAGGTGTAGCGCCAATGAAGAAGCCTGTGATCGTTGATCGAAGGAAGAGCGTGATTTGTGACTACTGCCGTTTACCTGGGCACGTGCAGAAGGATTGTCGAAGGAGACTGGGACTTTGCCTGGTTTGTGGAGCGGCCGATCACGCAGTTGGTGCTTGTCCGTCGAAGCTTCGCACGAGAGATGATATACAGAAGCCTCCGCAGAGACCGTTCCAAGGGCAGAAACAGCTGACTCAAGGACCAAAGCAGGCTCGAGCTTTCACGTTGACAGCTGAGGAAGCTAAGGCATCAGGAGAAGTGGTTTCAGGTACTTTACTCGTTCATGGTTTTCCCGCATTGGCATTATTTGATTCCGGAGCATCCCACTGTTTTATGTCATCCAAATTTATAACTATACACTCGATTACCTGCACGACCCTGTCTAGTTTTTAGGACATACACACTGGGAATGGGAAAATCATAGCTAGTAAGGAATGTAGAGATTGTACAGTTGTTGTTTGCGGACGGGAGCTTTTTGCAGATTTCTTGGTGATAGATACGGGCAGCTATGAAGTTGTCTTGGGAATGGATTTTCTTGGCACTTTCCACGCCCACATTGATTGTAGGGCAAGGAAGGTAATTTTCCAGATTCCCGGACATCCTGAGTTTACCTTCACTGGGGGAAGCAGTTCTGTCGGGCCAGTCGAGTTCAGGGCTAGGCCGACACGCAGTGTTCTTGCAGCAATGGAAGTTGATAGTAATGAAGAGCCGGCAGTTGTTCGCGACTTTATGGATGTATTTGAAGATATTTCGGGCTTACCGCCGAAGCGAGATGTGGCGTTCGCGATTGACCTTATTCCTGGTGCAGCGCCAGTATCAAAATCTTATTATCCAATGGCACCAGTGGAATTGGAAGAAGTTAAGAAACAAGTTGGTGAATTACTTGAGAAGGGATGGATTCGAAGCAGCAACTCGCCTTGGGGAGCTCCAGTCCTTTTAGTAAAGAAGAAGGATGGCACGAGAAGGATGTGCATTGATTATCGAGAATTGAACCGGGTGACTATCAAGAACAAGTACCCGATCCCTTGCATTGGAGAACTTTTTGAGCAGCTTAGTGGCGCGAGGGTATTCTCGAAACTGGATTTGCGATCAGGATATCATCAGGTCCGAGTGAAAGCAGAAGACATTTGCAAGACGGCGTTTCGAACTCGATATGGACATTTCGAGTATCTAGTGATGCCCTTCGGAGTGACGAATGCGCCGGCAATATTCATGGATTTGATGAACAGGATCTTTTCACCATTCTTGGACCAGTTTATTGTGGTATTCATTGACGATATTCTGGTATACTCGAAGAGTCCGGAGGAACATGCTGAGCATTTAAGGATCGCACTGCAGACGCTGAGACAGGAGAAGTTGTATGCGAAGATGAGTAAGTGCGAATTCTGGCTGGAAGAAGTGAAATTTCTGGGGCATGTCGTGTCGGGCGATGGAATCGCCGTTGATCCCGAGAAGATTGCAGCAGTTCGAGATTGGCCTATTCCAAAGAATGTCGCGGAGATAAGAAGTTTTCTTGGACTCGCCGGATACTACAGGAGATTTGTGGAGAACTTCGCTCGTTTGGCAGAGCCGTTAACCAAGCTTACGCGCAAGGAGGTACCTTTTGTTTGGACGGATGGTTGTGCATTGGCCTTCGAGATGTTGAAGCAGAAGTTGATAACCGCCCCTATCCTAACTGTACCGGATAATTCGGGAGGACTGGTGATTCACAGCGACGCATCTGGAAAAGGATTGGGATGTGTTTTGATGCAGAATGGGAAGGTCGTGGCTTACGCATCGAGACAACTGAAGACTCATGAGAAGAATTATCCGACTCATGACTTGGAGCTTGCAGCCGTGATCTTCGCCTTGAAGATTTGGAGACACTACCTTTTGGGCGAGAGAGTCGAAGTCTTTACAGATCACAAGAGTTTGAAGTATGTGTTCACTCAGAAGGAGTTGAACATGAGGCAACGCAGATGGTTGGAGCTGATGGCCGACTATAACCTTGATCTTAAGTACCATCCGGGAAAGGTTAACGTCGTGCCGGATGCGCTTAGTCGGTTACCAGCGATTCAGGCATTGACTGTGCAGAGGGAGATCATTGCGGATTTTCAGAGATTTGACTTGGAGGTTGTGCTACCACATGCTATGGGACAGATGATGCAATTGCAAGTACAGTCGTCCTTAGTTGAGAAGATTAAAGCGTCACAATTGCAGGATCCTAGACTGCAAAAGTTTCGAGAGCAGGTTGAAGCCGGACTACGAACAGATTTACTGATCCACGAAGACGGTTCGTTGAGGTATGGTAGCCGTGTCTGTGTGCCAAAAGGAGATGTGCGTGAAGAACTTATGAGGGAGGCACACAGTTCAGCTTACTCTGTACATCCAGGAGGGACAAAGATGTACCGAGATATTCGACAGCACTTTTGGTGGGAAGGTATGAAACGGGAGATTGCTCGCTTCGTGGCTAAGTGCTTGGTGTGTCAGCAAGTCAAGGCAGAACACCAAAGGGTTGCTGGTTTGTTGCAACCACTTCCGATTCCTCAGTGGAAGTGGGAACATATAACCATGGATTTCGTGACGGCTTTACCGCGGAGTCCAAAGGGCAACAATGCAGTATGGGTGATTGTCGATCGGTTGACCAAGGCAACTCACTTTATTCCTTTTCGGGTTGGTCAATCGACGGAGACCTTGGCAGAGCGGTACATGCAGGAGATTGTAAGATTGCATGGAGTACTGGTGAGCATCGTGTCCGATCGGGACACTCGGTTTTTGTCGCACTTTTGGAGGAGTTTACAAGAAAGTTTGGGGACTCGATTGAAGTTTAGCACAGCTTATCATCCTCAGACTGATGGACAATCGGAGAGAACGATCCAGACCCTTGAAGACATGTTGAGGGCTTGCATGTTGGACTTCAAAGGTTCTTGGGAGGATCACCTACACCTGGTGGAGTTTTCGTACAACAATAGCTTCCAAGCGACTATTCAGATGGCTCCGTTTGAAGCGTTGTATGGTCGTAAGTGCCGTTCACCTGTTTGTTGGGATGATGTTGGTGAACGATGGTTACTAGGACCAGATTTGGTGGTACAGATTGTCGAGAAGGTGAATACAATCAGGAAGCATATGAAGGCAGCTCAAGACAGACAGAAAAGTTGGGCTGACACGTCAAGAAGACCTCTAGAGTTCGCCGTGGGTGATTTGGTATTCCTGAAGATATCACCGACTAGAGGGGTGATTCGCTTTGGGAGTCGGGGAAAGCTTAGTCCTCGATTCGTTGGACCCTTCGAGATATTGGAGCGTGTTGGAGAGGTAGCGTACCGTTTGGCGTTACCACAGTCATTAGCAGGAGTGCACGATGTGTTTCATGTATCTCAACTACGGAGGTATGTTCGCGATGAAACTCACGTCTTGGATCATTCGGAGTTGACCGTACGGGAAGACCTAACTTTTGAGGAGCGACCGGTTGAAATCAAGGATCGAAGAGAAAAGGTTCTCAAGAACAAGATTATCCCCCTTGTGCTAGTTTCTTGGGATAATCGATCGCATGGAGAATCCACCTGGGAGCGAGAAGACGAGATCCGGCAGAAATTTCCTCACCTTTTCCTGTAGTTAGCTATCTTGTATTCTTAGAATTTCGAGGACGAAATTCTTTTGTAGTTGGGTATGATGTAACACCCGAGCCCAATAATACTATTTCTATTACTAGTTGAGTGTTATACATTGCTCAATTCAATTATCCTGATTGTTTGGTGCTTATTGCTAAATTTTAACCGGTTAAGTCATTTTGGCACATAATAAATTTTAACACCTAAAATGAAATTAAAAATATCCATGTTGGCCTACTCGTCGCCACTAGTCGCGTGGTAGCATCCGCGTGTCGAGATTTCATCCCGTTCGGCGAAACGGGCAAGTTTGGACGGCTACGCGCGCGTGCAAGTGTCCGACTTGGGGGCATGCATTTTAATCACAAAACACCTCTTTTCAAAATTTGGAACTCGCTTAAAATCCTATAATTTGAATTTCAAATATTTGGGCGCAACCCGGGCGCGATTTGGAAATGTTGCATTTAGCGCCAAAATCCCAATTTAATTAATTATACTAAACTATAAGAATATATTTGAAACTTAAACTGTTACAGGATTTTAACCAATCAAATAATTCAGAAAATCTCTTTTAAATCTTTTGGAATTGCCCCTGGCCAATCACGAGGGGATTAATCCCTCGTGGGCCCCCAACTCTCTCTCTCTCTTTCTACAATCTCTCTCTCTCTTCCTACAATCTCTCTCTCTCTTCCTATATTTATACGCAGCCGTCTTCTTCTTCTCTCCATCTCGAGAAAAACCCCACGAGAACCCCCGAACCCTAACCCTAGCCACCTCCTGCCGTCGCCGTCGACCTCCCCGCGACCTCGCCGTCACCGTCCTCGCCTCCACAGCCTAGCCGCACCCCCCTACCTCCTCTCCTCCCTCCTTCCCGAGCCTGCGAACCCAACCCCGACGCCACCTCCTGCACGCGGTGCCCGCCGTCGCCGCCGCCTCCCCATGCCGACGACGCCACCACCATCACCCTTGCCTCCGCAGTCTCGTCCCGACCTCTCCACCTTCCTCCTCATTCCCTCGCCGGCACTGCAACAGCACCCAAGCCGCAGCACTACCACCTCCTCTGTTCGCCGGAAAACGCCGCCATCGACCCTCGTCGTCGTCACCCGCGCCACCGCCGACCACCTCCTCTTCCCTGCGACCAGAACCCGGCCTTTACCTCCCCTCATCGCACAGCACCACCCGATCCAGCAACTTCCAGCCTTCTGCCGCGTTCACTGTTCACCGTCGGAGCCCTTTGCCGTCGAACCCATTGCGGTTGCCATCCTTGATATCCCAGTAAGTTCTCATGACCTCTTCCCTTTCCTTTTCCCTTCGCTGGTCGATCGTTGTCCATATATCGTATTTTTGCTAACTTGTCGCTGTTTTGACATTTCGCCGGATTCCGGCGGTACCGTCGACGGGACCCGACTCTCCAGCGAAGTATTCTGGTCCGTGTGGTTCCGCTGTTCGCTGTTTGGACTCGATCCGTGGCCCGTGCATCCGTCTCGTGTTTTCCGCCGACGTTGCATTCGTGTTTTCCGGTTTGCGAAACCGTCGAGGCAAGTATCCGAATACTTGCTCTAACATGCTAGCACACAAGATCAAGTCTTGCTATACATTTAATTATCATATTATTTGTATAACCACACAGTTGATGTTAATATCGATATTTTAGTATAACTTAGAATTGACGGTTGCACGTATCTTTAACATTGAATCATTATAGTAGTTTCTTGTAATTAATCGGTCTGCTATCAATCCATACTTTAACTAACTAAACCAATTAGATCGTCCTTGCTTTATTCGTTAAATCATCCATGAGACAATTATTTATGCTTTAGTTTTAAATTCATGTAGCTTCATTACTTTATGTTGTTGATATTGTTTCACCTTGTGACTATTGCACCCCAAGGGTGCTTGAACCTGTTAATAAAGATAATACAAAGCACCATTGTGATTAAGTGACTATTATTGCCGTTTACTTTAAACTCTTGCTGCTGTTCATTGTTCGATTGTATACCTGTTGTGAGCACGTACTCGATTGCACTACATGTTGACCGGACCTTGCTACATATGACATATTTACATACTGATGCACCGGACATGATACCCTATACATACCGACTCAACCTGTTGTACCACGACCTGACTTGTTACATGATCTCATTGCCTAATGCCGACAAACCTGACTTGGGGTCCTCATGGACCACTCTTGTTGTCTATCCAGACAAACCTGACCTGTTACCTGATCCTGTGTCGGCATTAGTCCTTGATTATTGAATACCTGACCTGATATACATAACTTGGGGGTATGGGGAAATCAAAGGTGAAACCGACTTGTAACTAAACAGTTCGATACCTGTTCTGATCAGTCTTACGGGCTTGGCCAGCCCCCGGAGTGATGATGCTGACATCACTCGCCCATCCTCCTACCTATTACTGCCTAGCGGCACGTCTCGGATTCAGCCCCGAGGATCTTGACCGTGGTCCCGGGCACGCACGGGATACTATTGAGTTACATCGACGAGTCACCAATTGATTTCAAAGACTTTAGAGTAGAAATCTGATAGGACAGCTTAGTTACCACTGCACATTACCCTGCACTGTTATTTCATAGTACTGCTTTATTCATGTACATCCCTGCATTGCTTATTACCATGTTCATATTATTATTGGTTGACATGACGCGCTGACGTCTGGGTTTTGCATGGCCCAGATTCTTTACCACTGTCGACGACCGAGCAGGAGTACTTCAGCCAGCAGGCTGATCTGTGAGTTCCTTAGTGATTAGTTTATTTACTTCATTTCATTTCCAGATGTGAGCCCGCATTATGGGACGTACTATTTATTTATTGTATTGGATCATTTGCTTCCGCACTTATTGTTTATTGACTCTTGTTATTATGGATTTGGACATGTGTTAGATTAGTTTTTATCTTGTTCTTGATATCCCTACAACCGTAATGTGACTGTGGATGGATACTTCCTACCCACAGGTAGCATGGTTGGCTATGTCACGTGCCCAATCTTGCGTACTCTGGGAAGCGGGGCGTGACAAGAATTCTCAATCGACTTGATTCCAGGTACAGCCCCAGTATCCAGGGCCCCATACAGAATGGCACCGGTTGAGTTGGCGGAACTGAAGAAGCAGGTTGAAGAACTATTGGAGAAGGGATTTATTCGGCCAAGCGCTTCACCGTGGGGTGCACCAGTCCTACTAGTAAAGAAGAAGGATGGATCGCTGCGAATGTGTATAGATTATCTGGAGCTGAACAAGGTCACAATAAAGAACAAATACCCAATCCCGCGCATTGACGACCTATTCGACCAGCTAAGTGGAGCCAAGGTATTCTCGAAGTTGGACCTTCGTTCTGGATATCATCAAATCAGAGTAGCAGCCGAAGATGTGTGCAAGACGGCTTTCAGGACCCGATACGGACATTACGAGTTTCTTGTGATGCCGTTCGGTGTTACCAATGCCCCAGCAATATTCATGGACTTGATGAACAGGGTGTTCGCAAAGTACTTGGACACGTTTGTCGTTGTGTTTATCGACGACATACTTGTCTACTCGAAGACCCGTGAAGAGCACTCTGAACATTTGCGCACGGTACTACAAATTCTTCGGGAAGAGAAGCTATATGCGAAGCTGAGCAAGTGTGAGTTCTGGCTCGACAAAGTTCAGTTTTTGGGACATATTGTTTCGGGCGAAGGCATCTCGGTGGACCCGGCGAAGATAGAATCTGTCAGAGATTGGCCAATGCCGAAGTCAGTAGCCGAGATCAGGAGCTTTCTGGGATTGGCAGGTTATTATCGGAGATTCGTCCAAGATTTCTCAAGGATCGCGGAACCATTGACGAGGCTGACACGGAAGGACGTGCCGTTTACATGGACAGAGGAGTGCACTCAGGCATTCGACACACTAAAGCAGAAGTTAACCACGGCGCCTATTCTTACTGTACCAGATATTTTCGGTGGTTTGGTGATACACAGTGATGCTTCAGGGAAGGGTTTAGGCTGTGTTTTGATGCAGCACGGCCGAGTGGTTGCTTACGCCTCTCGACAACTGAGAAACCACGAGAAGAACTACCCCACGCATGACTTGGAGTTAGCCGCGGTAGTCTTTGCGTTGAAGATTTGGGGGCACTATCTATTGGGTGAGAAAGTGGAGATTTACACGGATCATAAAAGTTTGAAGTATGTTTTCACTCAGAAGGAACTGAACATGAGGCAGCGCCGATGGCTAGAGCTAATGGCAGATTATGACTTGGACCTTCAGTATCACCCGGAGAAGGTCAATGTTGTACCAGATACGCTCAGTCGCAAACCAGCGATCATGATGTTGACCGATCAGAGGAGTATTATTGAGGATTTCCAGAGACTTGAACTTGAGGTCATTACTCCGAACGCACTCAGTCAATTTTGGCAACTACAGGTGCAATCTTCCCTGGTGGATCGCATCACAAGCGGATGATCCCCGATTACAAAAGTTCAGAGAGCAAGTGGAAGCTGGACTGAGAACGGATTTGATTATACATGAAGATGGCTCTCTGAGATTCGGTAGCAGACTTTGCGTACCTAGAGGAGATGTTCGAGAAGAAGTTTTGGCTGAAGCACACAGTTCAGCTTATTCTGTGCATCCAGGAGGTACAAAAATGTATCAGGACCTAAAGCAGCACTTTTGGTGGAACGGAATGAAGCGGAAAATTGCGAAGTTCGTATCCAGATGCTTGGTATGTCAACAGGTGAAGGCGGAACATCAAAAGACAGCAGGATTGTTACAACCATTGCCGATACCTGAATGGAAGTGGGAGCACATTACTATGGATTTTGTGACGGCCTTACCACGGAGCCCTAGGGGCAATAACGCTATTTGGGTTATCATCGATCGCCTCACAAAAGCTGCACACTTCCTACCTTTCCGAGTGGGACAGTCGACAGAATCACTGGCAGAAAGATATATGCAGGAGATTGTGCGACTTCACGGTGTTCCAGTCAGCATTGTGTCAGATCGGGACACGAGATTCTTGTCGCACTTTTGGAAGAGCTTACAGGAGAGTTTGGGAACCTGCCTTAAATTCAGCACAGCTTATCACCCACAGACGGATGGACAATCCGAGCGTACAATTCAGATGCTCGAGGATATGTTGATAGCCTGTATGTTGGACTTTCAGGGTTCCTGGGAGGACCATCTGCATCTAGTCGAGTTCTCTTACAACAATAGTTTTCAAGCTAGTATTCAGATGGCCCCTTTTGAAGCACTATACGGGCGGAAGTATCGATCCTCAGTTTGTTGGGATGATGTGGGAGAACGAAGATTACTGGGCCCCGAACTCATCGTTCAGACAGTCGACAAGGTCCAAATGATCAGGCAGCGTATTAAGACGGCTCAGGATCGACAGAAAAGTTGGGCAGATACCAGCAGGAGGGCACTAGAATTCGAAGTCGGAGATCACGTGTTCTTGAAGATTTCCCCTACCCGAGGAGTTATCAGGTTCGGAGGCCGGGGAAAGCTCAGTCCCCGTTTTATCGGATCTTTTGAGGTGCTAGAGCGAGTAGGAGTGGTGGCCTATCGACTTGTCTTTCCTCCATCACTAGCTGGTGTGCACAATACCTTCCACGTGTCTCAGTTGCGACGTTATGTTCGGGATGAGAGCCATGTCCTGGACCATTCGGAGCTAGTTTTGGGAACCGATCTGTCTTACGAGGAGCAGCCTACTACCATTCTCGACCGCAGAGAGAAGGTACTGAAGAATAAGGTCATTCCGTTAGTCCGAGTGTCTTGGGGCGGTCGTTCCCCTGGAGAATCCACCTGGGAGCGGGAGGAAGACATCCGTGATCGTTATCCACATCTCTTTGTTTAGTACTTTGTTCTTGTATCCTTGTTAAATTTCGAGGACGAAATTTTGTTAAGGGGGGGTACGATGTAAATCCCCGTTCCCATCTTAATAAAAGTTTCTTATTTTCTAAATTCCAGATATGTCCCTTTCTTTTTCCCCTCGTATATTTTGTAGGAGGGTGATTGCTTGAATTCCTATATTTAAAATTTCCCTAACCCTAAAAGTCAATACCTAGAATTAAAACCAAAACTAAAACCAGTAAAATATTTTACTTTAAACCCTAACCTTACTTAAGCCCATTCTCCTTTAAGTTAAACCCTCAGCCCAATTCTTTTCAAACAAAAATAAATTAATTTTTTTTAACTCAGCCCAACAAAACTTTCCCAAAACCCAAAAAATCAAAACCTTTAAATTAACCCCGGCCCGTTTCCTTTCCTCAGCCCACTCACCATTTTTTTTAAAATAAATTCTTTATTTAATCCCCCAGCCCATTCTCCCTCTCGGCCCACAAAATTTTTAAAGAAATTTTTTAAAAACTCCTCAGCCCAACTTCTTCGGCCCGCCTCCTCAACACCCAACCCAACCCGCTCCTGTTCACCTCCCTCTCCAACGGCTCCTTCCTCCATTCCCGCTCGCGACCCTTTCCCTCCGCCGTAGCTCACGCCCGCTTCCTCCGCTCGCGCCTATGCCCATGCCCACGTTGTGCGACGTTACCCCCTCGCACTCCTCTCTCTAATCCGTCGCCCTCATCTCTCTCTTACTCACCAACTCCATCACAGAAAAACTCCCATCCCTCTCAAAATTTCTCCACGAACCCACTGCAAGCTCGACGCCGGCGATCACTCCATATCTTCGTCGATCTCACCATTCCACCTCGCTCTCTTCCCTCCACAACTCACCCCTACCGAGCTCCCTACACCTTCAGCCGCCGCCAAGAACCCCTGCACACCCAATCCCCTGCACCATTCGGCCACCCCTTCCACTCGATGCCGGCGAGCCCCCAACTGCCCTGAACCGCCCCAGTCGACACCTTTGCACCCTCTACATCTTCATCACTTCCTCCTACACCCACACCCGAGCCCCACCATATCTCTCTCTCTCTTTCAAACTTCGTTGCAAACCAGAGCACCCACTGTTGACATCGACGGAGCGACGCCGTCGACCGTCGTCGACCCCAGTGCACTCGTAGAAGACCACTGAGCACCCCTCAACCTCCAGTGATCGTGCAACGACTCCGGGCAACTCTGACACAAATTCCGTATCGCGAGCCAAGCTCGCGCAAATCGTTTCACGACGTACACCGCGCGTTCGTGACGCCGCCGCTGCCGTGCAACCCCGAGACGTTCCAGGCAAGTATTTACTTGCTTCATGCTAATTTAGTGGTGTTACAAACATAAATCACATAGTTATTAAACTTACCGATTACCGATGTATATCATGACCTAAGTGCTTGATGTTAGATCCCAATGGAAATGATTGTTTATTTTGACGGAGACTGATATTTTCTGTTGGCCCATTAGACGATAAATATCGTGTATGAATCTCGCTGGAAAATACGATTGTTAGTGACAAAAATCGATACCCCCAAACATGCCGTTAAAACTAATATTTTCTCGTACCTGAAAACGAATAAAATCACCATAAATTATATTCAAACTGGAATGATACGTTCGAGGGCTTAAATCGAATACGACTTGACAAAATTTAACCCTATGTAAAATTTCAATGTTTTCTGCTCTGAAACCGTGATGATAATTGGATCGGAATGCGACTCTGGACTGCTGTCCAGAGCGTTTCTGATTATTGTGTTCTGTCCTAAGACCTGCGTCACTGTGTTTTCTGAAGACGTATGTTGCGGAACCCTGCAGTAGATTAAAGATAATTCTATTAGCTAAATAAAACAGGTGGTTCCATTTCGTTTCATCGCTTTTTACTATTTTAAACTATATTTAAAAGGGCAGAACATATAACTGTCCAGAACAGATTCTGAAATGACACCCTGAGGTTAAACTGTGTATAACTTTCAACATATAGATGCGATTGAGGATCCGTCTATTGCGTTGAATACTTTATCGGAAACCCTAAATTTCATTTAACTGTGACATCGCTAAATTCTGAGCCCAACTGGGTGAAATTCGTGTCGCGAAACGGACGTTCAGGTCTGAAACTGAATTTACAGCCGCGAGCACTTAAAATGAAACAGCCATATCTTGAAAACCGGAATCCCGATTGAACTGAAATAAATTTTGATGAATTTCTGACTGAGAGTTCTAATTATCTTACTTGTATCATTTTGCTAAATTCTTAACATATTAATTTATGCAAATTATTTTAGTTAGTGACATGCATATTGATTCATAATCTACAGAGCTTATTGATAGCATACAATACATATATCACATCCTTGCCATATATTCAGAGTTAGTGCGTGTGGACATTGCATTATCGTGCGTGATAGATGTTGGTTTAAGAGTGACGGGTACACCAATGGAAAGTGAATATTCGAGACCGTGATTGATACAGTGAACAGTGATGAAACCGTGCCATTGGTATACTTGTACACAACTGATCAATATCATAAATAGTGTAAACCTGGGGAAAAAGGGGAAATCAAAGTGGAAAGAGTATCGTATTTAGCGGGACCGTGTTTAGAGGATGATCATTCGAACTGTGATACTGATACTTGTAGGATAGGATCTAGCGATCCGGCTGACAGGGTTATGTCTCGGGCATGTGGGCCGTTGTCTCGGGTATGTACGAGACTCCTGTTAAACATGATCCTCCTTCCACTATGTGATTTCAAATATTGACCTAGAGACCGATAGGGACACATGTTATATTCTGCATCATATAGTGACACAGTGATTACTTGCATTGTTCTTATACCAGTGTTACCTCATTTACCTGTTTCATTTTATTATTATAATATTGTTATTGTGTCGCTCTGACGACCTGAGTATGCATGGTCAGATCCCGCGGGAGGACCAGCACAGGAGACGGATCCACCCTTCGAGTTCACAGAGATATAGTCTGGCGTACTCCCTACCTTTACTGCTTTCCATAGAGTGATCGTGAGATTGAACTTGGTTAGTTATTGTTCTTATTATCTGCAATTTGTGAACAATGGAATTTTAATATAATAAATTAGTGATGTGACTCCTTTAATACTATGCTTTATTTACTGATTACCATGTAGTGCAACTAAACCATGTCACACCCCGCTTCCCAAAATACGGAAAACGAGGGATGACTAGGCCAGCCATGCTCCTACGGACAAGGAATCATCCCGCCGTAGTCACACTTCGGCTTCTAGCACTACATGGTAATCAGTAAATAAAGCACAGTATTAAAGGAATCACATCACTAATTTATTACATTAAAATTCCATTCTTCACAAATTGCAGATAATAAGAACAATAACTAACCAAGTTCAATCTCACGATCACTCTATGGAAAGCAGTAAACGTAGGGAATACGCTAGACTATATCTCTATGAACTCGAAGGGTGGATCCGTCTCCTGTGCTGGTCCTCCCGCGGGATCTGAGCATGCATACTCAGGTCGTCAGAGCGACACAATAACAATATTATAATAATAAAATGAAACAGGTAAATGAGGTAACACTGGTATAAGAATAATGCAAGTAATCACTGTGTCACTATATGATGCAGAATATAACATGTGTCCCTATCGGTCTCTAGGTCAATGTTTGAAATCACATAGTGAAAGGAGGGGCAAGGAAGGTGATCTTCCGCATCCTTAATCACCCGGAGTTTACTTTCGAGGGCGGAAGCGAATCTTTGGAGCCAGCTAAGTACAGAGCAAAGCCTAAGGAGCTGACAGCTATGGAGATTGATAAGAGCCCAGTTCCAGAAATTGTTCGGGACTTTCTGGATGTATTTCCCGAAGATCTACCAGGTGTACCACCTCCTCGAATTTTAGAATTCTCAATCGACTTGATTCCAGGTACAGCCCCAGTATCCAGGGCCCCATACAGAATGGCACCAGTTGAGTTGGCGGAACTGAAGAAGCAGGTTGAAGAACTATTGGAGAAGGGATTTATTCGGCCAAGCGCTTCACCGTGGGGTGCACCAGTCCTACTAGTAAAGAAGAAGGATGGATCGCTGCGAATGTGTATAGATTATCTGGAGCTGAACAAGGTCACAATAAAGAACAAATACCCAATCCCGCGCATTGATGACCTATTCGACCAGCTAAGTGGAGCCAAGGTATTCTCGAAGTTGGACCTTCGTTCTGGATATCATCAAATCAGAGTAGCAGCCGAAGATGTGTGCAAGACGGCTTTCAGGACCCGATACGGACATTACGAGTTTCTTGTGATGCCGTTCGGTGTTACCAATGCCCCAGCAATATTCATGGACTTGATGAACAGGGTGTTCGCAAAGTACTTGGACACGTTTGTCGTTGTGCTTATCGACGACATACTTGTCTACTCGAAAACCCGTGAAGAGTACGCTGAACATTTGCGCACGGTACTACAAATTCTTCGGGAAGAGAAGCTATATGCGAAGCTGAGCAAGTGTGAGTTCTGGCTCGACAAAGTTCAGTTTTTGGGACATATTGTTTCGGGCGAAGGCATCTCGGTGGACCCGGCGAAGATAGAATCTTTCAGAGATTGGCCAATGCCGAAGTCAGTAGCCGAGATCAGGAGCTTTCTGGGATTGGCAGGTTATTATCGGAGATTCGTCCAAGATTTCTCAAGGATCGCGGAACCATTGACGAGGCTGACACGGAAGGACGTGCCATTTACATGGACAGAGGAGTGCACTCAGGCATTCGACACACTAAAGCAGAAGTTAACCACGGCGCCTATTCTTACTGTACCAGATATTTTCGGTGGTTTGGTGATACACAGTGATGCTTCAGGGAAGGGTTTAGGCTGTGTTTTGATGCAGCACGGCCGAGTGGTTGCTTACGCCTCTCGACAACTGAGAAACTACGAGAAGAACTACCCCACGCATGACTTGGAGTTAGCCGCGGTAGTCTTTGCGTTGAAGATTTGGAGGCACTATCTATTGGGTGAGAAAGTGGAGGCTTACACGGATCATAAAAGTTTGAAGTATGTTTTCACTCAGAAGGAACTGAACATGAGGCAGCGCCGATGGCTAGAGCTAATGGCAGATTATGACTTGGACCTTCAGTATCACCCGGGGAAGGTCAATGTTGTACCAGATGCGCTCAGTCGCAAACCAGCGGTCATGATGTTGACCGATCAGAGGAGTATTATTGAGGATTTCCAGAGACTTGAACTTGAGGTCATTACTCCGAACGCACTCAGTCAATTTTGGCAACTACAGGTGCAATCTTCCCTGGTGGATCGCATCAAGATTGCACAAGCGGATGATCCCCGATTACAAAAGTTCAGAGAGCAAGTGGAAGCTGGACTGAGAACGGATTTGATTATACATGAAGATGGCTCTCTGAGATTCGGTAGCAGACTTTGCGTACCTAGAGGAGATGTTCGAGAAGAAGTTTTGGCTGAAGCACACAGTTCAGCTTATTCTGTGCATCCAGGAGGTACAAAAATGTATCAGGACCTAAAGCGGCACTTTTGGTGGAACGGAATGAAGCGGGAAATTGCGAAGTTCGTATCCAGATGCTTGGTATGTCAACAGGTGAAGGCGGAACATCAGAAGACAGCAGGATTGTTA
Organism: Agapanthus africanus; assembly: GCA_030015575.1. Taxonomy (NCBI): domain Eukaryota; kingdom Viridiplantae; phylum Streptophyta; class Magnoliopsida; order Asparagales; family Amaryllidaceae; genus Agapanthus; species Agapanthus africanus. The sequence goes on from CM057344.1 coordinate 646,167,219, forward strand.
CAACCATTGCCGATACCTGAATGGAAGTGGGAGCACATTACTATGGATTTTGTAACGGCCTTACCACGGAGCCCTAGGGGCAATAACGCTATTTGGGTTATCATCGATCGCCTCACAAAAGCTGCACACTTCCTACCTTTCCGAGTGGGACAGTCGACAGAATCACTGGCAGAAAGATATATGCAGGAGATTGTGCGACTTCACGGTGTTCCAGTCAGCATTGTGTCAGATCGGGACACGAGATTCTTGTCGCACTTTTGGAAGAGCTTACAGGAGAGTTTGGGAACCCGCCTTAAATTCAGCACAGCTTATCACCCACAGACGGATGGACAATCCGAGCGTACGATTCAGACGCTCGAGGATATGTTGAGAGCCTGTATGTTGGACTTTCAGGGTTCCTGGGAGGACCATCTGCATCTAGTCGAGTTCTCTTACAACAATAGTTTTCAAGCTAGTATTCAGATGGCCCCTTTTGAAGCACTATACGGGCGGAAGTGTCGATCCCCAGTATGTTGGGATGATGTGGGAGAACGAAGATTACTGGGCCCCGAACTCATCGTTCAGACAGTCGACAAGGTCCAAATGATCAGGCAGCGTATTAAGACGGCTCAGGATCGACAGAAAAGTTGGGCAGATACCAGCAGAAGGGCACTAGAATTCGAAGTCGGAGATCACGTGTTCTTGAAGATTTCCCCTACCCGAGGAGTTATCAGGTTCGGAGGCCGGGGAAAGCTCAGTCCCCGTTTTATCGGACCTTTTGAGGTGCTAGAGCGAGTAGGAGTGGTGGCCTATCGACTTGCCTTGCCTCCATCACTAGCTGGTGTGCACAATACCTTCCACGTGTCTCAGTTGCGACGTTATGTTCGGGATGAGAGCCATGTCCTGGACCATTCGGAGCTAGTTTTGGGAACCGATCTGTCTTACGAGGAGCAGCCTACTAATTCTTGACCGCAGAGAGAAGGTACTGAAGAATAAGGTCATTCCGTTAGTCCGAGTGTCTTGGGGAGGTCGTTCCCCTGGAGAATCCACCTAGGAGCGGGAGGAAGACATCCATGATCGTTATCCACATCTCTTTGTTTAGTACTTTGTTCTTGTATCCTTGTTAAATTTCGAGGACGAAATTTTGTTAAGGGGGGGTATGATGTAAATCCCCGTTCCCATCTTAATAAAAGTTTCCTATTTTCTAAATTCCAGAGATGTCCCTTTCTTTTTCCCCTCGTATATTTTGTAGGAGGGTGATTGCTTGAATTCCGATATTTAAAATTTCCCTGACCCTAAAAGTCAAGACCTAGAATTAAAACCAAAACTAAAACCAGTAAAATATTTTACTTTAAACCCTAACCTTACTTAAGCCCATTCTCCTTTAAGTTAAACCCTCAGCCCAATTCTTTTCAAACAAAAATAAATTAATTTTTTTTAACTCAGCCCAACAAAACTTTCCCAAAACCCAAAAAATCAAAACCTTTAAATTAACCCCGGCCCGTTTCCTTTCCTCAGCCCACTCACCATTTTTTTTAAAATAAATTCTTTATTTAATCCCCCAGCCCATTCTCCCTCTCGGCCCACAAAATTTTTAAAGAAATTTTTTTAAAACTCCTCAGCCCAACTCCTTCGGCCCGCCTCCTCAACACCCAACCCAACCCGCTCCTGTTCACCACCCTCTCCAACGGCTCCTTCCTCCATTCCCGCTCGCGACCCTTTCCCTCCGCCGTAGCTCACGCCCGCTTCCTCCGCTCGCGCCTACGCCCATGCCCACGTTGTGCGACGTTACCCCCTCGAACTCCTCTCTCTAACCCGTCGCCCTCATCTCTCTCTTACTCACCAACTCCATCACAGAAAAACTCCCATCCCTCTCAAAATTTCTCCACGAACCCACTGCAACCTCGACGCCGGCGATCACCCCATATCTTCGTCGATCTCACCATTCCACCTCGCTCTCTTCCCTCCACAACTCACCCCCACCGAGCTCCCTACACCTTCAGCCGCCGCCAAGAACCCCTGCACACCCAATCCCCTGCACCATTCGGCCACCCCTTCCACTCGACGCCGGCGATCCCCCAACTGCCCTGAACCGCCCCAGTCGACACCTTTGCACCCTCTACATCTTCATCACTTCCTCCTACACCCACACCCGAGCCCCACCATATCTCTCTCTCTCTTTCAAACTTCGTTGCAAACCAGAGCACCCACTGTTGACATCGACGGAGCGACGCCGTCGACCGTCGTCGACCCCAGTGCACTCGCAGAAGACCACTGAGCACCCCTCAACCTCCAGTGATCGTGCAACGACTCCGAGCAACTCCGACACAAATTCCGTATCGCGAGCCAAGCTCGCGCAAATCGTTTCACGACGTACACCGCGCGTTCGTGACGCCGCTGCTGCCGTGCAACCCCGAGATGTTCCAGGAAAGTATTTACTTGCTTCATGCTAATTTAGTGGTGTTACAAACATAAATCACATAGTTATTAAACTTACCGATTATCGATGTATATCATGACCTAAGTGCTCGATGTTAGATCCCAATGGAAATGATTGTTTATTTTGACGGAGACTGATATTTTCTGTTGGCCCATTAGACGATAAATATCGTGTATGAATCTCGCTGGAAAATACGATTGTTAGTGACAAAAATCGATACCCCCAAACATGCCGTTAAAACTAATATTTTCTCGTACCTGAAAACGAATAAAATCACCATAAATTATATTCAAACTGGAATGATACGTTCGAGGGCTTAAATCTAAGCCGACTCGACAAAATTTAACCCTATGTAAAATTTCAATGTTTTCTGCTCTGAAACCGTGATGATAATTGGATCGGAATGCGACTCTGGACTGCGGTCCAGAGCGTTTCTGATTATTGTGTTCTGTCCTAAGACCTGCGTCACTGTGTTTTCTGAAGACGTATGTTTCGGAACCCTGCAGTAGATTAAAGATAATTCTGTTAGCTAAATAAAACAGGCAGTTCCATTTCGTTTCATCGCTTTTTACTATTTTAAACTATATTTAAAAGGGCAGAACATATAACTGTCCAGAACAGATTCTGAAATGACACCCTGAGGTTAAACTGTGTATAACTTTCAACATATAGATGCGATTGAGGATCCATCTTTTGCGTTGAATACTTTATCGGAAACCATAAATTTCATTTAACTGTGACATCGCTAAATTCTGAGCCCAATTGGGTGAAATTCGTGTCGCGAAACGGACGTTCAGGTCTGAAACTGAATTTACAGCCGCGAGCACTTAAAATGAAACAGCCATATCTTGAAAACCGGAATCCCGATTGAACTGAAATAAATTTTGATGAATTGCTGACTGAGAGTTCTAATTATCTTACTTGTATCATTTTGCTAAATTCTTAACATATTAATTTATGCAAATTATTTTAGTTAGTGACATGCATATTGATTCATAATCTACAGAGCTTATTGATAGCATACAATACATATATCACATCCTTGCCATATATTCAGAGTTAGTGCGTGTGGACATTGCATTATCGTGCGTGATAGATGTTGGTTTAAGAGTGACGGGTACACCAATGGAAAGTGAATATTCGTGACCGTGATTGATACAGTGAACAGTGATGAAACCGTGCCATTGGTATACTTGTACACAACTAGATCAATATCATAAATAGTGTAAACCTGGGGAAAAAGGGGAAATCAAAGTGGAAAGAGTATCGTATTTAGCGGGACCGTGTTTAGAGGATGATCATTCGAACTGTGATACTGATACGTGTAGGATAGGATCTAGCGATCCGGCTGACAGGGTTATGTCTCGGGCATGTGGGCCGTTGTCTCGGGTATGTACGAGACTCCTGTTAAACATGATCCTCCTTCCACTATGTGATTTCAAATATTGACCTAGAGACCGATAGGGACACATGTTATATTCTGCATCATATAGTGACACAGTGATTACTTGCATTGTTCTTATACCAGTGTTACCTCATTTACCTGTTTCATTTTATTATTATAATATTGTTATTGTGTCGCTCTGACGACCTGAGTATGCATGCTCAGATCCCGCGGGAGGACCAGCACAGGAGACGGATCCACCCTTCGAGTTCACAGAGATATAGTCTGGCGTACTCCCTACCTTTACTGCTTTCCATAGAGTGATCGTGAGATTGAACTTGGTTAGTTATTGTTCTTATTATCTGCAATTTGTGAACAATGGAATTTTAATGTAATAAATTAGTGATGTGATTCCTTTAATACTGTGCTTTATTTACTGATTACCATGTAGTACTAGAAGCCGAAGTGTGACTACGGCGGGATGATTCCTTGACCGTAGGAGCATGGCTGGCCTAATCATCCCTCGTTTTCCGTATTTTGGGAAGCGGGGCGTGACAGCTCCTTTGCATTACCGCAACCTAAGACCATGGCCGAGGTAAAGGCCTGGACCGAGCGAGAGATCCAGCTCGACTCCGAGGTGAACGCAAATCTCCCCCGGGCAGAGCAAACTGATCAGAGGAAAAGGACGAGGGAAGAGAAAAAAAGGCTTGAGCGGCCAAAGCCTTACTCCCCGAAGTTTCAGGAGTACACCCTGCTCAACGTCTCCCCGACGGTACTGCTAGAGGAGGCTAAGGGCGGGAGGTTCTTCAAACTCCCTCCGGTCTCGCGCATGGCGGAAAAGCGCACCCGGGGCCCCTACTGCGGCTTCCACAGGTCTCAAGGCGGGATAGGTCGGGCCTTCGGAGACCAGCGGACTGCGAAGGTTTTCTTCACCGCAGCATCCTCGTTTGAACGGGCGAACAACGATGTTGAGGCCGAGAGTGAAATCAGGGGTTCTCTGGACACTCGAGACGAGCAAAAGGAGGTCCGAGGGACCGCGGTTGAGCCATTGACAGAGGTCCCCGTTGTAGAAGGGGACGTTGAATGAACCATTCAGATCGGGTCGCTTCTGACATAGACTCAGCAAGACGACCTAGTTGGCTTCCTCAGAAACAGCGCCGACGTCTTCGCCTGGGCTCCTACTGACATGCCTGGGATCGACCCCAAAATCATATCTCATAAGCTCGGGGTAGATCCTACGGCCCGACGTGTCATTCCCCGCTTCCCAGAGTACGGGCAGAGGACGCGACGAGGCCGCTACGTATTTACTATGAAGTAAATACGCTAAGCGTATCTAAGCAATATAATAATAAATACACAAGAGACAAGATATAATAAAACAACAACTTTATTTATTCACATTCTTTTTACAATACATAGAAAAGTAAATACATGGAATAAAGCGATGCCTAAACAGTGGCATAACAGAAATGTAAAGTACTGAAAGGAAATGTGTACAATGAACTAAAGCTCTGGGTCTTCAATGAAATGGTCCAAGTCTTCACTAGTGGGCTCGATCTCTGGAGTGTCCAGATCACCTGATGACATTCAAAGACGAAAGAAAGAGAATGTCGTCAGCGAACAAATCGCTCGGTAAGTCACAAAGATAAGGGAGGAATAGAATAGTGTCACGCCCCGCTTTCCAGAGTGCGCTAAGATCGGCACGTGACAGAGCCACCCATGCTACCTATGGCTAAGAAACATCCCTCCGCAGTCACATTACGGCTGTCTAGAGATATCAAGAACAGGAAAAATAAAAGAAACTATCTAGTACATGTCCATGAACCAGAAATAACGAGTCAAGAAATAATATGCGGAAGCAATAAATCCAAGTAACAATAACAATCTGGAAAGTACGTCCCAAATACGGGTTCATATAAGGAAATGGAAATGTGAAATAAAACTAAACTAACTAGCAACTAACAAGATCTTCACTGCTCGGCCTGTACACTGAAATATTCCTGATCGGTCAGCTGCAAAGGTAGAGGATCTGGTGCATGCAAAACCCAGACGTTAGTGCGTCATAATATCAATAATAATATAATCAGAGTAGCAAACATGCAAGCATGAGTATGAACAGAAATAAAGGTATACCAGTAATACGAATAAGAAACAATGAAGGGTATAAGCACATGTGACGTGCGGTGAGTAATCAGAATTAAACTACTGGGTAACTTTTCTCAATTCTGTGAAATCAATTTAATGAATCATCGATATAACTCAATAGTATCCCGTGCGTGCCCGGGACTACAGTCATGACTCTCGGGCTGAATCCGAGACGTGCTGCTAGGCAGTAAACAGGTAACATGTACAGACGAATGATGTCAGCAGCAGCATCCCGGGGCTAGCCTAGCCCGTAAGACTGATCAGTAAAGACATCGAACTGTCGAGTTACAAGTCAGGTTTCATCATTGATTTCCCCATACCCCCAAGTTATGTGTTTAAGTCAGGTGTTGATAAATCCGGGACTAATGCCAATACAGGAATCAAGCAGGAACAGATTTGTCTATATAGACAACAGGATATGTCCATCGGGACAACATGTCAGGATTGTCGGCATTAGAGACAGGATCAGGTAACATGTCAAGTAGTGATATATCAGATCATGTCAGCTAGTATACAAGTATCAAGTCATGTCAAGTAATGGTGTATCAGGCATCAAGCGGATGCTCATAATAAAACTGTAACAGGTATGGATGCACAACAAAAGTATGGATGCATAAATATTTATCAGGGGTTACCACATTACTATGTAAGGTGCACAATATCAAGTATGGAGTACTAATATAACAATAAAATGAAATAATGTGACATGGTATGCAAATAGATATAAAATTAATAGTATGGATGCACAATTATCGATTAAGGTACATTTATAGTTCCAATACTAATTAAGATGCACTTTATTAAGCATGGAGTGTCAATATAACAATAATATGTAATAATGTGATCTGTAGATGCAGCTATATGTATATTAAGTGATATGGATGCAAACGGATATCCGAAAACTGTAAAACTTTAATATGGATGTATAATGTGTTAAACGGGTAACATTTTATTCATATGGATGCATAATACTATACTTAGCATGCAGGCAAGATGATTTAGCATGCGACTAGATGTGTAAATAATGATATGGATGCACACAGACATTGTATAACAGTAAAATGATAAATTGGTAAATGCGGGATGTACAACTAAACAATATGAGATGTAAATATTCCATTGGGTGCAATATATTGTAATTTAGTATGTAACAAGATAGGTTTGCGTGCGCTAGATATGAAATAACTTATACAGATGTAAACGAACATCTGAAAATGATGAAACATGAAAAATGATAATGTGGGTTGCATAACTAATCATTATGGGGTGTTATTATTCAAATGGATATAGAATATAGTAGTATAGCATATAGCAAGATTAACTTGCCTCGACGGATCACAAAACGGATATGTACGGCACGTCCGACGTCGGTAAAACGTCGCAACGCACGTACGGCACGCGGGACGGATCCAAGCAATGCAAGAGAGTGATCACGCAGGTAAGGTACGTCCTCTGGGTCGTTTGGAACGTCAACGACGGTCACGGCTCCGGCGATCGCTGAAATCCAGAAATCAAGAACAAGAAAAGAAAAGAAAAGAAGAAGAGGAAGAAGAAGGGAGAAGGAAGAGGCTTACTGTGGTTGTGTACAGGGGTCAGGAGAGAGGTGATGGTGGCGACGAGATCAACGGCGGCGAGGCGATAAAGCTAGGGTTTGGCTTCAAGGAGTTAGGGATCAAGCTCGGGTGCAGGTGCAGGCTGGGGTTGGGTATGCAGGGATTTGGTGTAGGAGGGAGAAGGGAAGAGGAGAGGGAGAGGAGGAGATAGTGGTGGTGACGGCGAGGTCGAGGGATTGCCGGCGATGAGGTGTGCAGGGTGACGGTGATGGGTTCTGTTGGGGTTCTTGATGTGCAGGGTCCTCGGGAATGGAGGAAGAAGAAGAAGGAGATGATGACGAGGAGGAGGAGGAGATGGAGGCTCGGTTGAGGTGAGAAGGTGATGAAGTTTTAAGGTTAGGGTTTGAGGAGGCAGGGGAAATTTGATGGGTTCTTGAGGAGGCTCTCGGGGCTTTATAAAGAGAGAAGAGAGAAAAAGAAGGAGGGAGGTGACAATAGGCTTCGGGGAGGTGACCACACTCGAGAAAGCTACAGGGATCGCAAGAGGAGTGAGAGAGACGCGAGAGGAAAGAGAAAGGAGAGAGAGAGAGGGACTGAGTGACAGAGAGAGAGAGAGAGACTCTGAGTGGTGGGGCCAGAGAAAAGAGAGAGAGATAGAGTTGTTATTAAGGTTTAGATTTAATTTAAAAAGATTTTGTAAGTTATATAATTTTTAATTTGTCGATTTAAAATAAAGATATTAAATTAAATAAAATTGGATTTTCTGGTAAATACAAATTTAGTCCAAAACACGCCCGGGTCGGGTCTAAAAATTCAGTTTTAAAATAAGAAAAATATATGCGACGACCAAAATTAAAATTGAATGTCCGGGTAATGAAAATGCATAACCCCAAGAACGGATGCACGTACATGCGCGTAGCCATCCAAACAAGTCCGTTTCTCTGAACGGGACAAGAACAAGATGCGCGGATGCTACCACAGGATTGGGGGTATCATGCAGGCCATATAATGTATTTTAAAATACTTTACGTGACTTAAAATGTTATATTGTAAACATACAAATGCCAGATAAAATGCCAGTATGCAGTATACGTGAAAGTGCATAAGTCTATGTAACAAGTCAGGATAAATCGTAGACATGAATCAAGACAGGTTCTAAGTATGCGGGTCGGGTTGGATGCAAATACAAGTGTCAAATACACTATTCGCACCCAAAACATAATAAATCAAGAAAATACCAAAATAAAGGAATACGTGCACTGGAATTGGTATAAATGAACCGGGGTATTACATTATACCCAACTGCAATAAGAATTTCGTCCTCAAAATTCCTAAAACAAGAAAAGATAAACAATCAAGAATCTACAAGAACGGGTGTGGAAACTTCTGTCAAATCTTGTCTTCTCGTTCCCAAGTCGATTCTCCATGCGAGCGATTCCCCCAAGAAACAAGTACGAGAGGGATAACCTTGTTCTTAAGGACCTTTTCTCTTCGATCAACAATCGACATTGGTCGTTCCTCAAAGGTTAAATCCTCCCTTACCGTCAGCTCCGAATGATCCAGCACGTGTGTTTCATCTCGAACATACTTACGGAGTTGAGATACATGAAACACGTTATGAACATTCGCCAAAGATTGTGGTAACGCCAATCGATAAGCCACTTCTCCAACACGCTCCAAAATCTCGAAAGGCCCCACAAATCGAGAACTAAGCTTGCCTCGACTCCCAAAATGAATGACTCCCCTAGTCGGTGATATCTTTAAGAATACAAGATCACCAACAACGAACTCTAGAGGTCTTCTCGATTTATCGGCCCAACTCTTCTGTCGATCCTTCGCCGCCTTCATGTGATTTCGGATAGTATTAACCTTCTCTACTGTTTGCACGATCAAATCCGGTCCCAGCAATTTTCGTTCTCCAATATCGTCCCAACAAACGGGTGAGCGACACTTGCGACCATATAATGTTTCGAATGGAGCCATCTGAATAGTCGCCTGGAAGCTGTTATTGTAAGAAAACTCCACCATGTGTAGATGATCCTCCCATGAACCCTTGAAATCCAACATGCAAGCTCTCGACATGTCTTCAAGAGTTTGGATCGTTCTCTCCGACTGGCCATCTGTCTGAGGAAGATAGGCTGTGCTAAACTTCAATCGCGTCCCCAAACTTTCCTGTAAACTCCTCCAGAAGTGCGATAAGAATCGGGTGTCACGATCGGACACGATACTCACAGGTACTCCATGCAATCTCACAATCTCCTGCTTGTACCGTTCCGCCAACGCTTCCATCGATTGACCAACTCGAAATAGTATGAAATGAGCTACCTTGGTCAATCGATCAACAATCACCCAAACTGCATTGTTGCCCTTTGGACTCCGCGGTAAAGCTGTCATGAAATCCATGGTTATATATTCCCACTTCCATTGAGGAATCGGAAGTGGTTGCAATAAACCAGCAACCCATTAATGTTCAGCCTTAACTTGCTGACACACCAAGCACATCGCCACAAAACGAGCAATCTCCCTTTTCATACCTTCCCACCAGAAATGCTGTCTTAGATCGCGGTATATCTTCGTGCCTCCTGGATTTACAGAATATGCGGAACTGTTTGCCTCCCTCATAACTTCTTCGCGAATATCTCCTTTTGGCACACAAAAATGGCTACCATATCGCAACGAACCGTCTTCATGAATCAACAAGTCCGTTCGAAGTCCAGCTTCAACCTGTTCTCGAAACTTCTGAAATCTTGGGTCCTGCGACTGAGCTGTTTTAATACTCTTGATCAATGACGACTGTATTTGCAGCTGCATCAACTGTCCCGAAGAATGCGGTAGCACGATCTCCAACTCAAATCTCCGAAAGTCTTCGATAAGCTCCTTCTGTGCAGTCAACATCTGAATTGCTGGCAACCGACTAAGCGCATCCGGCACAACATTAACTTTCCCCGGATGGTACTTAAGATCAAGATCGTAGTCAGCCATCAGCTCCAACCATCTACGCTACCTCATGTTAAGCTCTTTCTGTGTGAACACGTACTTCAGGCTTTTATGATTGGTGAATATTTCGACCCTTTCGTCCAATAAGTAGTGTCTCCAAATCTTCAAAGAGAAAATCACTACTGCAAGCTTCAAATCATGAGTTGGGTAATTCTTCTCATGGATCTTCAACTGTCTCGATGCGTAAGCTATAACTTTCCCATGCTGCATCAAAACACATCCCAAACATTTTCCAGATGCGTCGCTGTGAATTACCAATCTTCCGGAACTGTCTGGTACGGTCAAAATAGGAGCGGTTATCAATCTCTGCTTCAACGGCTCAAAAGCTGATGCACACTTATCCGTCCATACAAACGGTACTTCTTTGCGTGTAAGCTTGGTCAAAGGCTCAACCAGACGAGCAAAATTCTCCATGAATCTTCTGTAATACCCGGCAAGTCCAAGAAAGCTTCTGATCTCTGCTACGTTCTTCGGAATCGGCCAATCTTGAACTGCTGCAATCTTCTCGGGATCAACAGCGATTCCATCTCCGGATACGACGTGCCCCAAAAACTTCACTTCTTCAAACCAAAACTCGCACTTGCTCATCTTTGCATACAATCTTTCTTGCCTCAATGTCTGCAGTGCGATTGTTCCCCGCCGAAAACACGGAGACGCGACTGCGCGGGTCCGTCTTGCCTGAATTTTGGGGCAGATACTAATTGGTGCTATTTGTCCACCTCTCCGAAGATGCCAAGTTGATTTATGACACCATGTATCGAAGGTTTAAACGGATGCCGCCGATGTAGCAGACTTTGTCAGATTCCCCCTCGTTGATGAGGGGTTTTTGATTGTGGGGACGCTCTTCTCTGCAGACGCAAGCCCCTGTAGTTAATCACGCTACCGTATCATGGTAACTACTTTCTCTTTCTCCAGATGGTCACTTCGTGTCGTGGGTGTTTGTTTTGTTTTTGGTTGCCCGTGGATTGTATACGGAGACTAATTTATGTTGTCGCCCGTAAGGCGTGGATTAATCCAAATCTGTATCTTCTTAGATTTAGGTTTGGGGGTTGGGTTTAAGGATACATTAGCCTCATTTGAGACTAAGATCAACTTAAACGTTTATTAAGGATACGTTAGTCTCATTTTATACTAAGATCAACTTAACGAGATCATTTAGATCCAACAAAAGAGCATTTGGACTCTATTGTTTTGTTTAGGGACATTGCGGTCGATTAGTTTAAGGACATTACGGTCCAATGTTAGTTTAAGGACATCTCGGTCCAAGGTTAAGGACATCATAGTCCGTGAGTTTAAAGACCTCACAGTCAAGGTTAAGGACATCATAGTTCGTGATTTTAAAGACCTCACAGTCAAGGTTAAGGACATCATAGTCCGCGAGTTTAAGGACCCCACAGTCTATGAAATGTATGGTTGTCGGCACCCGTCACCTCTCTGAAGACGTTGAAGGATTACAACGACAAATATCAAAGGAGTTCAGAGATGTACCCTTAAACCGATATGGGTTGAGAGACCTGTAGTCCAATTGGGACTAAGCTCTATGATTTATGAGCATATGAACTCAATTAATCTGAATTGAAGACTTATGGCCAATTTGGGCTAAGTCCATTCAATTACGATGTTCAACATTTGTGTTTGGTGTTGTTAGATGTTTGTTTGAGCCCAATCCCTTTAATAATGCTAAGCATTGGTTTAGTCTCTGACAATGTTTTGTCTTTAATTGAATGCCGTACATTTATCATAGCCCCAGGCTTACTCAAAGAACATTTTGTGTTCTGTCCAAGCGCACATAAAAATATGTGGTGCACTTGGCACTAGCGCTAGATATGAAGCGCTAATGCGCTTGGCACTTTGCGCTAAATGAAAAGCGTTGATGCGCTAGATGTGGAGAGCTTTTAGGTTCCAGCGCTAGCACACCCGTGCTTTGCACATGATGTGCTGCTTAAAAGGCAGCGCACATTGTGCTAGCGCACCCGTGTTTGACATGTGGTGCGCTGCTTGGAGCACAGCGTGCCTAGTGCTAGCGCACCCATGCTTTACACGGGGTGCGCTGCTTAGAGCGCAGCGCACCTAGCGCTAGCGCACACGTGCTTTACATGTGGTGCACTATTTAGAGCACAGCGCACTTGGCACTGCATCTGAAACGTTGCTTCATAATGTTTTAACTCTTGGCTTTGAGGCATTTGTTACATTTTTTGCATGTGGAGTTTTTCCCTCCATTTTATTATTATTATTATTATTATTATTATTATTATTATTATATAAGGGAGTAGGTTGTGAGCCAAAATTTTGGTGGGAACAAATTCCCCCCCACTACTTTGCCCACGTAAGTATGTACGTGGGTGAAGTAGTGCAGAGTTATGCATGGCCACAGAATTGAGGGATTATGAGACAAGTTTAGGGTCCTTATAGCCTATGACTTTCTTCGTATTCATGAGCCGTAAGGGTCTCATAAAAGTATTTCTCCCTACGAGTCGAGAGGATCTCGTGGGTGCAAATTCTCCCTAGAAATCGTGAGAATTTCTAAGTGTTCATTACCTCCGTGAGTCGTAAGGATCTCACCCGGGTATTTTTCCTTACAAATCGTGAGGACTCGTAAGTAACTTCTTCACTTTAGCGGCGAATGTGGCTTTGGCAAACGTGGCCCATAGATGATAGATGACATTTCATCCTGAACTCTTTATAAGGTAACGATGGCTTAGGAGACAGGTTCAGATCTGCAGCCTAAGCCTTTCCAACTTTATGAGCCGCGAGGGTCTCATAAAGATTTTTTTCCCTACGTGTCGAGACAATCTCGTAGGTGTATTTTCTCCTTAGGAATCGTGAGGATTCCCAAGTGTGTTTTCTCTTAAGAGTCGTAAGGATCTCACAAGAGAATTTTCCCTCTTACAAGTCGAGAGGACTTGTAAGTGGTTGTTTCCCTCCTTGTCGAGATTCGACTTTGGAGAGTGTGGCCCGTGAATAGTATGCAAGAGTCTATTTTGGACCGACTTGCAGGGCCCCAGTGCTTAGGAAACATGTTTTTTAATCCCTGCTGCCTACGGATTTTCCTTATGAGTCGAGACGATTCGAGAAGTTCTCGCAAAGACACTAATTACCTCACGAGTCGAGACGAATCGAGCAGTTCTCGCAAGAATGTCTTAACGTCACAGTTAACCTCTGCTCTTTACGACAGAGGTCCGTTAGGGTCTGTGGTACTAGGGTTTTGTCCGTCGTACCCTCGCGTTGGCTGATGTATTTCTCGATAGGCAATCTTGTTGTTCGAGTAGCCTTGCGACTGTCGTGTCTCTGATCCCTTCGGGGGCTGGACAAGACGACTTCAAGTAATCCTCTTAGGAAGTTTGACCGTTGGAAGAGCAAGCGTTGGGAATTTTGCCATGCCGCCTTTTACTTGAGGTTAGGCTCATTTTGAGGAGCCCCAATGAATCATAACAACTCCGCGCTGGTATGGGATGATTTCCGATAGTCTTTCAGGTTTTATATGAGTTGCCGTCAAGATCCTGAAGCTAGGAATTTGGCCTTTGCTTCGTTTGCTGGCATTGCGTCTGCTGTATCAAGACGAATGCCGCGGTTGTCTCTAGGTTGTTGGTGAACCGTCGAGGTTTGGAACTAAGGATTTTGCTGTGGCTCCGTTGTTTGATTGTCGCGTCTGAATCCTGCTGGAGGAAGAATGCCGTGGTGACATCTCGTCTGCTGTATCAAGAAAAACGTCGGGATGGTGACCACTCCGCGCTGGTGTGGGATGATCTCCGACAGTCTTTTAGGTTTTATATGAGTTGCCGTCAAGACCCTGAAGCTAGGAATTTGGCCTTTGCTTCGTTTGCTGGCATTGCGTCTACTGTATCGAGACGAATATCATGGTTGTCTCTAGATTGTTGGTGAACCGTTGAGGTTTGGAACTAGGGATTTTGCCGTGGCCCCGTTGTTTGATTGTCGCATCTGAATCCTGCTGGAGGAAGAACGCTGTGGTGACATCTCGTCTGCTGTATCGAGACGAATGTCGAGGTGGTGACCACTCTGCACTGGTGTGGGATGATCTCCGATAGTCTTTCAGGTTTTATATGAGTTGCCGTCAAGACCATGAAGCTAGGAATTTGGCCTTTGCTTCGTTTGCTGGCATTGCGTCTGCTGTATCGAGACGAATGTCGCGGTTGTCTCTAGGATGTTGGTGAACCGTCGAGGTTTGGAACTAGGGATTTTTCCGTGGCCCCGTTGTATGATTGTCGCGTCTGAATCCTGCTGGAGGAAGAACGCTATGGTGACATCTTTGCTGTATCGAGACGAACGTCGAGGTGGTGACCACTCCGCGCTGGTGTGGGATGATCTCCGATTGTCTCTCAGGTTTTATATGAGTTGTCGTCAAGACCCTGAAGCTAGGAATTTGGCCTTTGCTTCGTTTGCTGGCATTGCGTCTGCTGTATCGAGACGAATGTCGCGGTTGTCTCTAGGTTGTTGGTGAACCGTCGAGGTTTGGAACTAGGGATTTTGCCGTGGCCCCGTTGTTTGATTGTCGCGTCTGAATCCTGCTGGAGGAATAACGCTGTGGTGACATCTTGTCTGCTGTATCGAGACGAACGTCGAGATGGTAACCACTCCGCGCTGGTGTGGGATGATCTCCGATAGTCTTTCAGTTTTTATATGAGTTGCCGTCAAGACCCTGAAGCTAGGAATTTGGCATTTGCTTCGTTTGTTGGCATTGCGTCTGCTGTATCGAGACAATTGTCGCGGTTGTCTCTAGGTTGTTGGTGAACCGTCGAGGTTTGGAACTAGAGATTTTTCCGTGGCCCCGTTGTTTGATTGTTGCGTCTGAATCCTGCTGGAGGAAGAATGCTGTGGTGACATCTCGTCTGCTGTATCGAGACGAACGTCGAGGTGATGACCACTTCGCGCTGGTGTGGGATGATCTCCGATAGTCTTTCAGGTATTATATGAGTTGCCGTCAAGACCCTGAAGCTAGGAATTTGGCCTTCACTTCGTTTGTTTTGGCGTGTCCGAATCCCATTGGAGAAAGGACGCTGTAGCGACATCTCGTCTGCTGTATCGAGACGAACGTCGAGGTGGTGACCACTCCGCACTGGTGTGGGATGATCTCCGATAGTCTTTCAGGTTTTATATGAGTTGCCGTCAAGAC
This sequence comes from Agapanthus africanus, assembly GCA_030015575.1. Lineage (NCBI taxonomy): Eukaryota > Viridiplantae > Streptophyta > Magnoliopsida > Asparagales > Amaryllidaceae > Agapanthus > Agapanthus africanus. The sequence goes on from CM057344.1 coordinate 646,182,848, forward strand.
CCTAAAGCTAGAAATTTGGTCTTCACTTCGTTTGTTTTAACGCATCTGAATCCAGTTGGAGGAAGGACGTTATAGTGACATCTCGTCTGCTATAATGAGATGAATGCTGAGGTGGAGCTGGGATTTTGCCATCACTCCGTTTTGTTTCGACCGTGAGGTCTTTCGTTGACGTTGTATCTGCATCCTGCTGGACTGCGAAGGAACGCCGTTGTCGATATTGCATCTGGTGTAACGAGACAAATACTAAGGTGGAGCTGGGATTTTGCCGTCACTCCGCTTTGTTTCGACCGTGAGGTCTTTCATTGACGTTGTATCTGCATCCTGCTGGACTGCGAAGGAATGCCGTTGTCGACATTGCGTCTGGTGTAACGAGACGAATACTGAGGTGGAGCTGGGATCTCGCCGTCACTCCGCTTTGTTATGTAAGACTACGGTAGCGCCCTGGCCGTCTTTCCGAGGCCAAAATGCGGAAACGAAATTTTTTCTAAACTAGAAACCGGCGCTATCGTATGCTTAAAACTCGGATCGAACCATTAACCTACAACTAGCTATCTTGAGAAGGGATAGAAAGGCTATACTGATCGATCTGTGTCCTTCGGTCTTTGGCCACCATCCCATGCTCCCCGCGGCAACTCCAGTCTTGATCTCCTCGTCGGAAAGGGCACCACATCTACGAGTCTTTTTATGGGCTCCCGCTTCATCCGAAGCAACTCGGGCACGAAGTGTGCTAGCCGACATATCCAAGGTGTTGTAGAGAATGTTTGTGATCACTTTGTCTCTTGCATCCATAGTGTTGATGGAGGTTAGAGATGAAGCCATTGATGGAGATTGTGAGCTAGAGGAAGAAGAAGAAGGAGGAGAAGCTTTCTCTTCTTTTCTTTTCTTGTGTTAGAATGATAAAATGAGAGAGTGTGTGTTTCAAAAATACAAAACCAAACTCTAGATCATGGCAGCCCCTCTCTCTTTTCTCATCATATTAACACAAATCAATCTCATAATGTGACATTTACACACTAAAAGAGACCATGAGTCACCATATATGTCCATGTCACATTTAATGCATCTCATGATGAATTCTAGCTCACAATTTCCATTTACAAACATTAATCCAAATGTTTGCAACAATAAAAAGATATGGCAACATCTAAAGTAAACTCGTGACGGATCACAAGGATACCCCTCACCTATATATACATATCTGCACCCGTATTCCGACTGAATGCGAATGCGATGAGACTAAAGTAATCCAACAAATCTAATACTAGGATCCGGTTTAAACCAAAGCCTACTAGTATGATCCGCCCGATCATGATCCGTGCACTACTGCACGTATATGATCGGACCCTGCCATATATCATATGGCCTCTATAACGTTTCGCCCGAAACTTGAGAAACTGTCACGTCCCGAAAGTACGGAATATGACCGGCACTTAAACTACGAACGTCTCAAAGCGTACGTATTCTAAGTAAGCCGAAAACCCAGAAATCCAAACCAAGGAAAGTAGTAGAGTGAAGGAAAACCAATTTAAATCAAGTAGTTTTAATAGCATAAGCCGAATTATGCATTTTTTTAAAAACATCAAATATTTCCTAAAAATTTCGGCAGAGTCTCTTTTGTAAATACTGGCTCCCAAACGGAATACAACATGAATAGTATATGAAATCAATAAAAGGCATCCCCAAGCGGGAGCTAGCTCTTCGTCAATCGACGGTCACAACCACACAAGCAATATAATATACAACGCCAAGGGCGAGGATCAAAACTCAAAAGGAAACTCAAAACAACAAGAAATCCATAGAAATATAACGCGCGACTCTAAGGTCGAAAGAATAACATCACTGGTCTCTATCTCAAAAATAAATACATGTTTGGTTGATGGAACTTCTAAATACAACTGAATAATAATATACAATGTATAATGATGGGTACGATACAAATAAACCCACCTACTAGCAAATCACCCGAAAGAAGCAGTGCCAGCAAAGCCGTAATGAAACCTGTATGGCAAAACCTGCAAGAAACTGTGGCACAACGGGGGTGAGTTGCCAACTCGTGAGTAGAAAAACATCTACGAACAGGAATCGCATGTATGACGCAATCCTAGGTCATACGATCATAATATATCCTCAAATAAAATAACCAGCAGCCTATAACAATGGTTAGGGTAAATATCTAACCCGAGTGTAATCCCATGTGCCCGTGTCAGTGCCTCAGGTAGCAATGTATCATATGGATGATGTATGAATGCATGAAACAGAATGCATGTACCGAAGAAAACTGCTTTCATAAATTAGTGAGATTTTTGTATTTTTAAAATGAGGTATCATAAATGAAATCAGCATAAACAGTGCCTAGCATCGACACAAAACAAGTATCCAAATATCTCGATATCTCTGTGTCGCAATCTCTGTACCTCAAAATCTCAAAATCTCAATGTCTCAATCACAATATGTAGGGCGCCGTCAGTCCAGACCGGCCCATACCATCCATCTTAAGACCACGACGGTATCCTCCGGATATCCGACGAGTCGAGTAAAATCACCGGTCGGTAGTGCTTCCCTGCCAGGCTCAACGCCATCATTTGCGATTCTCTTGCCCCGGGGTACCGCACCGGGTCCACCATGTACCCGAAACGGTTCCTCCACTTCTCGAACTCGGGTCTCGAAATCCATCAGCAAACTCATGGTGGACGGCTCATACATCATGGGAAAACCGCGTTTTTCATTTAAAAAGAGAGAGAAAAGAAGTTTATAAATGTTTTTGCGGTTTTCTCCCAAATCCAGGAAATCTCATGAAAATCCAAATCCAAATCCTCAATAGAATGTAAACAGTAAATGTAGGCATGGAAATCTATGAATGCGGCATAACAGTGAATAATAACATGCATGAAGTAGCAAGTAATAACTACAATGTCTAATCTAGCATATAGGCAAGTACACTAATATCATGTCCAAATTATTAGTTAACAACCCATATCAATGAAATAGTAGTTTCTAAAGTGTTCGTGACATGGCAATTACCGATGAAGATGTGTGTGAGCCAGCAAGTAAGTGTACGTGGTACATACGCATCATCGGTAATGGTGCTGGTGTCCTAACAGCATGATATCAATAATAGAATATAAAACATAATATAAGCATGCGATGCGGAGCGAACAACAATAATGAGCGGGAGCTAAATACTAGACACAAAGATAACAATCTATATTTACTATAAATCTAGTCTAACAACTACACTAAACTAAAGGGCTAAGCTAACTGGCTACTGAAGGTAAGGAAACCGCCTAACACCTGAGTATATATATATATATATATATATATATATATATATATATATATATATTAGTCGGTGATCCCGCCTTCCGATACCATATCTATAATCAAATATTCCCAAGTCAAGAGCGCGGATCAAACATCAATATATAGCTCGTACGTAAATCCGTCGTACGGCATCCCAAATATGGGTACGGGTCAATATCACATTATTCATCTGGTATCCTCTTTATCAAAGATCATAATCCGGGTACTGACCTACGTCTAGTACGATACTAATATCATCAATATAGTCATGATCTGACTGCTGATCTACAGCCTTATACAAACCGATATCATCATCATATATCGTCACAAAGAGGTATACATCGCCTAATGCGACCTATTATGAATATCTTAATATATCTTATCTCATATCACGATCACATGTCAACCATTCAATGTATAACACTATTCACATGTAACGTCGTCCTAAGATCCGCTATAATATCAGGATGTATATCAAGTACGAATCCTGCCATATCACCGTTCTCGCGGTCTCAATCAAATCTTATCGACTCATCTCAAATCCCAAATACTATCCTCAAATCCAGTATGTGAACACATAATCCCATACCTATGTGAGCACATAACAATATAACCCCGTATAAGCACATATGAAAGAAGAATGTATGCAAGTATGGGTATGTGTGTGTAAATGTGGTGCAACCTCTACCCTAGGGTCTCGCAACACTAAACCTATCCAATCACACCTAAAATCTATCTTTATCATCAATAAACTCAATAATATAATCAATATATATATGTGTATACGTATTCGTATACATCACCACGAACTGCGGGGGTGCTATACGCCATCCACCCGACTTCTCCCCGTAGATATAAATCTACTCATCTGGTCCTCGCTCGCCGGTGCCGACGTCGCCACGCGCTTGCTTGTCGTCTCGAAGTCCACATGGGGTACCTACATATCATAACGCACCGTATCGCATTAAAACCAAATTCGAAATAGAAATGGCATACGAAAATCAAATCGGCACGCGTATCACGCATAGGTCAAAACCTATCGCCTACGCATGCAAGAATAGTCAAACCAACCCTCGATGTCGATATACAAACGTCAAAACATCGAGAAAACCCAAACAAACTCATTTGCGCATCCACGAACACTAATTATAATATAAAATAGGTTAAAATTTACAAAAACCCCAAACTCACTTTAAAAGCCATTTTTCCGAAAATCTAGCAAGCAAAAATTACCCGTTTTAGTACAAAACTCAACGTTTAAACAAATCTAGCGGCCATAATACTTATTAAACATCTTAAATAAGTCATGCAACCCATTCAAAAATTTAATCTCATCAATTCTTATAAAACTAAAAATTCTAGTTTTGTAATTTATCTAATTTTAACAATTTCAACTAAAAATGCACAAAACAACAACTACACTTGGTTTTGCATGGTCCAAAGGCATTAAACCACTCATTATAATATTAATAATGACATGAAACCTTAATTATATTTTAATCTAAAGTATTTAATAATTTTCCAAAAACCCTAGTTAGCAAAATAGCTTAATTAGTAAAATTTTAAAATAACAATTAGCAAACTAGTTACTAGGTAAGATTTTACATGCTCTAAGGTGTTAAGATACAATTTAAAATGTTGGAGATGTGATGAAAACTCTTTCTAGATTTTCATCTCCATTAATTTCATAGATTAAAAAAAACTAGTTTGCTAATAAAACTTAATTTAGACATTTTCCATACAACAATTTGCAATCTAACTACTAGTTTACATTCTACAAATCCTAAGATGGTAAGCTACCCATTACAACCATGATCAAACAATACAAACCCTAACTTGATCACAACCCACTCTCTTGAACTTTCAAACACACAATTAAACCACAAATAAATTTATAATCAAGCTAGACTAAAGTATTTAGCAACAATTTAACAAAAGGCCAAGATTTATACCTCATGAACCATGGATCAAACTTGCAATCTAGCCTCTCAAGATGCTCTCTTTTCACCACAATCCAAGCATCTAAGGCTACACTAAAATGGGTAAGAGCTTGATTTAGATTTTGGGATTTTTTTGATGGGTATTTGATGAATTTTTGAAGCAAAAGAGATGGAAAAATGGGGGGAAAAGAGGTGGCTGTTGCAGCAGAGGTTCCGGCCAGTAGAGGGGCTGGGGTGAGGTGAGGAAATTGTGGTGGAAATTCTAAGGTCAAAGCCCTTTCATAACACTTTAAACCCATACCCAATTTAATATATTAAACCCTTTTTAAAACAATTCTTTTTCTTCATGAGCTGAAGTCAACCAAGAGGGGAAAAATATGGGCTGTTGATAGTTGTGGGGCCGGCCACATGGGGAGAGGAGGAGAGGGTGAGGTGTGGGTGTGTGGGTTAGGGAAAAAGATAAATGTATTACCCCACTTCCCATTAACATAACATTCACAAATTAAGCCTTTTTTCTTCGATATTTTCTTAACCGTTTTGGCAAACCATTTCGTTTCAGAAATAATATTTTACATGCCAGTTTAGTGTGTCATGAATTATAAAATTTGTATCAACCCATTCCAATTTGTAATTTTCCCTAATTAAATGTATTAGTGACGGCTTAAAATAATATTAAAATAATTAATTTCGGAAAAAATTTCAGAAAATTTGAAATTTCACCAGTGGCTCAATAAACACCAAATACTAGCAATTACATAGCTAGAATATATATATTTAATTTTATAATAAAGATATTTGTATTTTGACTTCTTACAGAAACCTCCTTTATTTTACCGATTTTCCGAAATTTCACCGAAATGATTTTCTAAACGTTACAGAAACTGTCTGTGGGGGACTCTAAAGACTCGTCAATATTTTGGCTGTGGATTTAACCACTAGCACGTCAGAGGTATTAGCTGTATGTAACGAGCTACCAGGTATTGACCAAAAGGGAGGTCGATGAGCGAACTCATCCTGACACCCTACTGAGCCTGTCAGTGATAATATCCGTACAGTCCAGTCCGTTCGTCTATGAGCATCGCATGGCGGGCCTAGAGGGTTGGTAAAAGTCAGACCCCCAAAAGCGGTACAAGTCGTGTCGGAGTGTAGCCCAGAACATCTTGAGATACTACTGGAATACCTACCAGTAAATCTCCTGCCTCGGCCGAGGGCTTTGTGTAATGGCTCTCCTAGACACAGCGCGATCTCACCCCCAATACCGGGAGAGACGAATCCCCTGCCAATCCGCTCACTGCCTCCATGTGGCTCGGGACGGTACCCAACTAAAACCTGTTTGCACGACTCCTTTGAGCCGTGGTAGGGTAGTAATCAAAGCACAGTAGGAACTCACACGAGACAAATGACGATCTTAGGTCGATGAACAAACCTGTACACATGTCACCAGGGAACTGCTATCTGACGTCAGGTATAATACCAACTAGCATGTTCCCGGCGAGTCCTGTCCGGTGTACTCATAACCCAATGAGCACCTGTATACATCTTAGGTGAACCAACTGACACCAATGGCTTGTGAGACCGGACACCGCCCCTCGTCGGGGTCTCGACTGTATACACTAGTCTACTAATGGAGTATCGATGCCCAGTCTCGAAACTCCCACGAGTAGGGACCTTTTAAGGATGTGCTTATAGACCCCAGCTCCCACGTATATGATCGCCATCATACTGCTGGTCGTCAAGCAAGAATCCTAAGGGCTCTATCAGCGTGCAATAGCGATCTGTAAGGTCACCTAAAGAAGTATACGACTGATAAAGACAAACCATGGTAGCATACTATTCTCTATCAACGTGTAATAGTGACTACAATGTCACCTAAAGCATGTACACGATAATAAAGACAAACCAGATAGTATACAAACCTCTCGAGTAAGACTATCCTACCGGTATAGGTCCTCACTCAATCATTGCAATCACGTGCCTGCGATCCAATAATTGACTCTAAGGGCACTATATCCAACAATCTCCCACTTGCACTCAAGGCTAATTATTGCGATGTCGCAAACTCACAGCCCGTGTGATACCGAACACCCAACTCCTCTATTAATCAGTCTCACAAAGCTCGTTTGCGAAACTTTTGCGTTCGAGAAATAGCCTCAGCTAGTGGATCCGCCCTGATGTTTCTTTCTATGTCTCTCTTTATCTTAAGTTCGCGGAGAAAGCCATCTCCAGAAATGAGCAATACCTATCTTAGAATATGTCTGGATATCTGATGGGACCTAGTTCATGAATGAACTCCAAATCCAAACTTCTTAAACTGTATCGTCGACTAAATTTAATCAGTATCCTGCGTCATGCCTCCCTCAGTGTCCACTTGGATCACCTGTCCAAAACACCGCCCCTCATCGGAGGGAAAACTACAACTCTGATAGTCACTCTGTCATCCAGGTCACCTTGGAAGCCTGGAATGATAACTGTCTCCCGAAGGAGGATGCCGTTATCATATCCCTAGAACATCCACTTATGTTCTAGAACTGCTTCCGAATGTTTCTCCAGGATTGGATTAATATCAACTTATTGTATCTCGTGTAAAAACAACATCTGGTGTGGTACTTGACATTTCATGATCAACTCAATTGCCTAAACAAGTGACCTGCCAATCATGCACATCCCTCTCCCCTTTAGTCTGTAAGACACCTTTAGAGAGGGTGACTCCATCACCTGCAGGTACACTACCATGCCTGGAGTTGTCCATTCTAAATACCTTTAGAATGCTGTCTAAGTACCCTTATTGGGAAACTACCCAAATCTAGATCTAAAACCATAGATCTAGTAACCAGAATATCTGATATAATATCTATATCCTATATGGAGAAACCACTGTGTGACAACCAAAGTATAACAGATCGTAGTATAGGAATATCACTTCCTACTCTGTGTATGTCATCCAAATACCAGGACATCACACCCTACTACCTTCTTAACAGATCCATCCATATTCTGATGAAGTCGAACCTATGATTGTCACATCAGAAACAAGTGATCTATCTCCGCTATATCTGCTTTAGTCCATAAATAGACATAAACTACTTGTCCACTATACTTCCGCTGCTCCCACTGACTACGACAACCCTCTGGCAGAGTCATATACACGTACACTTCTAAAGCTAGTCTAGAACGAAGCTATACTCATCCTCCTGCCCGGTCTCACAGTCTGGAACAACAGCAATGGTAAGTCTGGGTAAACAAGAACCTCCCTGTCACCGTCCTTGAGGCTACCGGAGTACCTCTCGGGCGCCTGAGGTTACCCACCATATCTACGGAGTGGCCAATGGAATGTCAATCCAGATTGAATCTATAGGTTCTTATCAAATTTTCAGTAATCGTTTGTGGTTCTGGAATCACTTCCAGTTCTACCACACTCCCACTTCTGTTTTCTGAAAAAAAATCCATTTTTATTAAAACTGTGGCGAGTCAAGAACAATATCACTATTGATCTTCCAGATGGTAGAAAATCAACCCTCGTCATAGCCCGGGTCAACCCACAAACAGCCATTACAGAAACGTGCCTTGAGTTATCCAGAGTCTGGTTTTAAGCATATGCCGGACAACTCCCCATACCTTAACAATGTTAAGATATGAACTATTCTATATCCAATATAGAAAAAGAGGAACTGATTTAATTGGAACCAGATTCAAGCAGCTGTTTCTAGTGCATGTCAACTAAATGGAGAGAGGCCGATCAGCATTACTCAACTTAGGAATGCATCCAGATATGAGTAACTTGAAAGAGAAACAAGTTTCTCAAAACCATTACTATCAACTGAATACCATACACAAGTATCTACATCTTTGATCACCTTGAAGAATCCCGATACTTGCAACACCTGGTTCTCTACTTTATTCATATACCTATAACTTCTCAAAACTTGGATCTTGTGTTTCTACGAAACACTTTTCTAAAAACTAGGGAAGTCATCAGTAAACCGAATATAGTACGAGGACCAACCCTTCTGTCCTCATGGACACTGGACAATATACAATACTCTGTATAAATCCCTTGAGTCTAATAACTCATTCCCTATGTGTCGTAGGTTGAAAACTGTACTTATGATTAAGAAAAATTATACCGCTGTTTAATACTCCTTACCTAACCATCCACTGATATAGGTAAATGTCATAGACATAATTTCAAAAAGTTATATCTCACTTTATAAAAATAAACGTATAGATATATCAATTTGAAATTGGTACATTACAACGGATATTCAAAACCAAATATTTACCGTCCGGCAAACAACCCAGGAGATTTTCTCAAATATCACCAATTACAACGAATCCCGATATAATGAGGATGATCACCCAATTCCCAATAACTTACTCCCACTCATCATCTGTAAAACCATACAGATGTGAGAATCAAACCTGGTAAATACATACCCTGGAGTAAGGACTAATTGGGAAATCAGTTTTTCTTTTAACAATACACAGTGAAACTGAAACATGTAAATGTTTCGAAGTGGTATCCAGGTATTCCTAGTAATGCCTCTTCCATTATCAGATTCACAACTGTAACCGTATATTTTTTTGCCATCTCTCCAAATCCCTTTATATGTCTTTAGTCATTACCTTCTGTACACCTTCGTTAGGCTAAATGGTTTTCTTCCTTCCCTACCGTTCGGCACCAGCCTATGGTTTGGAAGAAGACTATCCAATAAGCGTAATAGGTGTACTGTCCTAATCCTAGGAGCACTCACAACCTAAGAGAAGGTAAAGATAAAAGACAACTGAATAAAACCTTATTCCTATTTCTCCTGAACCAGAATCCATCCCCGAACTGGAACAAGTCCCTTCGAGTTCGTATATAACCATACGATGGAGTATCCAATAAACTGTGGATCTTCGTAGTGATACGGAGTGTTCTGGAGAAATACAAAGGTGATGTAGGATTGGCGAAGAAATACTTGGTTTGGTCGTGAATAGCAGTCGCAATTTACTTTGCCCTCTTACTAATCCCTTTTTTTGTCTTAACTTATTACCTTCTTTACACCATCGTTAGGCTAATTGGTTTTCTTCATTCCCCACCGTTCGACACCTGCCTATGGTTTGGAAGAAGACTATCCAATAAGCGTAATAGGTGTATTGTCCTAATCCAAGGAGCACTTGCAACCTGAGAGAAGGTAAAAGGAAAAGACAACTGAATAGTCCTATTCATTTTCTCCAGAACCGGAAACTATCCTCGAATCTGGAACAAGTTCCTTCGAGTTCGTATATAACTATACGATGATTTTATCCAATGGAAGTGGATGTTCGTAGTAATACGGGGTGTTCTGGAGAAAAGGGTAAAAGTAGGAGTGGTAATGAGGTATGCAACTCTGACAATCCAAAAGCCAGTGTTATAAGAAGGTTCGGTCAACTTGGTCACTGAGTCATAGTCAAGGGTCGGGCCATGGTTGCGGCCAAAGAGAGAGAGAAAAGAAACACTCTGCGTGCACTCTAACCTAGATCAGAATGGTTATCAATTTATCCAATCAGGAAACCTCCCACTGTAACCTCAAATTCTCCTCCAAACCTGAAAGAAGAATTAGTCGGGATCACCCGAGGAGTAAACCAACTCATCAGTGGGAATCGGGATCCAACTATCATCGCATGATAACGTGACGGAATCCACTCACGTTATCACACTCCAGAAGGTATGCGCATACCTGGCAAGTTTCAGTTTCTTTAGAAACTCCCGATGTGATTTTTACCTCTAGGACCCAAGTGACCTTGACGAATAATCAACAAATCAAAAGGTCCTTGTCAAGTTCAACCCGTCATTATCTTGATTGCGTTAAACCCACCCGCACGACCCTTGACGAATAATCAACAAAGTCATACGACTGTCCTAACCAATCCACATATCCATGCAACAGAAAAGTATTACAGAGCTACCGCACACTACGCCTCGGCAAATAGCAACGACAAACGTAGCGCGAATACTAAGCAATACTAATCTGAAATGACGGAGGGCTACGGTAGGTTTTTGGCGAAAAACCTTTTAACGTAATGAACTTGATATCGTTGAAGGAACCGGATAGCTTTTTATAAAAATATAGTGGCGAAAACCTTTGCTAAAGAGGTCACTCCCGGTGAAGGGATCTCGGCTCTTTTCCTGTAGAATGAGGTGCAGGATATTCCAACTGAATACCACGATGCAAAGCAAAAAGTAATCGGCTATAGTGAAGTTATTACCCTGACGCAAACTTCTGTCCAAGGGGTCACTCTCGGTGAAGAGATCTCAGCCCTTGCCTCGTCGACTGAGATGATGGATATTCATAACCGAATACCACTATGCAAAACAAAAGAGAATGTCCTTGCAATAATAGCTTTTTTTTTTTGAAAAATGTTCCAACAACGTCAAACAGGTTTGTTTAGCTTGCATTGATCCGAATCAATGCAGTCCCATCAATTAATCACACTATAAAAGAACGAAAATACGATGTACGTATATGCCATCCGCATTCGCCACTGGGTCCCGTCATCACCCGTTAGGTTACTTAACTAACGACAAAGCGGGGACTGGACTAGCGCGGATGTAAAATATATACAACATCTACTAGTATATATATATCAATATATAATAATCGCTCAAGGCGTGATAAAAGCAACATCACAGAAATGTAATAAGCATTACAGAACAATACAGATAATCTGGGATCCCTGGGTTTCATAGAGCCGCAACTGAAACCCGACGTTCCCCTGGTCGTGTGGATAGCCTGTGCAATGAAATACTAGACCCCTACGGGTGCGGCAAGTTACCCGCCAAAATCTGAAGCGAGGTAGCCCCCTTCAACAACGTGAATGGACCACCCAGCACTTCACGAAATCCGGTAACTTGAGCACCCCTCCTTGGGTCAACCTGTACCCTCTACGAGTGCGACGAATAGCCCGCCAATTCTAGAGTGAAGCCCCCTCCGTCTCAAAGCCATGAGATGCGGGCCCGTTGCCCTCTAGAACCTGGCTATCCGTGCACCCCACCGCGGGGTAATCCTAATACAAAAAGTAAAATATACAATGGGTACATCGACCTCAGCCCGGTCGTGCCCCAAAAGAATAATATACAAACAGGCAGTGACGGCAGTCCATATGTCGGATGCTCGCCCCGCAATATCAAATGTACAAATACAACCAAACTGTACTACCATTGCACCAGGCTATCCACTACGACAAATCCGCAACATCACAGCACAACACAGAACATCAACGTGAATGTCACGTTCGCAAATCCGTCTAAAAGGGCTATAGCAATTAGACAGGATTTACTGATCAAATGACATTCACGGTCGCAGATATAATGTAAATACTGTGAACTAATATGTTTTAAAATTTTCGATCGACAAAGTTTCCCGAAGTGGGCCCCAAGCACAATTCCCAGTACTCAAACAAATCTGGGCCCAAACTAAAAATACCAGAAACCCCATTTCCAAGTCAGAAAGCACTGTAGAAATTTTGGTGCAGTGAGAGCACAGAATGGCGGCGGAACCGTGGCCAGAAGAGGGTTATTACCGCGGTTCCGCGGCGGCACCGCACGATCATGCAACCAAATTTTCTCAGAACTCCTAAAAAACCCTGCCTGATTTTCTGCAGCACACTAAATAATTTTTTGACCACAGGAAAAATTCAACAGAAACTGTGACTTGGAAATGCAGTTTTTAGAAAATTCGTTCGATCGATATTCTAAACATATTAGAGCAAGCTAGTAAAGGTTAATGGCGTGGCTCTGATATCATGTAAGACTACGGTAGCGCCCCGGCCTTCTTTCCGAGGCCAAAATGCGGAAACGAAATTTTTTATAAACTAGAAACTGGCGCTATCGTATGTTTAAAACCCGGATCGAACCATTAACCTACAACTAGCTATATAGAGAAGGGATAGAAAGGTTATACTGATCGATCCGTGTCCTTCGGTCTTTGGCCACCATCCTAAGCTCCCCGCGGCAACTCTTGCCTTGATCTCCTCGTCGGAAAGGGCACCACATCTACGAGTCTTTTTACGGGCTCCCGCTTCATCCGAAGCAACTTGAGCACGAAGTGTGCTAGCCGATGTGTCCAAGGTGTTGTAGAGAATGTTTGTGATCACTTTGTCTCTTGTATCCATAGTGTGGATGGAGGTTAGAGATGAAGCCATTGATGGAGATTGTGAGCTAGAGGAAGAAGAAGGAGGAGGAGAAGCTTTCTCTTCTTTTCTTTTCTTGTGTTAGAATGATAAAATGAGAGAGTGTGTGTTTCAAAAATACAAAACCAAACTCTAGATCATGGCAGCCCCCCTCTCTCTCTTCTCATCATATTAACACAAATCAATCTCATAATGTGACATTTACACACTAAAAGAGACCATGAGTCACCATATATGTCCATGTCACATTTAATGCATCTCATGATGAATTCTAGCTCACAATTTCCATTTACAAACATTAATCCAAATGTTTGCAACAATAAAAAGTTACGGCAACATCTAAAATAAACTCGTGACGGATCACAAGGATACCCCTCACCTGTATATACATAGCTGCACCCGCATTCCGACTGAATGCGAATGCGATGAGACTAAAGTAATCCAACAAATATAATACTAGGATCCGGTTTAAACCAAAGCCCAGTAGTATGATCCGTCCGATCATGATCCGTGCACTACTGCGCGTATATGATCGGACCCTGCCATATATCATACGGCCTCTACAACGTTTCCCCCGAAACATGAGAAACTGTCTGTGGGGGACTCTAAAGACTCGTCAATATTTTGGCTGTGGATTTAACCACTAGCACGTCAGAGGTATTAGCCGTACGTAACGAGCTAGCAGGTATTGACCAAAAGGGAGGTCGATGAGCGAACTCATCCTGACACCTTGCTGAGCCTGTCAGTGACAATATCCATACAGTCTGGTCCGTTCGTATATGAGCATCGCATGGCGGGCATAGGTGGTTGGTAAAAGTCAGACCCCTAAAAGCGGTACAAGTCATGTCGGAGTATAACCCAGAACACCCTGAGATACTACTGGAATACCTACCAGTAAATCTCCTGCCTCGGCCGAGAGCTTTGTGTAATGGCTCTCCTAGTCACAGCGCGATCTCACCCCCAATACCGGGAGAGACGAATCCCCTGCCGATCCGCTCTCTGCCTCCATGTGGCTCGGGACTGTACCCAACTAAAACCTGTTTGCACAACTCCTTTGAGCCGTGGTAGGGTAGTAATCAAAGCACAGTGGGAACTCACATGAGACAAATGACGATCTCAGGTCGATGAACTAACCTGTACACATGTCACCAGGGAACTGCTATCTGACGTCAGGTATAATACCAACTAGCATATTCCCGGCGAGTCCTGTCCGGTGTACTCATAACCCAATGAGCACCTGTATACATTTTAGGTGAATCAACTGACACCAATGGCTTGTGAGACCGGCCACCGCCCCTCGTCGGGGTCCCGACTGTATACACTAGTCTACTAATGGAGTATCGATGCCCAGTCTCGAAACTCCCACGACTAGGGACCTTTTAAGGATGTGCTTATAGACCCCAGCTCCCACATATATGATCGCCATCATACTGCTGGTCGTCAAGCAAAAATCCTAAGGGCTCTATCAGCGTGCAATAGCGATCTGTAAGGTCACCTAAAGCAGTACACGACTGATAAAGACAAACCATGGTAGCATACTATTCTCTATCAACGTGTAATAGTGAACTACAATGTCACCTAAAGCATGTACACGATAATAAAGACAAACCAGATAGTATACAAACCTCTCGAGTAAGACTGTCCTACCGGTATAGGTCCTCCCTCAATCATTGCAATCACGTGCCTGCGATCCAATAATTGACTCCGAGGGCACTATATCCAACAGTTTCGACCGTGAGGTCTTTCGTTGACGTTGCATCTGCATCCTGCTGGACTGCGAAGGAACGCCGTTGTGGGTCTTCAGGCTGTAGATGTGGCCGTCGAGACTTGGCTCTTCTTTTCATGGAGCCTGGTGGGATAATATGGTTCCTTCTTTGTTTGTATCCCTGGATTGTATACAGGGATCGATGTGATCTTACCTGTAGGGCAAAAAGTTTCATTTTATATATATATATATATATATATATATATATTTTTCTTTCCGCGATGCTCTATCATTTCAGCTTTAATATCTCAGAAGTCGCGATTGCCCAATCATTTCGGCTATTTTTCGCGGTGCCCAACCATTTCGGCTATTTGTTTTATTTACTCACTGTTTTTTATTACGAGTTGCCCAACCATTTCGGCTATTTTGTATGCATACATTTTTACTTGCCGATTTTGTTGCAAGTTGCCCCGTCATTTCGGTTATTTCGTATGCATTTGTGGCTCGTTGGCTTTTCGCTGCAAGCTTGGAATTAGACACCGATTTCGGTATCAGCACCGCTACAACTGGGATATTGCCAGGAGCGAATCATTATTTGCCTCTGTCGATGTCGAGCAAAGGTGGCTTAGGAGACAGGGTTAGGATCCTGTGGACTAAGGCTTTTGACTTCATGAGGGTCTCATAAAGGTATTTCTCCCTACGAGTCGTGAGGATCTCGTAGGTGCGTTTTCTCCTTAAGAATCGTGAGGATTCTTAAGCGTATGGTCTCTTATAAGTCGTAAGGATCTTACAAGAGCGTTTTCTCCTTGCACGTCGAGAGGACCTGCAAGTGTTTGTTCACCGTGTGAGCATATCCCTAGTCGCTGGTGGGACTCTGTTAGGGAAATGTTCATTCGTGCCTATGGATTGTATACAAGGGACAGCATTGAGCCGCTTGTAGGGCCACATTGGAGATTGTAATGGCTTAAGAACAGCTTCAGATCCTTGTAGCTTAAAGCTTTTGAACCCTGTCAGCCGTGAGGGTCTCAAATGGGAATTCTCCTTACGAGTCGTGAGGATCTCGTAAGTGTAATTTCTCCTTAGGAATCGTGAGGATCCCTAAGTGTGTTTCTCCTTTGTGAGTCGTAAGGATCTCACGAAGGTAGTTTCTCCTTACAGGGTCGAGAGGATCTTGCAAGTGTCTTTTGATGAGACTGCGCCCTTTCGGGTTTTCATAAAACTCGCCGGTAGTCCCGCTGTTTTTACTCACGGAGCCCTTTCGGGTTTTCATCCGTGCCCATTTTGCTTATGGACATACCGTTTTTTTAACACCACGTCAGCCAGGGGACGGAGCGGGTTGGTAGTAGTTTAACGACGTTTCAGTCATGGTCTGGGATTTTTCGGGCAGCGTACGATTACGTAGCTAGATTTTCTCTCAAATCTTCGCATCTTTTGTGTCGGAGGTGGATTCCTTGAAGAGAAGGCTGAGGGCGATTTCTTCGTCAGAGTCGCTTCCAAAGGTGATAACTTGCGATCCCTTAGTGTCGATTATATGACAGTTGTCAGCGGCTCTTTTACACTCATTTGTCGTACTTTTCTGTTCCTGATGAGCCTTGCGCTTCACCCGCTGAACGTGTTGTCGGTGGGCAACATATCCCTGCCACCAATTTTTAAAGGCTATGCACTCCTGGATAGGATGTGCAAGCCTCTGATGATACAAGCAGAAGTTAGGATGTATGTCCGCTTCATCAGGATGAATACCGCCAGGAGAATTTCCTCTGAAAGAGGGTAACTTCATTCCTATTGACAGGGCTCTAGCGAATCGTTTCCTTACTTTAAGCTTGCTTTTGCTGACGATAGGGATGCTTCGATCCGGTTGGGGTGCCTCGACCTTTTCATTCAGTCGTCGGCGTTTGGCTTTTTCGAATATAGCCAGTTCGCGCTCTCGATTGGCTTTGCTTTTTTGACAGGCTTCGTTCAGTAGCAAGTCGATCATCTCGTCAGACGGTTCCAAGGGATTTGGTTTTGATCCTACCCCCAGCTCTTTTATGCTGTCTTTTATCGCCGAGTGAGCTTCTTCGTTAGTTAACGCCGAATGAGAGACCATGTGGCAATTTGCCACATAGTCATCAGATTCTTCTGACGAGTCATCCCCGCCGTTATTGCAGTTATCTCCGCTCTCAAGGATATTGTTGAGAAATTCTTGGAGTGTGACCGGGGTCCGCGCCTTCTGGTTATATTTCTCCAACGCGTCAATATGGTTTTGCAGATTCGTGCGCTTGTCATCAAACTGCGCGGGCTTTTTGGTCTTCTTCTTTTTCATCGAAGACTGTGACGGCTGTGCCTGGGTGTTTTGCCCATTGCTATCAATTCTCGGTGTTGGGCGTGGTTTCAGCTTCCCATCGATGATCTCCGGTTCTTGCGGACCTTTCCACCTGATTGCCGGGCATGTTTGAAGATCTTTCAGCATTCTTTTAGTTTTTGCTGAAAGAACGACTTCCCATGGAGTTTCTTCTATAAAAGAGCATGATGCCCCCGGCGTGTCCACCCTTTTAGGGGTGTGCTATTGTGGCGGATTTACCTTCCAGTTTTTGGACAGCGCGAACTTGCCCTGTTGATACTGGTCTTCAACCCAATTTTTGAGGACGTAGCAATCTTCGATCGGATGGCCCAATACTCGGTGGTAGGGGCAGTAATTGGGATCGTTGAAGTCGTTCGGTTGCGGTGGATGTCACGACTCCGGTAGAGTAATGAGCCCATTGCGCACTGCCAGTTCAAACAGTTTCCTTTTTTATCCTGGGAAAATGAGTAAGGACGTCTCAACTTCTCATCGAGGGATTACCGCTTGTTGCTTTGGCGAACAACCGGTCTCGGGCCACTCGGTTGTTGTTGAGTGTTGGCGAAGAAGATAGCTTTCCCTTTGCCCTTTTCATTCCAAGGCTCCGACTTTGAAGAGGAAGGCCTATGGCCCATCTGGTCCATTTGGGCTAGCTTGTCAATCAAGGCCTAAAAAGTAGTTGGCTTGAAGAACAACATGAATTGGGAAATGGTCGCCTGAGGGTAGAGAGTACCCACAAACATGCCTACCGCAGGAGCCCCTTCGATGCACTGTTCGCATTTCGACCATAGATTCCGCTATCGTATTGCGTACTGGACCCAAGTTACTCCTGGTTTCACCTTGGCATTGATCAGTGCCGTGATTGGGGTACGTTCGCTAGCGCTCGCAAAACGTTGGGTGAATAGCAGCTCCATCTCTGCAAATGTCTTGATAGAGTCATTCGGGAGTTCAGAATACCACTCGAATGCCGTCTCCGACAAGCTACCGACAAACTGGCGGAGCAGTAGTTTATCATCACCTCCAGTGTGCCGTACAGAGCCCTAAATTGAGCAATGTGCTGGTGTGGATTTCCCGTTCCCTTATATACGTGGAATTTGTGGATCGTGGATCCCGGTGGGTACTTTATCTGGTCGTACCAACCCGGATAGGGTCATCCAGTCTTAACAATTTGCCCAGCTGCTTCATTCGCTTGATGAACTCGTATCTACCGAGCGATGTAATCATCCAGGGCAGCTTTGGAGATCGTCTCCTCCTTGGCTGTTGACAGAGCCGGCAGAGGATTTGATATCTCTCCTCTATCATCTTCAATTATTATTGGAGGATCTTCAGCTGGAGGGTCCGGCTGGATCATCATGCCCACCATATCTTGGACCATAAGGGTCATTTGTTTTATATTGGCCGCTTGTTCGCAGCCTCTTTGTCCTTTTTCTCAAGCATTCTCCGAAGGAATTTGACATCAGTTTCCTGCTTATGGCGCTGCTCCGAGGATGTCTCCAGGCTTGCTTTCAGTCCCGTAAGTGCGGCCATATCTGTTAGCATTTCTTGGAGCTTTTATTGTTGTTGCTCCTGAGCCCTAGTCACTGATCGCGTAATCGGTCGATGACCTGTAGAGATACGGCTATCCTCTTTTCCGGATTCCATAGACTTGGGGCGTTTAGGTTCAGTGGTCTTGCGATTCGTTGCAGACTCAGGGGTTTTCTCCAGCCTTCTCCTCTTGTGAGCAGTCGAAATTGAGGGGGAAATTGAGGTGGGCACCCAAGTAGCTGTCATTTTCTGTGGCTTGACAGGGTGGTCCTCTTCTCACCGAGCCTTCATTTTCTCCTGTCGACGGAGATAGTCTTGATCAATAACCGAGGTTTGGACCTGTCGCCAAACTTTATAAATTTTAGAGGACAGCCGCTGAGGGGGCTGCTCCAGTTTCGTCTTTGTAATCTTTTCAACAGGCGGAGGAGATCTCTTCAGCACGGCAGTCGGAGAGTTCTTGCGAACCCTTCTAAGCGGTTCAAAGTTGTTCCCAGTTGGAACAACAGCATTGATTTCCATCATGGGAGCTGGCGGAGTTAGCCCAGAGGGGGAGTTGCCCCCAGCCTTCCTTACTCGGCGCCAGTTGCGGCGTCGAGCATGTCTTGCGGATGGGATTGTCTCAGCTGTAGGGGTGACTTCCTCATGCCCCCTGTGTTGGTCAGAATTTGTCGTTGTCAGCCTATTGAAGACTGATATCCGCTGAGTGGGGATAGCCAGTCTGTCGAAGGAAGACTTTCGAGCGGGGGAAGCAGCCTTAGCGACTTCGCTTGGATGGGGAGTTGTAACGGCCAGTTTTGTGAAGACCGATCCTTTGGCAGGAGAAGCCGCTTTGACGACTTCAGAACCAGGAATAGCTATCGTTTTCGGGATAACCCCTTCTGGTATTGCGGGCTTATTCATAGGCCCGTTGGAGTTTTGGCCCAGTCTGTTGAAAACTAAGGCAGTGGAGTTGGGCGGCCCGTTGAGAGGGGCCGCAGTAATGGTAAGTCGATCAGAGACCGACTTCTTTGAGGCTTCTTGTGACAGCAGCAGGGTATTGAAGCTCATCGGTGGGATCATAGTCCTAAAGAATAGCCCGGTGGTAGCTTGAGTTACTTGCTCCACTGGCATTGTGAAAAGGGAGGCCGCTTGGGGCCCGTAAGTCACTCCTCCGGACGGGACGGGGCAAGAGTTGCAGTTGCAGTTAGTACAGTTTAAAGCCATTGATCTTCTGTTTTCTGCACAGAGTAAGACACCAAATCTTAGTATCTCGAATCCAGGGTAACCATAGCAAACCGCGACTCGTTCGTGAACACGACACAGGAAGTGTGGAGTGGAAAGAGGAAAAGGTCCCACAGGGCGTGCCAGAATCTGTTCCCCACCGAAAAAACGGAGATGCAACCTCGCGGGTCCGTCTTTCCTGAATTTCGGGGCAGATGCTAATTGGTGCTATCCGTCCACCTCTTCGAAAATGCCAAGTTGATTTATGGCACCATGTATCGAAGGTTTAAACGGATGCGGCCGATGTAGCAGACTTTGTGAGATTCCACCTCGTTGATGAGGGGTTTTTGATTGTGGGGACGCTCTTCCCTGCAGGCACAAGCCCCTGCAGTTAATTACGCTACCGCATCGCGGTAACCACTTTCTCCTTCTCCAGATGGTCACTTCGTGTCATGGGTATTTGTTTTGTTTTTGGTTGCCCGTGGATTGTATACGGAGACTAATTTATGTTGTCGCCCGTAGGGCGTGGATTAGTCCAAATCCGTATCTTCTTAGATTTGGGTCTGGGGGTTGGGTTTAAGGATACATTAGCATCATTTGAGACTAAGATCAACTTAAACGTTTGTTAAGGATACGTTAGTCTCATTTTAGACTAAGATCAACTTAACGGGATCATTTAGATCCAACAAAAGAGCATTTGGACTCTATTGTTTAGCTTAGGGACATTGCGGTCGATTAGTTTAAGGACATTACGGTCCAATGTTAGTTTAAGGACATCTCGGTCCAAGGTTAAGGACATCATAGTCCGTGAGTTTAAAGACCTCACAGTCAAGGTTAAGGTTATCATAGCCCGTGAGTTTAAAGACCTCACAGTCAAGGTTAAGGACATCATAGTCCGTGATTTTAAAGACCTCACAGTCGAGGTTAAGGACATCATAGTCCGTGAGTTTAAGGACCCCATAGTCTGTGAAATGTATGGTTGTCGGGACCTGTCACCTCTCTGAAGACGTTGAAGGATTACAACGACAAATATCAGAGGAGTTCAGAGATGTACCGTTAAACCGATGTGGGTTGAGAGACCTGTAGTCCAATTGGGACTAAGCTCTGTGATTTATGAGCATATGAACTCAATTAATCTGAATTGAAGACTTATGGCCAATTTGGGCTAAGTCCATTCAATTATGATGTTCAACATTTGTGTTTGGAGTTGTTAGATTTTTGTTTGAGCCCAATCCCTTTAATAATGCTAAGCATTGGTTTAGTCTCTGAAAATATTTTGTTTTTAATTGAATGCTGTACATTTATCATAGCCCCAGGCTTACTCAAAGAACATTTTGTGTTCTGTCCAAGCGCACATAAAAGTATGTGGTGCACTTAGCACTAGCGCCAGATATGAAGTGCTAATGCGCTAAATGAAGAGCGTTGATGCGCTTAGCGCTGATGCGCTTAGCGCTTTGCGCTAGATGTGGAGCGCTGATGCGCTTTTAGTTGAAGTGTCGAGGCGTTTGGCGCTGATGCCATATAATGAGCGCATAGCGCTTTTAGTGATGCAGCGCACACATGAGAAGCACGTGGCGTGCTTAGCGCTGAGCGCTAGCCAATGAGCGCAGTGCGCTGTTTGAAGCGCTATAGCACTGCAGCGCTTTGCGCTAGGTGAAGAGCACTAAGGCACTTTTTAATTAGGAGCGCTAAGGCTCTTATTAGATTTGGAGCGCTAAGGCTCTTCTTAGGTTAACTTTGCGCTCTGCAGATTATCTGTTCTTTGATAAGAAACTTTGTCTCAAGATTCTAAGAATAAAGTTCTTAGTTCATAGGAGATATGTCAATCTCATTTTGATGAAAGGCTTCGCCTTTATGGATCATTGATCCTAAGAGAATTGAATAATTCTCCCCCCTTTATAATGAGATGTTCATAATCTCTTTTGTGAAATACAACTTTGTCTTATAGATCTATGATCTATGAAAGAAGTAAGTACTTCTGTTTATATTGAGACGATTTCGTCAGTATATTCTTTTTACCTTGAAAAACAATTGTCTTCTTTTGCCGAGAGCTTCTTCTTCTTCTTGAGATTTTCTTAAAGTTTATAGGGGGGTTCCTCTGTTTGAGACTTGAAGTCTGGGGGCCTTTATATAGGGCAAGATGGTTTGTTCAATCGGTTAAGGAGAACTTTTCCCCAATTGATTTGGGGAATTTCCCACCGTCGGATCTTTGATCCTGTTAGTTATATGTATGCCCTAGAGGCCATTACTGTACATTGGATGTACATTGTAGTGGATGCTGGGACATATATAGGTAGGACTTTCTTGCTCAACATGATAGTACGCTATCTAGTTGCTCTTTATCTTAACATGTATACTTTCTGTCTCTCTGTTACATGTTGATAAAGCCCTTAGGATGTATACTCGACTTCCAGGACTATGATGTAGATCATACTAGTGGGGCCTGGGTAGTCCATGAGTATATCCTTCAATGTTCCTAGTCGTGGGAATATCGAGACGGGGCATCGATATTCCAGAGTAGACTAGCGTATATCTTCTCGACCCATATGATGGGCGATGGACAATCCCATATCCATTGGTGTTTGACATCAGAGATGGTATCAGGCTGCTCAGTGGAGACTGGGTACACTGAACGGACTCGCCGAGAACTCCCAGATGGTATTATACCTCACGTCAGATGGCAGTTCTCTGGTGACACTGGTACAGCTTAGTCTGTTGACCCGAGATCATCATAGAGTCTTGTGTGTCTCCTACTGTGCTTTGATTTCCACCCTACCACGGCTCTACTGAGTCGTGCAAACAGGTGGTTTTTGGGTACAGTCCCGATTCACATGGAGGCAATGAGCGATAGGAGGGGATTCGTCTCTGCCGGTATTGGGGGTTGATGTTGCGCTATGCTCGACTGGCCATAACAGGAAATCCCTGGCCAGGGTTGCAGTGATATACTGGTAAGAGTTATCAGTAGTTTCACGATTGTTATGGACCTCACGTCGGCATGACTTATTAAGCTATTGGGGTCTGACGTTTACCATCCCTAGGCGAGATATGCGACATATCAGACGAACAGACCGGACTGTACGGTAAGTGTTACTGGTTGGATTCACAGGAGTGTGAGCGGGCTTGCTCGTCGATCTTCTGATCGCTCAATACCCAGGTGGCCGTTACGTTTAGCAGACCGCTTGCGGCTTGTGGATGTTTGATATGATCATCACCTGCTGCCGGCGTATTGACGAGTCTTTAGAGTCCTACACAGAGCTTTCCTGGCTCAAGCGAAACGAAATAGGAGCACATATGAGATATGTGCGGGACCGAGAATAATGCGTGTATGTGATACCGTATTCTATTCTCGCGATGAATGTATCGATTGGTTGTATGCGATATAACCTAGTATCGAATCGAGGATTGATTCGATAAGTCGATACATCGGATATTAGTCGGTCATATGCGATATGACCGGATAGTTAAATCAAGTGTTGATTTAATGATTTGATGTATAATTATATATTTGATATATTACTTTGCATTAACTAGTATTTGTTCACTTTAGATGGATTTTCTCACTTGAAGTGCACATTGTATATATGATATAGTTTTATGCACTAGTTTGTATCATGTTTGATGATACATGCAAACTTGGGTATGTGTATGCTTTAAGCCTTGTTTAGGTTAATGGTTAGGGTTTTGTGATCTTTACTTATTTATTTTTTCTTTTATTCATTTATTTTGGCAAGAATAAAATGGTGGCTAACTTTGTTTCTTTCTTGAAACTTCATGAAGCTTTGAAGCTTTAACCATTTTGTTTCTTAGCCTTAACCTAACCATTAAACCTAACCCTAGTTTATTCTCTACACTTAACCATGGTTGCTATATGATAAGAATCACTTTGTTTTCTATTTTTATATTATTCTTATCATATTCTTTTCTTCTTCTTCTTCTTCTTCTTCAAGAAGAAGAAAACTATGCTACCTTCAATGGTGTCATGAGTAAAAGAGTGAGAAATTCAAATCCAAAGTGAACCCACTTCCTATTTCTTCATCCTCTACCACTTGCCAAGTAGTATAGGGTGTTTTCTTCACAAGTTTCATGACTTGGTGAAGTTGGAGCTTGATCTTGAGTTGCCTCGACGTAGATCATCTTCGGCATCGAAGTCGACGACCTAGCCCGCACATTTCTCCGATAAAGCCGACGCTGGAGTCCGGGATCCGATGATCGCAGCGAGGGGACATCTTCACGGAGCTAAGGAAGTGGAGGACCAGATCAACAAAGGTTGTAGTCACTTCCCTTTTAGTTAAAGTTGTTAACTTGCTTGCATTGCCTATACCTCTAGTTACGATCTTGCTTAGGGTCACTTGGCACATAGGAAATTTTTGATTTTGGCATGTTTGATCTGTTGTGGAACCTCATATGTGTGCCTAGGAACCTTACAGTGGTATCAGAGCCTAGCTAGAGCCTTAGGCGATGCGTAGACGAATCTAGAAACCCGATCGAACCCTGAAACCCTAGATTTCAACCCTCTCTGGACAATTTTCAAAACTGTGGATTTTTGTGAATTAAAAATTCTCAGAAAATAGAGTAGGAAATTCTAAGAGTTACTGTAGAAAACGAACCCCTAACTCCACTAGATCGCCGCGGAACCGCGGCCTTACCATGCTATTTGCGGCGGTTCCGCGGCCGTATGTACTGATTATTGATTAATTTTTATACAGTAATACCCGTATCTGTTTCCTCTGTTCTCTGGGAAGTTTTAATCTGCACTCAAGAGTTGAGTTTTCTGGGTTGTATTGGGGACTCGGCGTTTCGATCGGATTGTCTAATTTTGTCTGTGTTTTTCCGGGTAATTTTAGAATATGTTAAAAGGTTCGACCGGATATAAATACCTAATTTTTCCCCTGCCGGGAAATTTCCAATTGTTGGATTTTTCTGTAGTTTAATGACGTTCTAAGTAGTGCAAGTAACGCGATGGTCCCTCTAGAAGACAACAAACCTTAACTCGATTATGTGACCGTCTTGAACTGCCATTTGAACCTTAGGGTTTGGGGCAGTACGGCGTGCCACATGTGAGGCGTTGGCTGTTTCGGGAAAACTTGGGTACTGAGGCACGAAATGAATGTTTTTAAACTTATTTCATGTGTTGAGCTGTTTCGGGAAAACTTGGGTGTTCGATTGTTCGATCGGAAAGTTTAACATTTTCTATTTATCTGGAATGTGATACAATACTTGGAATCCACAAGTAGTTATGAGATAACTGATATGAATGTTATAAACATAGCACTTTAGTCTCACTTGATCGGTTGCCACAGAATTTTGATGCGATCAAAAGTCCGTCGCAATCACGTAGCGTACACGGATACTCGCTGGGTAAACTTAATAGACGGCCTCACCCCATAGCCCCGACCAAGTGACTGTAGGAGAACTCCGTCGCCGAAAGCATCCGTTCGGGTGCTCGCGGCAGCGGTATTCCGCCTTGGTGCACTTCGTCGACGGCATCGGGGGTGCGGCCGCCTACTAAAGTTTGCGACGAGCATTCGATCAGGATGTCGGGAATCTTGTTGAATTGCCCGACTTGATATTGAAAAGAGTTTTCGATAATGAGACTAAAATGCGGGGTTTATAATTGTTAGGCATGCGATGTCTAAGTATTTCATTTGATTAGGCATGCGATGTCTAAAGAGGTTGCGTATTCCAACTGTTGTAGTTTTACACTTTCTTTTCTGCGACCGTAAGTGTAATATGTGATATCGCCGGTTTCGTTGCTATATGTCAACGACAATTGGGATGGGAATATTTACTTACGTTGATGACATGCGATGTTATGTGTTGCTGGATATGTTATATTGGATCGTCGTGTTTGAATAGCCTGGGGTTTTTTATGTGAGATGAGTGTTTTTCATTTTCATTCATGTAAAAAACTTGTTTGTAATATTCTTTTATTGGGGCACTTCCTGGTTGCGGAAGATGTCACCGTTGATGTATATTATTTACTTTTCCGCATTAGGATAGACCCAAGGAGGGGAGCACAAGTAACCGGGTTCTGGGGTCTAGTGGGAGACCATCTCGAGGAGTCGAGTCCGGGTCTCCTAACCCTAGAATTGGTAGGGTTGCTTGCCGCTCTCGTAGGGGTCTAGGGGTGTGGGATTGGCTATTCATCACGACTGTGGAATCCTTGTTTTATACTGGCTCGTATTGAAAACACGGATGTCCTAGTATATCCAATATTTCATATGATAATTTCTGCTACGTTATCTGTGATGTGATCATGTGATATGTTCAGATAGATATTATATATAGTATATATAATATATTATATAGACGTTGCTTATGTTTTACACCCGTGCTAGCCCTGCCTCGTTCTGGTGTTAGTTACCTAACCTAACGGTGCAGACGGGACATCGAGGCAAATGCGGATGGCATAAGCGTACGTTATATTTATCTGTGATGTTTAAGTGGACTTAATTGATGGGACATTCATTAATGAGATTAATGAAAGAAAATAAACCTAATTGATGTTGTGGAATCGAATTTCAAAATAAAAACAGGTAGCTACAGTTCTTGCTTTGCATCGCGGTGTTCCTTGAAGAACATCCTGCACCTTATTCGATGAGGAAAGGACCGAGATTCCTTCACCGGGAGTGACTCCTTTAGCAATAACTGGCAGATGCTACAACTCTCGGTTTGTCTTTTGATTGCTTCTATAGTTTCTGCTTTGCACAGTGATATATATGATATATCCCGCACCTCATTCGACGAGGAAAGGGCCGACGATCCCTTCACCGGGAGTGACCCCTTTAGCAAAACTAGAAAAGCCTCAAAAACACTCCATTTAAAAAACCATTTGATTCCGCAACGAGATCAAGTTCAGAGCGTTAAAGGTTTTCATAAAAACCATTCGCAACCCTCTGTCATTTTAAGAAGTAGAGTACTTAGTATTCGTGCTGTGTTTGTTGACCATAGTCAAGGCACAGTGTACGGTAGCTAAGTGATGTCTTCCTACACCGCATATGATGCGATTAGTTAGGATAGTTGCGTGACTTTGTTGACCTTAGTTAAGGGTCATGTGGATGGGTCTAATTAATCACGAAATGACGGGTAGAACTTGACTAGTGCTTATGATTTGTTGACCATAGTTAAGGTCATAAGTGCTAGGGGTAAAAACCATTATCGGGAGTTTCAAGTGTTGAAATTTGCAATGAGATTGCATACCTTCTATATGATAGTTGGATTCCGATACCCACTGCGAGTAATTGTTACTCCTGGGAGAGTTTTGCACTTTGCAATTAGCCGATCAAGTAGGTGTCTAGAAAGGTGTCAACGGGGTTACGCCTCTGGGAAAACGAGGTTTACTGTAATTAGGTCCGTGCGAAAGCACGGGGAACCTCTTTCAAAGTACCGACACTGGCCTGGCTGAAAGATTGGCGAACTTGTAGAGTGTAATTAATCTCGGCTAGTCTTTCCTTTTAGGGTTTGAAAGAAGATTTGATAAAAACAGTGGGAGCCATCCTGATTAGGTAAAATATATAACCAATCTAATCTTGCAAGAGCGCACGTAGAGTGTTTTCTTCTCTCTCTCTCCAGGTAGCGACCGTATCACGCCTTAATCAAGATAATAATATGGATGTATTGACCGAACCCGCTTGTTATACTGAGCTGGGGAACGTTGGTCCCGCTCCAACTTATAATTGTTATAAGACAGAGAAGGAAATGGGGGAATACCAGAATTCCTATGCCGCCCAAACGAAGAAAGTGCATATGATGCATCTCCTTCGGGTGTGTTCATTACAAAGAACTGTTTCTCAGTATCCTCTGCATCCTGGGTATTTGATACCGGATCAGGATCCCAGATATGTAATCTGTTACATAGGGCTACAGAAAGGTAGAAAACTGAGAACGGGTGATAAGTTTCATTAGACAGAAAACGGGGCAAGTGTTGCGGCCAAGTCTGTTGGTCACTGTCACCCTGTATTACCAATACATTGATTCTGAACAAATGCTATTAGATACCGAACCTGATATACAAAATCATATCAATCTCTTTAATTATTAAAGAAATGATAAAATTTTGTATTGATGGATAATGTTTTGAACATTTCCTATATCAAAAGTTGATCGGTTCAGACACGTTATCTTAAAAGCATTGATGTTCTAAATCAAACTACAGTTCCTAGTATACAGAACACACACAAGAGGAAGAGTTCAGAAATGAACGAATCCTTCTTGAAGCATTGTAGACTAGGTCATATCAATGCGACCCGACTGGCTGAAGTTACATTTTAGATGCATATTTAAATCAGTTTGAATTTACATCTTGTGAAACTTGCCAGTCATGTCACAAAGATAAAATGACCATAGCTCTGTTTATTGGAAACAGAGAAAGAGTTAGTGAACTCTTGGGATTGATACATATTGATGTATGGAGGTTCCCTGTCTACACATGCCAAGACCGGTTCTTTGTACTTCATTACATTCTCTGATGATCTCTCAAGATTCAGACATATGTTCCTGTTGAAACACAAGTCCGAACCTTTTGAGATATTCACAGAATATGATTTAGAAGTAGAGAACCAAAATACGGGTATAAGTATTATGTTCTTTGATGTGATCGAGGAGGAGAATACTTGAGCACGGAAATCTTGGACTATTCTAAAGGAGAATGAGATTCTCTCTCAGAATTACTCCTCCGTATACACCATAGCACGATGGTATATCGGGGCGGAGCAGATACACCCTATTTGATATGGTGTGCTCTATGATGAGTACTACTGAGTTACCTTTTTCCTATTGAGTGTTATGCACTTGAGAAGTTGCATACCTATTGAATAGGGTTCCAATCAAATCAGTTGCCTACCGCTTCATATGTGATATGGAAAGGGAAGAGCCCATATCTTAAGTTAGTTAAGATCTGGGGTTGTCCGGCCTATGTCTAAAAGCAAAATCCGGACACGATCGAGGCAAGGTCAGTTCTGTAGAACTGGAAACGTTCCAACTATACAAACTACAGCAGATGATTTGATAGAACCAAAGGATTCAGCAGATTCCAATGAACCTCAGCCTCTCCGCCGATCTAGTAGGGTTCCTCACCCACCTGAGAGATACTTCTGTTTCTCTATGACAGTGGGAGCGAGGATTGCATCATGAGATGATGACCCAACTAGTTTCGAGCTGGCCATCAGGAGTGGGACTCTATAAGAATGGCTGGATGCTTAGCGATCTGAGATGGAATCCTTATACACCAGCAAAGTATAGACTTTGGTTGCTATATCTGAAGGGTTAAATCCCCATCAGGAGCAAGTATATCTTGAGAAGATTACTTGGTGTAGATGGAAAAGTTGAGACTTTCAAAGCTGGACTTGTTAAAGGTTTTCGTCATCAACCAGGCATGGATAATGATGAAACCTTTTCCAAGGACTATGCTTAAGTCCATCCAGATCCTATGCCATTGCTACATACCATGACTACGATATCTGGTGGTTAGGTGCCATGACTGCTTTTCTAAAATGATGATTTAGAAGAGAACGTCTATAAGAACACAGCCAGAGGGCTTCGTAAACAGTGGGAGCAACGGAAATGTGTGCAAGTTGCTTTACATGATAAAACAGGTATCGCGGAGTTGGGACGTCTGTTTTGATGTGGTAGTCAAAGAGTTTGACTTCATCAAAATGGTAGATGAACCTTGTATGTATAAAAAGGTAGTAGAGAGTAAGGTGGTCATCCTCGTATTGTACGTGGACAATATACTCTTGATAGGAAAAGAGTTTCTTATGCTACGAACGGTCAATCTCTTCTTATCACAAGGATTCTCCAAATAGGATAAAGGTGAATCACTGGAAAGGTTCCAGGGTGATAAGGACGACTGAATGTCAGTCGCAGGCATTGTCTTTACCCTCAGTAGAGGGACGATATGTTGGAAGAGTTCCAAGCTAGATACCGTGGCAAACTAGACGATAAAGGCTGGTAACATCGCTATTAAAGATACTACCAAAGAGACAGTTTGGGTGTATATTGGTTCATGAGATGAACTAGGTTCCTATCATTGTATGACAATGAAAGTGTGGCTTTGGCCCAGGAACCCTGGTCCCATCAGTGACCCAGACATATTCTGAGGCAGCATCACCTGATCATGGAGATAGATGATCTCCAGGGTGATCGAGGTTAGGAGAGTAGACTCAGAGAACAACACGGCGGATCCACTCACAAAGGCTTTTTCCCAGAGAGAGACTTATATGGGATGGTTGAGTATGTGATACTGCAACCACTGCTACAGATGGCCCTAGTGCAAGTGGGAGATTGTTAGTTATATGTATGCCCTAGAGGCCATTACTCTACATTGGATGTACATTGTAGTGGATGCTGGGACATATATAGGTAGGACTTTCTTGCTCGACATGATAGTACGCTATCTGGTTGCTCTTTATCTTAATATGTATACTTTCTGTCTCTCTGTTACATGTTCATAAAGCCCTTAGGATGTGTACTCGACTTCCAGGACTATGATGTAGATCATACTAGTGGGGCCTGGGTAGTCCATGAGTATATCCTTCAATGTTCCTAGTCGTGGGAATATCGAGACGGGGCATCGATATTCCAAAGTAGACTAGCGTATATCTTCTCGACCCATGTGATGGGCGATGGATGATCCCATATCCATTGGTGTTTGACATCAGAGATGGTATGCGACTGCTCAGTGGAGACTGGGTACACTGAATGGACTCGCCGAGAACTCCCAAGTGGTATTATACCTCACGTCAGATGGCAGTTCTCTGGTGACACTGGTACAGCTTAGTCTGTTGACCTGAGATCGTCATAGAGTCTTGTGTGTCTCCCACTGTGCTTTGATTTCCACCCTACCACGGCTCTACTGAGCCGTGCAAACAGGTGGTTTTTGGGTACAGTCCCGATTCACATGGAGGCAATGAGCGATAGGAGGGGATTCGTTTCTCCTGGTATTAGGGGTTGATGTTGCACTATGCTCGACTGGCCATAACAGGAAATCCCTAGCAGGGTTGCAGTGATATACTGGTAAGAGTTATCAGTATTTTCACGATTGTTATGGACCTCACGTCGGCATGACTTATCAAGCTATTAGGGTCTGACGTTTACCACCCCTAGGCGAGATATGCGATATATCAGACGAACAGACCGGACTGTACGGTCAGTGTTACTGTTTGGATTCACAGGAGTGTGAGCGGGCTTGCTCGTCGATCTTCTGATCGCTCAATACCCGGGTGGCCGTTACGTTTAGCAGACCGCTTGCGGCTTGTGGGTGTTTGATATGATCATCACCTGCTGTCGGCGTATTGACGAGTCTTTAGAGTCCTACACAGAGCTTTCCTGGCTCAAGCGAAACGAAATAGGAGCGCATATGAGATATGTGCGGGACCGAGAATAATGCGTGTATGTGATACCGTATTCTATTCTCGTGATGAATGTATCGATTGGTTGTATGCGATATAACCTAGTTATCGAATCGAGGATTGATTCGATAAGTCGATACATCGGATATTAGTCGGTCATATGCGATATGACCGGATCGTTAAATCAAGTGTTGATTTAATGATTTGATGTATAATTATATATTTGATATATTACTTTGCATTAACTAGTATTTGTTCACTTTAGATGGATTTTCTCACTTGAAGTACACATTGTATATATGATATAGTTTTGTGCACTAGTTTGTATCATGTTTGATGATACATGCAAACTTGGGTATGTGTATGCTTTAAACCTTGTTTAGGTTAATGGTTAGGGTTTTGTGATCTTTACTAATTTATTTATTCTTTTATTCATTTATTTTGGCAAGAATAAAATGGTGGCTAACTTTGTTTCTTTCTTGAAACTTCATGAAGCTTTGAAGCTTTGACCATTTTGTTTCTTAGCCTTAACCTAACCATTAAACCTAACCCTAGTTTATTCTTTACACTTAACCATGATTGCTATATGATAAGAATCACTTTGTTTTCTATTTTTATATTATTCTTATCATATTCTTTTCTTCTTCTTCTTCTTCTTCAAGAAGAAGAAAACTATGCTACCTTCAATGGTGTCATGAGTAAAAGAGTGAGAAATCCAAATCCAAAGTGAACCCACTTCCTATTTCTTCATCCTCTACCACTTGCCAAGTAGTATAGGGTGTTTTCTTCATAAGTTTCATGACTTGGTGAAGTTGGAGCTTGATCTTGAGTTGCCTCGACGTAGATCATCTTCGGCATCGAAGTCGACGACCTAGCCCGCACATTTCTCCGATGAAGCCGACGCTAGAGTCTGGGATCCGATGATCGCAGCGAGGGGACATCTTCACGGAGCTAAGGAAGTGGAGGACCGGATCTATAAAGGTTGTAGTCACTTCCTTTTTAGTTAAAGTTGTTAACTTTCTTGCATTGCCTATACCTCTAGTTATGATCTTACTTAGGGTCACTTGGCACATAGGAAATTTTTGATTTTAGCATGTTTGATCTATTGTGGAACCTCATGTGTGTGCCTAGGAACCCTACAGATCCAAGGGCTTCTGATTTACAGAAGGAAATCTTCTTGTTTTTAACATGATTGGGAAATCTTTCCATGCAGAATTTATTCTGTCTTTGGTAATTTTTATTTACCATTGGATCATTGATCCAACGGTGCTCTGATTTACAGAGCACAATCTTGTTATTTGGAAAGATTTTGAAGAATCTTTCCTTAACAGAATTTAGTTTCTGATTAATTAACGATTTATCATTATTATTAGATCTTTGATCTGACGGTAGAGAGCTTTTAGGTTCCAGCGCTAGCGCACCCGTGCTTTGCACGTAATGCGCTGCTTAAAAGGCAGCGCACATTGCGCTGGCGCACCCGTGTTTGACATGTGGTACGCTGCTTGGAGCGCAGCGCGCCTAGCGCTAGCGCACCCATGCTTTACATGGGGTGCGCTGCTTAGAGTGCAGCGCACCTAGCGCTATAGCATACGTGCTTTGCATGTGGTGTACTGTTTAGGGCGCATCGCACTTGGCGCTGCATCTGAAGCGTTGCTTCATAATGTTTTAACTCTTGGCTTGTAGGCATTTGTTACATTCTTTGCATGTGCAGTTTTTCCCTTCATTTTTTATTTTATTATTATTATTATTATTATTTTTTATATAAGGGAGCAAGTTGTGAGCCAAAATTTTGGTGGGAACAAATACCCCCCACTACTTTGCCCACGTAAGTATGTACGTGGGTGAAGTAGCGCAGAGTTATGCATGGCCACAGAATTAAGGGATTAGGGGACAAGTTTAGCGTCTTTGTAGCCTATGACTTTCTTCGTCTTCATGAGCCGTAAGGGTCTCATAAAAGTATTTCTCCCTACGAGTCGAGAGGATCTTGTGGGTGCAAATTCTCCCTAGAAATCGTGAGGATTTCTAAGTGTTCATTATCTCCGTGAGTCGTAAGGATCTCACTCGTGTATTTTTTCTTACGAATCGTGAGGACCCGTAAGTAGCTTCTTCACTTCAGCGGTGAATGCGGCTTTGGCAAACGTGGCCCATAGATGGTAGATGACATTTCATCCTGAACTCTTTATAAGGTAGCGATGGCTTAGGAGACAGGTTCAGATATGCCGCCTAAGCCTTTCCAAATTTATGAGCCGCGAGGGTCTCATAAAGATTTTTCTCCCTACGTGTCGAGAGGATCTCGTAGGTGTATTTTCTCTTTAGGAATCGTGAGCATTACCAAGTGTGCTTTCTCTTGAGAGTCGTAAGGATCTCACAAGAGAATTTTTCCTCTTACAAGTCGAGAGGACTTGTAAGTGGTTGTTTTCCTCTTTATCGAGATTCGACTTTGGAGAGTGTGGCCCGTGAATAGTATGCAAGAGTCCATTTTGGACCGATTTGCAGAGCCTCAGTGCTTAGGAAACAGGTTTTTTAATCCCTGCTGCCTACGAATTTTCCTTATGAGTCGAGACGATTCGAGAAGTTCTCGCAAAGACACTGTTCCCCTCCAAACGGCGGCCAAGACATGGACGTCTTGCCTGAGATCCGGGGCAGATGCTATTTGGTTTTATCCGTCCACCTCTCCGAAGATACCAAGTTGGTTTATGGCACCGTGTATCGAAGGTTTAGACGAATGCGGCAGATGTAGCAGACTTCGTCAGATTCCCCCTCGCTTGAGGGGTTTTTGATTGTGGGGACGCTCTTCCCTGCAGGTGCAAGCCCCTGCAGTTAATTACGTTACCGTATCGCGGTAACAATTTTCTCCTTCTCCAGAATTTCACTTCGTGTCGTGGGTGTTTGTTTTGTTTGTGGTTGCCCGTGGATCGTATACGGAGACTAATTTATGTCGTCGCCCGTAGGACGTGGATTAGTCCAAATCTGTATTTTCTTAGATTTGGGTTTGGGGTTTTGGTTTAAGGATACGTTAGCCATATTTGAGGCTAAGATCAACTTAAACGTTTGTTAAGGATACGTTAGTCTAATTTGGGAATAAGATCAACTTAACGGGATCGTTTAAATCCAACAAAAGAGCATTTGGGGGCTCGATTGTTCCAGTTTAGGGACATAGTGGTCCATTTAATGTATGGCCGTCGGGACCCGTCGCCTCTCTGACGACGTTGAAGGACTACAACGATAGATGTCAGAGGAGTTCAGAGATGTATCCTTGAACCAAAGTTGGTTGAGAGATCTATAATCCAATTTGGGACTAAAGTCTGTTTTGAAAGTTTTGATTTAAGGATGCGTTAGCCATATTTGAGGCTAAGATCAGTTTAAACGTTTGTTAATGATACGTTAGCCTAATTTGAGACTAAGATCAACTTAACAAGATCATTTAGATCCGACAAAAGAGCATTTAGGCTCTATTGTTCTAGTTTAGGGACATAGTGGTCCATTGCCAGTTTAGGGACATGGTGGTCCATTGCCAGTTTAGGGACGTGGTGGTCCATGGAATGTATGGCTGTCGGGACCCATCACCTCTCTGAAGACGTTGAAGGATTACAACGACAAATATCAGAGGAGTTCAGAGATGTACCCTTAAACCAATGAGTTGGTTGAAAGAGCAGATGTGCTCAGTTCAAGATGATTTGAGGACTTATGGCCAGTTTGGGCTAAGTCCAATTATGTTTGAAATATTGGCCCTTTGGACCATTAGACATTTGTCTAGGTTCAGCCGCTCATCATTCAGCAGTGCTAAACAGAGGTTTTGGGGCTCTGACAACATTTTGTCTTTGATTTCCTCAATTTTGAGATTCATTTGGAGGAGGGACTTTTGCCTCTAGAAAATTAGCCAATTTGGCTAAAAGTAGTGTTAAACACTAGAGAACAACAGTATTAAACACTGGAGGTAGAACACACAAATTAGTGTTAAACACTAAAAGACAATCAGTGTTAGACACTGGAAATATAATCTTCAATTTAGTGTTGAACACTAGAAATAATCAGTGTTAAACACTGGAAATATAATCCCCGAATTAGTGTTAAACACTAAAGAAAGAGGGGTCACGTGTGGACACGTGAGAGCGCCCAAAGGTGGGACCAGATCCCTTTTCTTCGTTCTGCAATTAAGTGTTAAACACTTCTTTTATATTCTATTTTGAGTATCACGTGTTGACACGTGATGGGGATTTATGCGCTGACTGTTAAAGCGTCTGCCAAGGGGTCACGTGGTAACACGTGAGAGCGCGCACAGCCTTCATTTTCTTTGCCTTTTCTTTCTGTATTTTGTAGGTCACGTGGGAGCACGTGAGGCATTGCCTCAAAGCTTCCTCCTTCTCATTTCTGGGGATCTCTTCAGGGGTCACGTGGGGACACGTGACCGTAATTCTTTTCATGCACAGAGATCTTTTAAGTCTCTTTATTTTAAGAATTGAATTCTCTGTAGGGTTAAACCCTAATTATGATTTTGGAAGAATTAAATTCCTATTGTGTAAGAATTAAATTCTTAAGTAGGGTTAAACCCCAATTTTAGAGGAATTAAATTCCCATATATGTAAAAGAATTAAATTCTTGAGTAGGGTTAAACCCTAATTCTGTCCATCTTGAAAGAATTAAATTCCTGTGAGTTTGGGAGAATTAAATTCTCATATAGGATTAAACCCTAATTTGTTTTGGGAGAATTAAATTCTTATATAGGGTTAAACCCTAATTTGTTTTGGGAGAATTAAATTCTCAAAACTCAATTCCCCCCCTAAGTTTCAGATCTGCATGGCAGGATCTCAACCCGATGAGAATTAAATTCTTAACCTATGGGGAGATGCGCTTCTGCAGATCTTCAACTAGGGGAAGAACTAAGTTCTTTGTGCAGAAGAGTTAAACTCTTGGATTTGGAGAATTAAATTCTCTGTTTGAAGTTTTGATTCCCTTTTTTTTCTCACCTAGGGTTTTCTTTTTTTAGAATTAAATTCTCCTTTCTTTTCTTCCCTCTTGAGAATTAAATTCTCTTCTCTCCAAAAAGATAGATCCCTCTTTTCTCTTGTTGGCTCCTATTTATAGGAGAAGGAAAAGAATCAATTTGTTTAGCAAATCTCTCATTGAAAGATTTGATTTGTTTTCATCATTAATATGATCCTTTAGATCATTCAGTGAATTTTATTCACCGTTGGATTTTAAATCCAAAGATATTCTGTTTGTTATTTTCGGTGAGATTTAGGGGAAATCTTTCCTTGTCTAAGATTTTTTTCCATAAATTGGTGATTTTTAATCACCCTTGAATCTTTAATCCAACGGTCCCCATAATCCTTTTCCATTTGGAAAGATTTAGAACCTTTTAGAATTTAATTCTATTAACTGTAAGGCTTTCGAAGCCTGTCACGTGCTGACACGTGACCTTTGGTCACGTGTGAGCACGTGACCCCCAATTAAGTTCTTTAACGGCCGCTTGTTTATGTTGTTGTTTTAACCATCATGTGTCAACACGTGACCATTGGTCACGTGTGAGCACGTGATACCTCGTTGAGGAATTTTTTCTGACTTTTAGAATTAAATTCTTTTAAGCTGTAAGGCTTTCAAAGCCTGTCACGTGCTGGCACGTGACCATTGGTCACGTGTGAGCACGTGACCCTCAATTGAGTTATTTTTCAGCAGTTTGTTTTCGCTTCTGTTCGATGAAGTTTTAACCATCACGTGTCTACACGTGACTATTGATCACGTGTGAGCACGTGATACCTCATTGAGGTAATTCCTGATTTTTAATCAGGGAACAGTGCATAGTATATTTGCTAATAACTTTTGATTCCGGATGAATTATGAAGCTCATAATATATCAAATCGAAGGGTTTTTCGAGATGCTTCCAATACCATCAGAATTTAATAGTTCTTCCTTCGGGAGTTCATCAAAATACAGGCCGGAAGATACTGGTTCGCATTTCCTTAAGCGTATCGCTGCCATTTGATACCTTGGACTCTTCTGCGCAGAAATTTTAGGCGGGAACAGACACTAATTTCCTCACGAGTCGAGACGAATCGAGCAGTTCTCGCAAGAATATCCTAACGTCACAGTTAACCTCTGCTTTTTACGACAGAGGTCCATCAGGGTCTGTGGTACTAGGGTTTTGTTCGTCGTATCGTCGCGTTGGCTGATGTATTTCTCGATAGCCAATCTTGCTGTTCGAGTAGCCTTCCGACTGTCGTGTCTCTGATCCCTTCGGGGACTGGACAAAACGTCTTCAAGCAATCCTCTTAGGAGTTTGACCGTCGGAAGAGCAAGCGTTAGGAATTTTGCCATGCCGCTTTTTACTTGAGGTTAGGCTCATTTTGAAGAGCCCCGATGAGTCATAACCACTCCGAGCTGGTATGGGATGATCTCCGATAGTTTTTCAGGTTTTATATGAGTTGCCGTCAAGACCCTGAAGCTAGGAGTTTGGCCTTTGCTTTGTTTGCTTGCATTGTGTCTGCTGTATCGAGACGAATACCGCGGTTGTCTCTAGGTTGTTGGTGAATCATCGAGATTTGGAACTAGGGATTTTGCCGTGGCTCCGTTGTTTGATTGCCGCGTCTGAATCCTGCTGGGGGAAGAATGCCGTGGTGACATCTCATCTGCTGTATCAAAACAAACGTCGAGGTGGTGACCACTCCGCGCTGGTGTGGGATGATCTCCGATAGTCTTTCAGGTTTTATATGAGTTGCCGTCAAGACCCTGAAGCTAGGAATTTGGCCTTTGCTTCATTTGCTGGCATTGCGTCTGCTGTATCGAGACGAATATCACGGTTGTCTCTAGGTTGTTGGTGAACCGTCGAGACTTGGAACTAGAGATTTTGCCGTGGCCCCGTTGTTTAATTGTCGCGTCTGAATCCTGCTGGAGGAAGAACGCTGTGGTGACATCTCGTCTGCTGTATCGAGACGAACGTCGAGGTGGTGACCACTCCGCGCTGGTGTGGGATGATCTCCGACAGTCTTTCAGGTTTTATATGAGTTGCCGTCAAGACCCTGAAGCTAGGAATTTGGCCTTTGCTTCGTTTGCTGGCATTGTGTCTGCTGTATCGAGATGAATGTCGCGGTTGTCTCTAGGTTGTTGGTGAACCGTCGAGGTTTGGAACTAGGGATTTTGCCGTGGCCCGTTGTTTGATTGTCGCGTCTGAATTCTGCTGGAGGAAGAATGCTGTGGTGACATCTCATCTGCTGTATCGAGACGAACGTCGAGGTGGTGACCACTCCGCGCTGGTGTGGGATGATCTCCGATAGTCTTTCAGGTTTTATATGAGTTGCCGTCAAGACCCTGAAGCTAGGAATTTGGCCTTCGCTTCGTTTGTTTTGGCGTGTCCGAATCCCGTTGGAGGAAGGACACTGTAGCGACATCTCGTCTGCTGTATCGAGACGAACATCGAGATGGTGACCACTCCGCGCTGGTGTGGGATGATCTCCGATAGTCTTTCAGGTTTTATATGAGTTGCCGTCAAGACCCTAAAGCTAGAAATTTGTCCTTCACTTCGTTTGTTTTAGCGCGTCTGAATCCTGTTGGAGGAAGGACGTTATAGTGACATCTCGTCCGCTATAACGAGATGAATGCTGAGGTGGAGCTGGGATTTTGCCATCACTCTGCTTTGTTTCGACCGTGAGGTCTTTCGTTGACGTTGTATCTGCATCCTGCTGGACTGTGAAGGAACGCTGATGTCGACATTGCATCTGGTGCAACGAGTCGAATACTGAGGTGGAGCTGGGATTTTGCCGTCACTCCGCTTTGTTTCGACCGTGAGATCTGTCGTTGACGTTGTATCTGCATCCTGCTGGACTGCGAAGGAACGCCATTGTCGACATTGCGTCTGGTGTAATGAGACGAATACTGAGGTGGAGCTGGGATTTCGCCGTCACTCTTCTTTGTTTCGACCGTGAGGTCTTTCGTTGACGTTGCATCTGCATCCTACTGGACTGCGAAGGAACGTCGTTGTGGGTCTTCAGGCTGTAGATGTGGCCGTCGAGATTTGGCTCTTCTTCTGATGGAGCCTGGCGGGATGATATGGTTCCCTCTTTGTTTGCGTCCCTGGATTGTATACAGGGATCGATGTGATCTTACCTGTAGGGAAAAAAGTTTCATTTTATATATATATATTTTTCTTTCCGCGATGCTCTATCATTTCCGCTTTAATATTGCAGAAGTCGCGATTGCCCAATCATTTCGGCTATTTTTCGCGGTGCCCAACCATTTCAACTATTTGTTTTATTTACCCGCTGTTTTTTTTTGCGAGTTGCCCAACCATTTCGGCTATTTTGTATGCATACATTTTTACTTGCTGATTTTGTTGCAAGTTGCCCCATCATTTCGGTTATTTCGTATGCATTTGTGGCTAGTTAGATTTTCGCTGCAAGTTTGGAATTAGACACCGATTTTGGCATCAACACCTCTACAACTGGGATATTGCCAGGAGCGAATCATCATTTGCCTCTGTCGATGTCGAGCAAAGGTGGCTTAGTAGACAGGGTTAGGATCCTGTGGACTAAGGCTTTTGACTTCATGAGCCGTAAGTGTCTCATAAAGGTATTTCTCCCTACGAGTCGTGAGGATCTCGTAGGTGCGTTTTCTCCTTAAGAATCGTGAGGATTCTTAAGCGTATGGTCTCTTATAAGTTGTAAGGATCTTATAAGAGCGTTTTCTCCTTGCAAGTGGAGAGGACCTGCAAGTGTTTGTTCACCGTGTGAGCATATCCCTAGTCGCTGGTGGGACTCTGTTAGGGAAATGTTCATTCGTGCCCATGGATTGTATACAAGGGTCGGCATTGAGCCGCTTGTAGGGCCACATTGGAGATTGTAATGGCTTAAGAACAGGTTCAGATCCCTGTAGCTTAAGGCTTTTGAACCTTGTGAGCCATGAGGGTCTCAAAGGGGAATTCTCCTTATGAGTCGTGTGGATCTCGTAAGTGTAATTTCTCCCTAGGAATCGTGAGGATCCCTAAGTGTGTTTCTCCTTTGTGAGTCGTAAGGATCTCACGCAGGTGGTTTCTCCTTACAGGGTCGAGAGGACCTTGCAAGTGTCTTCTGACGAGATTGCGCCCTTTCGGGTTTTCACAAAACTCGCCGGTAGTCCCGCTGTTTTTACTCACGGAACCCTTTTGGGTATTCATCCGTGCCCATCTTGCTTATGGACATACCATTTTTTAACACCACGTCAGCCTGGGGATGGCGCGGGTTGGTAGTAGTTTAACGACGTTTTAGTCATGGTTTGGGATTTTTCGTGCAGCGTACGATTACGCAGCTAGATTTTCTCGCAAATCTTCGCATCTTTTGTGTCGGAGGTGGATTCCTTGAAGAGAAGGCTAAGGGCGATTTCTTCGTCAGAGTCGCTTCCAAAGGAGATAACTTGCGATCCCTTAGTGTCGATTATGTGACAGTTGTCAGCGGCTCTTTTGCGTCATCTGTCGTACTTTTCTGTTCCTGATAAGCCTTGCGCTTCACCCGTTGAACGTGTTATCGGTGGGCAATATATCCCTGCCACCAATTTTTAAAGGCTATGCACTCCTCGATACGGTGTACAATCCTCTGATAATACAAGCAGAAGTTAGGATGTATGTCCACTTCATCAGGATGTATACCGCCAGGAGAATTTCCTCTGAAAGAGGGCAACTTCATTCCTATTGACAGGGCTTTAGCGAATCGTTTCCTTACTTTAAACTTGCTTTTGCTGACGATAGGGATGCTTCGATCCGGTTGGGGTGCCTCGACCTTTTCATTCAGTCGTAGGCATTTGGCTTTTTCGAATATAGCCAGTTCGCGCTCTCGATTGGCTTTTCTTTTCTGACGGGCTTCGATCAGTAGCACGTCGATCATCTCGTCAGATGGTTCCAAGGGTTTTGGTTTCGATCCTGCCCCCAGCTCTTTTATGCTGTCTTCTATCGCCGAGTGAGGTTCTTCGTTAGTTAACGCCGAATGAGAAACCATGTGGAAACTTGCCACATAGTCCTCAGATTCTTCTGACGAGTCATCCCCGCCGTTATTGCAGTTATCTCCGCTCTCAAGGATATTGTTGAGAAATTCTTAGAGTGTGACCGGGGTCCGCGCCTTCTGGTTATATTCCTCCAGCGCGTCAATATGCTTTTGCAGATCCGTGCGCTTGTCATCAAACTGCGCAGGCTTTTTGGTCTTCTTCTTTTTCTTCGAAGACTGTGACGGCTGTGCCTGGGTATTTTGCCCATTGCTATCAATTCTCGGTGTTGGGCGTGGTTTCAGCATCCCATCGATGATCTCCGGTTCTTGTGGACCTTTCCACCTGATTGCCGGGCATGTTTGAAGATCTTTCAGCATTCTTTTAGTTTTTTCCGAAAGAACGACTTCCTATGGAGTTTCTTCTATAAAAGAGCATGATGCCCCCTGCGTGTCCACCCTTTTAGGGGTGTGCTGTTGTGGCGGATTTACCTTTCAGTTTTTGGACAGCGCGAACTTGCCCTGTTGATACTGGTCTTCAACCCAATTTTTGAAGACGTAGCAGTCTTCGATCGAATGGCCCAATACTCGGTGGTAGGGGCAGTAATTGGGATCGTTGAAGTTGTTCGGTTGCGGTGGGTGTCTCGACTCCGGTAGAGTAATGAGCCCATTGCGCACTGCCAGTTCAAACAGTTTCCTTGTTTTATCCTGGGGAAATGGGTAAGGACGTCTCAACTTCTCATCGAGGGATTGCCGCTTGTTGCTTTGGCGAACAATCGGTCTCGGGCCACTCGGTTGTTACTGAGCGTTGGCGAAGAAGATTGCTTTCCCTTTTCCCATTTTCATTCCAAGGCTCCGACTTTGAAGAGGAAGGCCTATGGCCCATCTGGTCCATTTGGGCTAGCTTATCAATCAAGGCCTCAAAAGTGGTTGGCTTGAAGAACATCATGAATTGGGAAA
Organism: Agapanthus africanus; assembly: GCA_030015575.1. Taxonomy (NCBI): domain Eukaryota; kingdom Viridiplantae; phylum Streptophyta; class Magnoliopsida; order Asparagales; family Amaryllidaceae; genus Agapanthus; species Agapanthus africanus. The sequence continues at coordinate 646,225,235 of CM057344.1, forward strand.
TGGTCGCCTGAGGGTCGAGAGTACCCACGAACATGCCTACCGCAGGAACCTCTTTGATGCACTGTTCGCATTTCGACCATAGATTCCGCCACCGTATTGCGTACTGGACCCAAGTTTCTCCTGGCTTCACCCTGGCATTGATCAGTGCCGTGATTGGGGTACGTTCGCTAGCGCTCGCAAAACGTTGGGTGAATAGCAGCTCCATCTCTGCAAATGTCTTGATAGAGACATTCGGGAGTTTCGAATACCACTCGAATGCCGTCTCCGACAAGCTGCCGACAAATTGGCGGAGCGGTAGTTTATCATCACCTCCAGTGTTGCCGCACAGAGCCCTAAATTGAGCAACGTGCTGGTGTGGATTTCCCGTTCCCTTATATACGTGGAATTTGTGGATCGTGTATCCCGGTGGATACTTTATCTGGTCGTACCAACCCGGATAGGGTCGTCCAGTCTTAACAATTTGCCCAGCTGCTTCATTCGATTGATGAACTCGTATCTGTCGAGCGATGTAATCATCCAGGGCAGCTTTGGAGATCGTCTCCTCCTTGGCTGTTGACAGAGCCGGCAGAGGATTTGATGTCTCTCCTCTATCATCTTCAATTATTATTGGAGAATCTTCAGCTGGAGGGTCCGGCTGGATAATCATGCCCACCATATCTTGGACTATAAGGGCCATTTGTTTTATATTGGCCGCTTGTTCCGCATCCTCTTTGTCCTTCTTCTCAAGCATTCTCCGAAGGAATTCAGCATCAGTTTCCTGCTCACGGCGCTGCTCCGAGGATGTCTCCAAGCTTGCTTTCAGTCCTGTAAGTGCGGCCATAGCTGTTAGCATTTCTTGGAGCTTTTGTTGTTGTTACTCCTGAGCCCTAGTCACTGATCGCGTAAGCGGTCGATGACCTGTAGAGATACGGCTATCCTCTTTTCCGGATTCCATATATATGGTGTGCACCACCATACCCCCAGACTTAGGCGTTTAGGTTCAGTGGTCTTGCGATTCGTTGCAGACTCAGAGATTTTCTCCGGCTTTCTCCTCTTATGAGCGGTCGAAGTTGAGAGGGTGGTTGCGGTGGGCACCCAAGTAGCTGTCACCTTCTGTGGCTTGACAGGGTGGTCTTCTTCTCGCCGAACCTTAATCTTTTCCTATCGGCGGGGATAGTCTTGATCAATAACCGAGTCTTGGACCTGTTGCCAAACTCTATAAATTTTAGAGGACAGCCGGTGAGGGGGTTGCTCCAGCTTCGCCTTTGTAATCTTTTCAACAGGAGGAGGAGATCTCTTCTACACGGCAGTCAGAGAGTTCTTGCGAACCCTCCTAAGCGGTTCAAAACTGTTCCCAGTTGGAACAACAGCATTGATTTCCACCATGGGAGCTGGTGGAGTTAGCCCAGAGGGGAGTTGCCCCCAGCCTTCCTTACTTGGCGCCAGTGGCGACGTCGAGCATGTCGTGCGAATGGGATTGTCTCAGCTGTAGGGGTGACTTCCTCATGCCCCCTTTGTTGGTCAGAAGTTGTCGTCGTCAGCCTATTGAAGACTGATGTCCGCTGAGTGGGGATAGCCAGTCTTTCGAAGGCAGACTTTCGAGCGGGGGAAGTAGCCTTAGCGACTTCGCTTGGATGGGGATTTGTAAAGGCCGGTATTGTGAAGACCGACCCTTTGGCAGGAGAAGCCTCTTTGACGACTTCAGAACCAAGAATAGCTATCCTTTTCGGGATAACCCCTTCTGGTATTGCGGGCTTCTTCATGGGCCCGTTAGAGTTTTAGTCCAGTCTGTTGAAAACTGAGGCAGTGGAGTTGGGCGACCCGTTGAGAGGGGCCGCGGTAATGGTAAGTCGATCAAAGACCGACTTCTTTGAGACTTCATGCGACAGCAGCGGGGCATTGAAGCTTATCGGTGGGATCATAGTCCCAAAGAATAGCCCAGTGGTAGCTTGAGTTACTTCCTCCACGGGCATTGTGAAAAGGGAAGCCGCTTGGGGCCCGTAAGTCACTCCACTGGACGGAATGGAGCAAGAGTTGCAGTTGCAGTTAGTGCAGTTTAAAGCCATTGATCTTCTATTTTCTGCACGGAGCAAGACACCAAATCTTAGTACCTCGAATTCAGGGGCAACCATAGCAAACCGTGACTCATTCGCGAACACGACACAGGAAGTGTGGAGTGGAAAGAGGAAAAGGTCCCACCGGGCGTCCCAGAATCTGTTCCCCGCCGAAAAAACGGAGACGCGACCTCACGGGTCCGTCTTGCTTGAATTTCGGGGCAGATGCTAATTGGTGCTATCCGTCCACCTCTCCAAAAATGCCAAGTTGATTTATGGCACCATGTATCGAAGGTTTAAACGGATGCGGCCGATGTAACAGACTTCGTCAGATTCCCCCTCGTTGATGAGGGGTTTTTGATTGTGGGGACACTCTTCCCTGCAGGCGCAAGCCCCTGCAGTTAATCACGCTATCGCATCGCGGTAACCACTTTCTCCTTCTCCAGATGGTCACTTCGTGTCGTGGGTGTTTGTTTTGTTTTTGGTTGCCCGTGGATTGTATACGGAGACTAATTTATGTTGTCGCCCGTACGGCGTCGATTAGTCCAAATCCGTATCTTCTTAGATTTGGGTTTGGGGGTTGGGTTTAAGGATACATTAGCCTCATTTGAGACTAAGATCAACTTAAACGTTTGTTAAGGATACGTTAGTCTCATTTTAGACTAAGATCAACTTAACGGGATCATTTAGATCCAACAAAAGAGCATTTGGACTCTATTGTTTAGTTTAGGAACATTGCGATCAATTAGTTTAAGGACATTACGGTCCAATGTTAGTTTAAGGACATCTCGGTCTAAGGTTAAGGACATCATAGTCCGTGAGTTTAAAGACCTCACAGTCAAGGTTAAGGACATCATAGTCCGTGAGTTTAAAGACCTCACAGTCAAGGTTAAGGACATCATAGTCCGTGAGTTTAAGGACCCCATAGTCCATGAAATGTATGGTTGTCGGGACCCATCACCTCTCTGAAGATGTTGAAGGATTACAACGACAATATCAGAGGAGTTCAGAGATGTACCCTTAAACCGATGTGGGTTGAGAGACCTGTAGTCCAATTGGGACTAAGCTCTGTGATTTATGAGCATATGAACTCAATTAATCTGAATTGAAGACTTATGACCAATTTGGGCGTAGTCCATTCAATTACGATGTTCAACATTTGTGTTTGGAGTTGTTAAATGTTTGTTTGAGCCCAATCCCTTTAATAATGCTAAGCATTGGTTTGGTCTCTGACAATATTTTGTCTTTAATTGAATGCTGTACATTTATCATAGCCCCAGGCTTACTCAAGGAACATTTTGTGTTCTGTCCAAGCGCACATAAAAGTATGTGGTGCACTTGGCACTAGCGCCAGATATGAAGCGCTAATGCGCTTAGCGCTTTGCGCTAAATGAAGAGCGCTGATGCGCTTAGCGCTAGATGTGGAGCGCTGATGTGCTTTTAGTTGAAGTGTCGAGGCGTTTGGCGCTGATGCCATATAATGAGCGCAGAGCGCTTTTAGTGATGCAGCGCATACGTGAGAAGCACGTGGGGCGCTTATTGCTGAGCGCTAGCCAATGAGCGCAGTGCGCTGTATTTGAAGCGCTATGGCACTGCAGCGCTTTGCGCTAGGTGAAGAGCACTAAGGCACTTTTGAATTAGGAGCGCTAAGGCTCTTAATAGATTAGGAGCGCTAAGGCTCTTCTTGTAAGTCCACGGTAGCGTCCCGGCCGTCTAACAGACGCCAAATGCGGAACAAAAACTTTTTACAACTGGCGCTATCGTGTACCGTAACCCGGATCTGCCATTAAAGCTAAACTAACAAACTACAAAGTGGGTAGAAACGTTATACCGAATGATCCGAGTCCTTCGGTCTTCAACCATCATCCCATGTTTGTTGCGGCTGCTCCGATCTCCTCGATCTCCAGTCTTGTCGTCCAGGTGGCACCACATCGACGGATCTTTAAACGGGCTCCCACCTCTGAACCGAGGCAACTCGATCATCAAGTTTGCTAAAAGAGACGACCAAGATGAAGTAGAGAATGAGTAGAACACTTTGTCTCGTTACGTCCAAAGTCACGGACGAACGGTTATGGAAGTTGCCTTTTGGATCGGGTGAAATGAGAAAGAGGCTATCTATTTTTCATGAACGCGAATCTATCATAATCTTTTTCTAGTGAATAACAACCATAAGCCAAGAGAGAGGGGGAGGCCGGCCACTTATAAAGGGGAAGGAGGTGAGTGTAGGAGGGGGAAGGTGACCACAAACCAAGCTTATCATGAAGAAAAAATATCTTAGTGTGAACACAAAGAAATATCTAGTGTGAACACAAAGTATGAACACAATAAATGCACCATTAATGAACAAGTGAGTCACAAGCCTAATCACCAATTCTAGAACCTTCTAGAAGCATTCACACTTATCCAAAGAAAAGATAAATCCATCTTTAACCGAATGTTAAAAGACGGCTGATAGAAAACTGGAAACTGGCAACTTCCAAAAGTGATCCTGAAATGAATTTCAGGATAACCCCGTATCAGTATAAACATACCCGCATTTGTATTACGACCGAATACAAATGCAACTGTGACAAAGATATTATATCTACACAGTATAATACTAGGTTCCGGCTTAAACCAAAGCCTACCAGTATTATCTGTCCGAAAAACGACACGTGCGAAAACGCACGTGCTTTTTCCGAACCTTGCCATATCACCATACGGCCTCTATAATGTTTTGCCCGAACTTGGGAAACTGTCTGTGGAGGACTCTAATGACTCATCAACACACTGGCACTGGGTATAACCACTAGCACGTCAGAGGTACGAGCTGTACGTAACGTTTTCCTATGTATTGATTGGAAGGGAAGCTGACGAGCGAACTCATCCATAAACCCTACTGAGCCTAACAGTGACAATATACATACAGTCCGGTCCGTTCGTCTATGAGTATCGCATATCTGCCTAGGGGGCTAGTTAACGTCAGACCCCCAATAGCGGTATAAGTCATGTCAGAGAGTGGCCCAGAACACCCTGAGATACTACTGGAGTACCTACCAGTAAATCTCCTGCCTCGGCCGAGGGATTTGTGTAATGGCTCTTCCAGACACAGCGCGATCTCACCCCCAATACCGGGAGAGACGAATCCCCTGCCGATCCGCTCACTTGCCTCCATGTGGCTCGGGACTGTACCCAAAAAAGACCTGTTTGCACGACTCCTTTGAGCCGTGGTAGGGTAGAAATCAAAGCACAGTGGGAACTCACACGAGACAAATGACGACCTCAGGTCGATGAACTAACCTGTACACATGTCACCAGGGAATTGCTATCTGACGCTAGGTATAATACCAACTAGCAGATTCTCGGCGAGTCCTGTCCGGTGTACTCATAACCCAATGAGCACCTGTATACATCTTAGGTGATCCTACTGACACCAATGGCTTGTGAGACCGGCCATCGCCCTTCGTCGGGGTCTCGACTGTATACACTAGTCTACTCTGAAGTATCGATGCCCTGTCTCGAAACTCCCACGACTAGGGACACTTTAAGGATGTGCTTACAGATCCCAGCTCCCACGTATATGATCGCCATCATACTGCTGGTAGTCAAGCAAGAATCCTATGGGCTCTATCATCATGCAATAGTGAACTAAAGCATGTATACGATGATAAAGACAAACTAGATAGCAAACTATCATCTTGAGCAAGACTGTCATATCGGTATAGGTCCTGCCTCAATCATTGCAATCACGTACCTGCGATCCAATAATTGAATTTGAGGGCACTATCTCCAACAATCTTCCACTTGCACTCAAGGCTAATTATTGCGATGTCGCATACTCACAGCCCGTGTGATACTGAATATCCAACTCCTCTACTAATCAGTTTCACAAAGCTAGTTTGTAAAATTCTTGCGTTCGAGAAATAGCCTCAGTGAGTGGATCCGTCCTGATGTTTCTTTCTATGTCTCTCTTAATCTCAAGTTCGTGGAGAAAGCCATCTCCCGAATTGAGTAATACCTGTCTTAGAATATGTCTAGATATCTGATGGGACCTAGTTCATAAATGAACTTCAAATCCAAAATTCTTAGACTGTATCGTTAACTGAACCTAATCAGTATCCAGCACCATGCCTCCCACAGTATCCTCTTGGACTACCTGTCCATAATACTGTCCCTTGTCATAGGGAAAACTATAACTCTGACAATCACCATGTCATCCATGTCACCTCTGAAGCCTGGAATGATAACCGTCTCCCGAAGGAGGCTGCCGTCATCAAATCCGTAGAACATACACTTACGTTCTAAGACTGCTTCCTTATGTTTCTTCAGGATTGGATTAATATAAACTTATTGCATCTAGTGCAAATACAACATCTGGTGTGGTACTTGACATTTCACGATTGACTCAATTGCCTAAGCAAGTGATCTACCAATCATGCACATCCCTCTCTCCTTTAGTCTCTAAGACACTTTTAGAGAGGGTGACTCCATCACCTGCAGGTACACCACCATGCCAGGAGTCATCTGTTCTAAAATACTATTAGAATATTGTCAAAGTACCCATATTAGGAAACTACCCAAATCTAGATCTAAAACCATATATCTAGTAACCAGAATATCTGATATTATATCCATATCCTTATGGAGAAACAACTGTCTGACGACCACAGTACAACCGATCGTAGTATAGGAATTTAACTTCCTACTCTGTGTATGTCATCCAAATACCAGAACATCACACCCTACTACCTTCTTAACAGATCCATCCCCTATTCTGATGAAGTCAAACCTATGACTGTCACATCAAAATTAGATGATCTTTCTCCACTATAACTGCTCGACTCTATAAGTAGACATAAGCTACTTGCCCACTATGCTTCCGCTGCTCCCACTGACCACAACAACCTTCTGGCAGAATAATATATACGTAAACTTCTAAAGCTAGTTTAGAACGGCGCTATACTTATCCTCTTGCCGGGTCTCATGGTATGGAACAACAGTAGTGTCAAGTCTGGGTAATCAAGAACTTCCCTGTTACCGTCCTTGAGGCTACCGGAGTACCTCTTGGGTGTCTGAGGTTACCCACCATATCTGCGGAGTGGCTATTGGAATGTCAAACCTGATTGAATATATAGGTCCTATTAAATTTTCCGTAATCGTTTGCGGTTCTGGAATCACTTCCAGTTCTACCATACTCCCACTACTATTTTCTAAAAAAATCCATTTTACTAAAACTGTGGCGAGTTAAGAACAATATCACTATTGATCTTCCAAATGGTAGAAAAATCAACCCTCGACATAGCCCGGGTCAACCCACAAACTGCCATTACAGAAACGTGTCTTGAGTTATCCAGTGTCTGGTTTTAAGCATAAGCTGGACAACTCCCCTTACCTTAACATCGTTAAGATATGAACTATTCTATATCCAATATAGAAACAGAGGCACTAATTTAATTGGAACCAGATTCAAAACATGCAGCTATCTCCAGTTCATATCTACTTAATGGAGAGAGCTTAATCAGCATTACTCAACTTAGGAATCCATCCAATTATGAGTAACCCGAAAGTGAAACAAGTTTCTCAAAACCATTACTATCATCTGAATACTAATCACAAGAATCTACATCTTCGATCTCTTTGAGGAATCCCGATACTTGCGATACCTGGTTCTTTACTTTATTCTTATACTCACAACTTCTCAAAACTTAGACATTGTATTTCTACGAAACACTTGTCTAAAACCTAGAGAAGTTACAAGTAAACAGAACATAGTACGAGGACCTGCCCTTTGTCCTGACGGACACTGGACAACATACAATACTCTGTATAAGTCCGCTGAGTTGAATAACTCAAAACCTGTGTGTCGTAGGTTGAAAACTGTACCCAGGCAATTTCCTCAAATATCACCAATTACAACGAATTCCGATATAATGAGGATGATTACCTAATTCCCAATAACTTACTCCCACTCATCATCTGTAAAAGCCATACAGATATGAGAATGAAACCTGGTAAATACATACCCTGGAGTAAGTATCTAATCGGGAAAACAGTTTTCTTTTAACAACGCGCAGTGAAACTGAAACATTAAAATGTTTCGTAGGGGTATCCTGGTATTCTCAGTAATGCCTCTTCCATAATCCTATTCATGACTGTAACCGTATATTTCTTTGCCGTTTCTCCAAATCCCTTTATTTGTTTTTAGTCGTTACCTTCTGTACACCATCGTTAGGCTATATGGTTTTCTTCCTTCCCTACCGTTCGGCACCAGCCTATGGTTTGGAAGAAGACTATCCAGTAAGCATAATAGGTGTACTCTCCTAATCCTAGGAGTACTCGCAACTTGAGAGAAGGTGATGATAAAAAAACTACTGAATAAAACCTTATTTTATTTCTCCCGAACTGGGGAAAAAGCAAAGGTGAAAATAGGAGTGGCGATGAAGTACGCGGTTTGGTCGTGAATGATAACAGTCGCAATTTACTTTGCCCTCTTTCTAATCCCTTTATCTTGTCTTTACATATTACCTTCTGCACACCCTACTTAGGCTAATTGGTTTTCTTCATTCCCTACCTGTCGGCACCTGCCTATGGTTTGGAATAAGACTATCCAATAAGCGTAATTAGTGTACTCTCCTAAACTAAGAAACCCTCGCAACCTGAGAGAAGGTGATAATAAAAGACAACTGAATAATCAATTCTATTTCTCCTGAACCTGGATCCATCCTCGAAGAAGTCCCTTCGAGTTCGTATATAACCATACGATGAATCTATTCAATGGAAGTGGATGTCCGTAGTAATACGGGGTGTTCTGAGAAATACAAAGGGTAAAAGAAGGAGTGGCAATGACTTATGCAACTTTGACAATCCAAAAGCCAGTATTTTAAGAAGGTTCGGTCTACTTGGTCACTGAGTCATTGTCTAGGGTCGGTCAAAAATCGCTGCCAAAGAGCGAGAGAAAAGAAACACTCTGCGTGCACTCTTACCTTGATCAGAATGGTTATCACTTTATCTAATCAGGAAACCTCCCACTGTAATCTCAAATTCTCCTCCAAACCTGAAAGAAGAATTAGTCAGGATCACCCGAAAAGTAAACTAACTCATCAGTGGGAATCGGGATCCAACTATCATCGCATGATAACTTGATGGAAGCCACTCAAGTTATCACACTCCAGAAGGTATGCGCATGCCTGGCAAGTTTCCTTTATGTTTGAAACTCCCGATGTTATTTTTGTTCCATGCTCTTATGACCTTGACGAAGGTCAACAAATCATAAGTCACATGTCAAGTTCTACCCGTCATTGTCCAGGTCACTTTGAACCCACCTGCACAAGCCCTTGACGAAGGTCAACAAGGCTATACGACTGTCCTAAACCAACACATCTATCTATGCAACAAATGAATACCCCGCAGCTACCAAGCACTATGCCTTGACGAAGGGCAACAAACATAGCTTGAATACTACTGACCATCCATAAGAAATGACGGAGGGCTACGGCTGGTTTTTGGCGAAAAGGCTTTAACGTAACGAACTTGATATCGCTGAAGGAACCTGATAGCTTTTAAAAAAATATAGTGGCGAAAACGTTTTGCTAAAGAGGTCACTCCCGGTGAAGGGATCTCGGCTCTTTCCTCGTGGAATGAGGTGCAGGATATTCCAACTGAATACCTCGATGCAAAGCAACTTGTAATCGACTATATTGAAGTTATTACCCCGATGTAAACTTATGCCCAAGGGGTCACTCCCGGTGAAGGGATCTCGGCCCCTGCCTCGTCGAATGAGGTGCGGGATATTCTAACTGAATATCACTATTCAAAACAAAAGTAAACATTTTTGTAATAACAATTTTTAAAATTTATTCCAACAACATCAAATATAGGTTTGTTTTATCTTTGCATTGATAAGAATCAACGCAGTCTCATCAATCAATCACACCAGAAAAGAACGAAAATATGATGTACGTATATGCCATCCGCATTCGCCGCTGGGTCCCGTCATCACCCGTTAGGTTACTTAACTAACGACAGAGCGGGGGCTGGACTAGCGCGGATGTAAAACATATACAACATCTAATAGTATATATACCAATATACAATAATCGCTCCAGACGTGATAATATGCAACATTACAGAAAAGTAATAAGCATCACAGAACAATACAGATAATCTGGGATCCCCGGGTTTCACAGAGCCGCTGCTGAAACCCGACATTCCTCTGGTCGTGTGGATAGCCAATGCAATGAAACCTAGACCCCTACGGGTGCGGCAAGTTACCCGCCAAAATCTGAAGCGAGGCAGCCCCCTACAGCAAAGTGAATGGACCATCCGGCACTTCACGGAATCCGGTAACTTGAGCACCCCTCCTTGGGTCAACCTGTGCCCCTACGAGTGCGGCGAATAGTCTGCCAATTCTAGAGTGAGGCCCCTCTGCCTCTCAAAGCCATGAGATACGGACCCGTTGCCCTCCAGAACCCGGCTATCCGTGCACTCCGTCCGGGGTAAACCTTGTACAGAAATAAAAATATATACAACGGGTACATCGACCTCAGCCCGGTCGTGCCCCAAAAAGAATATTATACAAACAAGCAGTGACGGCAGTCCACATGTTGGACGCTCGCCCCGCAATATCAAATGTATAAATAAATTGAAACTGCACTACCATTGCACACTGTTATCCACCACGATATATCCGCAATATCACAGCACAACACAGAATATCAACGCGAATGTCACGTTCGCAAACCCGTCTAAAGAACTATAGCAATCAGACGCGGTTTACCGATCAAATGACATTCTCGGTCGGAGATATAAAGTAAGTACTGCATACTAACAAATTTAAAATTTCGATCGACCAAATATCCCGAAGTGGGCCCCACGTACATCTGCTGTACAGTAACAAAATATGGGCCCAAAAGAAATATTCCAAAAACCATAATTTTACAAGAAGAATCTACTGTAGAAAAATGGTTTACTATAGCTCCAAAACGGCGGCCAAACTAGGGTTTGAGCGGCGGTTCCGCGGCGCTTTGGAAGCTTCAGTTGACAAAATTTCACCAGAATTCTTAAAAACGCCTGCTCTCGTTTCTGTGATATGCAAAATAATTTTTAGACACTTTTAAAAATCGACAGAAACTTTAACCCAAAAAATTGCAGTTTTCGAAATTCCGTTCGATCGATATTTTAAACGCGTTAGCATAAATTAGTAAAGCTTAATGGTGAGGCTCTGATACCACTGTAAGTCCACGGTAGCGCCCCGGCCGTCTAACAGACGCCAAATGCTGAACAAAAACTTTTTACAACTGGCGCTATCGTGTACCGTAACCCGGATCTGCCATTAAAACTAAACTAACAAACTACAAAGTGGGTAGAAACATTATACCGAATGATCCGAGTCCTTCGGTCTTCAACCATCATCCCACGCTTGTTGCGGCTGCTCCGATCTCCTCGATCTCCAGTCTTGTCGTCCAGGTGGCACCACGTCGATGGATCTTTAAACGGGCTCCCACCTCTGAACCGAGCCAACTCGATCGTCAAGTTTGCTAAAAGAGACGACTAAGATGAAGTAGAGAATGAGTAGAACACTTTGTCTCGTTACGTCCAAAGTCACGGACGAACGGTTATGGAAGTTGCCTTTTGGATCGGGTGAAATGAGAAAGAGGCTATCTATTTTTCATGAACCCGAATCTATCATAATCTTTTTCTAGTGAATAACAACCATAAGCCAAGAGAGGGGGGAGGCCGGCCACTTATAAAGGGGAGGGAGGTGAGTGTAGGAGGGGGAAGGTGACCACAAACCAAGTTTATCATGAAGAAAAAATATCTTAGTGTGAACACAAAGAAATATCTAATGTGAATACAAAGTATGAACACAATAAATGCACCATTAATGAACAAGTGAGTCACAAGCCTAATCACCTCTTCTAGAACCTTCTAGAAGCATCCACACTTATCCAAAGAAAAGATAAATCCGTCTTTAACCGAATGTTAAAAGACGGCTGATAGAAAACTGGAAACTGGCAACTTCCAAAAGTGATCCTGAAACGAATTTCAGAATAACCCCGTATCAGTATAAACATACCCGCATTTGTATTACGACCGAATACAAATACAACTGAGGCAAAGATATTATATCTACACAGAATAATACTGGGTTCCGGTTTAAACCAAAGCCTGCCAGTACTATCTGTCCGAAAAACGACACGTGCGAAAACGCACGTGCTTTTTCTGAACCTTACCATATCACCATACAGCCTCTATAATGTTTCGCCCGAACTTGGGAAACTGTCTGTGGAGGACTCTAATGACTCATCAACACACTGACACTGGGTATAACCACTAGCACGTCAGAGGTACGAGCTGTACGTAACGTTTGCCTATGTATTGATTGGAAGGGAAGCTGACGAGCGAACTCATCCATAAACCCTACTGAGCCTAACAGTGACAATATACATACAGTCCGGTCCGTTCGTATATGAGTATCGCATATCTGCCTAGGGGACTAGTTAACGTCAGACCCCCAATAGCGGTATAAGTCGTGTCAGAGAGTGGCCCAGAACACCCTGAGATACTACTGGAGTACCTACCAGTAAATCTCCTGCCTCGGCCGAGGGCTTTGTGTAATGGCTCTCCCAGACACAGCGCGATCTCACCCCCAATACCGGAAGAGATGAATCCCCTGCCGATCCGCTCACTTGCCTCCATGTGGCTCGGGGCTGTACCCAAAAAAGACCTGTTTGCACGACTCCTTTGAGCCATGGTAGGGTAGAAATCAAAGCACAGTGGGAACTCACACGAGACAAATGACGAGCTCAGGTCGATGAACTAATCTGTACACATGTCACCAGGGAATTGCTATCTGACGCTAGGTATAATACCAACTAGCAGATTCCCGGCAAGTCCTGTCCGGTGTACTCATAACCCAATGAGTACCTGTATACATCTTAGGTGATCCTACTGACACCAATGGCTTGTGAGACCGGCCATCACCCCTCGTCGGGGTCTCGACTGTATACACTAGTTTACTTTGGAGTATCGATGCCCTGTCTCGAAAATCCCACGACTAGGGACACTTTAAGGATGTGCTTACAGATCCCAGCTCCCACGTATATGATCGCCATCATACTGCTGGTAGTCAAGCAAGAATCCTATGGGCTCTATCATCATGCAATAGTGAACTAAAGCATGTATACGATGATAAAGACAAACCAGATAGCAAACTATCATCTCGAGCAAGACTGTCATATCGATATAGGTCCTGCCTCAATCATTGCAATCACGTACCTGCGATCCAATAATTGACTTTGAGGGCACTATCTCCAACACTTCTTAGGTTAACTTTGCGCTTTGCACATTATCTATTCTTTGATAAGAAACTTTGTCTCAAGATTCTAAGAATAAAGTTCTTAGTTCATAGGAGATATTTCAATCTCTTTTTGATGAAAGGTTTTGTCTTTATGGATCTGTGATCCTAAGAGAATTGAATAATTCTCCACCCCCTTTATAATGAGATGTTCATAATCTCTTTTGTGAATGACAACTTTGTCTTATAGATCTATGATCTGTGAAAGAAGTAAATACTTCTGTTTATATTGAGACGATTTGGTCTGTATATTCTTTTTACCTTGAAAAAGAATTGTCTTCTTTTGCCGAGAGCTTCTTCTTCTTCTTCTTGAGATTTTCTTAAAGTTTATGGGGGGGTTTCCTCTGTTTGAGACTTGAAGTCTGGGGGCCTTTATATAGGGCAAGATGGTTTGTTCAATCAGTTAAGGAGATCTTTTCTCCAATTGATTTGGGGAATTTCCCACGTCGGATCTTTGATCCAAAGGTTTCTGATTTACATAAGGCAATCTTCTTGTTTTTAACAAGATTGTGAAATCTTTCCATGCAGAATTTATTCTGTCTTTGGTAATTTTTATTTACCATTGGATCATTGATCCAACGATGCTCTGATTTACAGAGCACAATCTTGTTGTTTGGAAAGATTTTGAGGAATCTTTCCTTAACAGAATTTAGTTTCTGATTAATTAATGATTTATCATTATTATTAGATCTTTGATCTGACGGTGGGGAGGTTTTAGGTTCCAGCGCTAGCGCACCCGTACTTTGCACGAGATGTGCTACTTAAAAGGCAGCGTACATTGCGCTAGTGCACCCGCGTTTGACACGTGGTGCGCTGCTTGGAGCGCAGCGCGCCTAGCGCTAGCGCACCCATGCTTTACACGGGGTGCGCTGCTTGGAGCGTAGTGCACCTAGCGCTAGCGCACACGTGCTTTGCACGTGGTGCACTGTTTAGGGCGCAGCACACTTGGCGCTGCATCTGAAGCGTTGCTTCACAATGTTTTAACTCTTGGATTTGAGGCATTTGTTACATTCTTTGCATGTGGAGTTTTTCCCTTCATTTATTATTATTATTATTATTATTTTATATTAAGGAGCAGATTGTGAGCCAAAATTTTGGCGGGAATAGCGATCTTCAAGTGTTCCGCATGCTCTTCAATGCTCCTCGAGTAGACCAGAATATTATCGATGAACACTACTATAAACTGGTCTAAGAACGGTGAAAAGATTCGGTTCATCAAGTCCATAAATATCGCCGGTGCATTCGTGACTCCGAATGGCATCACTAAATACTCGTAATGTCCATATCGAGTTCGGAACGCAGTATTGCAAATATCTTCTGATTTAACTCGGACCTGATGATATCCGGATCGCAAATCCAGCTTCGAGAATACCCTCGCGCCACTGAGTTGCTCGAATAATTCACCAATGCGAGAGATCGGGTTCTTGTTCTTAATAGTCACGCGGTTTAATTCTCGATAATCGATGCACATCCTCCTTGTGCCATCTTTCTTCTTGAGTAGAAGAACTGGAGCTCCCAAGGTGAATTGGTGCTGCGAATCCAACCCTTCTCAAGCAATTCGGTAACCTGCTTTTTGACTTCCTCCAACTCCTCTGGTGCCATTGGATAGTACGCCTTTGGGATTGGCGCTGCACCAGGAACAAGATCAATCGCGAACTCCACATCTCGTTTTGGCGGTAAACCTAAGATGTCATCGAACACGTCCATGAACTCTCGAACTACGGCTGGCGCTTCCTCCTTATCAACTTCCATTATCGAAAGAACATTGTGTGTTGGCCTAGCCCTAAACTCGACTGGCCCGACAGAACTGCTACCTCCAGTGAAAACAAACTCCGGATGTCCAGGAATCTGGAAAATCACTTTTTTTGCCCTACAATCAATGTGAGCGTGGAAAGTGCTGAGAAAATCCATTCCCAAGACAACGTCATAGCTACCGGTATCAATCACCAAGAAATCTGCAAATAACTCCCGTCCACAAATAACAACAGAACAATCTTTACATTCTCTACTAGCTATGATCTTCCCATTCCCAGTGTGTATGTCCCAACAACTAGATAGGGTCGTGCAAGAAATCAAGTATGCAGCAATAAACTTAGACGACATAAAACAATGGGATGCACCAGAATCGAATAATGCTAATGCGGGCAAATCAAGAACAAGTAGGATACCTGAAACAACTTCCTCTAAAGCCTTGGCCTCTTTAGCCGTCAGGGTAAAGGCTCGAGCTTGATTAGGTCCCTGAGTCAGCTGCTTCTGCCCCTGAAACTGTTTCTGCGGTGGCCTCTGAACATCCACTTTCATACGAAACTTCGACGGGCAAGCACTAATAGTATGATCCGCTAATCCAAAAACCAAACAAAATCCCCGCATCCTTCGACACTCCCTCTGCACATGTCCGGGTAAATGGCAGTAGTCGCAAATCACACTCTTTCTCTGATTGGCTACGACGGGCTTCTTCATCGGCACCACGCCACGTCGGTTCACCGGAATACCTCTATGTAAAGGCGCTCGGTTTGGCGTAAATGCCGGCTTCCGTACCACAACTGCCTGCTGCTACATACCCTCAGTCTTCAATGATAAACTCTGATGCTCCCTGGCTGTTTTAAGCACTTGCGAGAAAGTGGTTAATCCCAGAGATATAATGTGCCTCTGGATTTCCACGTCCAAACTGCGCATAAACCTTCGTGCCTTATCAGCTTCTTTAGCCACCAAAGGTCCAGCAAATCGACTGAGCCATGTCCACTCAGCCGCGTGCGCATCCACGGATCCGCCGTTCAGTTTCAAACTGATAAACTTTTCTTCCATTTCCTCCCATGCAGTCTGCGGGAAGAACTTCTCCAAGAAACTCTTCAAAAAATCTGCCCAACTGATCGGTTTGGGCAAGCGGGTCTCTTCCACAAGCTACCATTCATGGGCATAGTCTACCAATTGGATGCGTACAACATCCACTCTCTTGTTCTCTGGAATCTATGCCGCAATGAGCAAATTCTCCGTATCAACCAGCCACTGCTCCGCTGGCAGCGGCTCTTCCAGACCAGTAAAGACGGACGGACTAAGTCTCCAGAAATCCGCCACGGTACCCACATGCTCTACCGGTTTGGCCGCAACATTGTTTACGGACTGCTGGACGGTCCGCAAACCTTCCTGAAAAGCTTCTGTTTGCCGCCGGTTCAGCTCGGTCTGCCGCTTCTGGTTCTCCAGCATCCCACGAATTACTCCAAGCAAAGCGGCGTTATCAACACGCCTCTGGTATGATCTCAGATTTCTGTCTGCCATTATCCTGAAACCGAAACATCGAAAAAGATTAGTATGATAACAAGATTCAAACTTTTGATGAATAATGACCATGAATCAAGGATATGAATCAAGACTAGAACTCCAAGTTACTTAAATAGAGTACCGCATTGTAACCATGCCGCGGTACATAGTTACAATCACATAACTCCACTCAAGTCGCCCAAATCCTAGAGATAACAATAAGGAACCAAAGTTTCAAGTCGAGATGCAAAGTGGTTTGCATATCGTCAAGGTAAGGGTCAAGAGAAAGATCAGATTCAAGGATCACGATAACAATGTGGCAGGACATGTTCATAATTACGGGTTTCCTGACTCGTGTATTGGGTCCAATACCCAACTACAAAAGAATCAAACCCGATTAACCTATATCCTATGGCTCTGATACCAAACAAACCCTGTCACGCCCCGCTTCCCATAGTGCGCTAAGATCGGCACGTGACAGAGCCAACCATACTACCTGTGGTTAGGAAACATCCCTCCACAGTCACATTACGGCTGTCTAGAGATATCAAGAACAGGAAAAATAAAAGAAACTATCTAGTACATGTCCATGAGCCAGAAATAACGAGTCAAGAAATAATATGCGGAAGCAATAAATCCAAGTAATAATAACAATCTGGAAAGTACGTCCTAAATACCGGCTCAAATCAGGAAATGGAAATGCAAAATAAAACTAAACTAACTAGCAACTAACAAGATCTTCACTGCTCGGCCTGTACACTGAAATACTCATGATCGGTCAGCTGCAAAGGTAGAAGATCTGGGCCATGCAAAACCCAGACGTCAGTGCGTCATAATATCAACAATAATATAATCAGGGTAGCAAACATGCAAGCATGAGTATGAACAGAAATAAAGGTATAACAGTAACACGAATAAGAAACAGTGAAGGGTATAAGCACATGTGACGTGCGGTGAGTAATCAGAACTAAACAACTGGGTAACTACTCTTAATTCCGTGAAATCAATTTAATGAATTATCGATGTAACTCAATAGTATCTCGTGCATGCCCGGGACCACGGTCAAGACCTCGGGCTGAATCCGAGACATACCGCTAGGCAGTAAACAGGTAACATGTACAGACGATTGATGTCGGCAGCATCATCCCGGGGCTTGCCTAGCCCATAAGACTGATCAGTAAAGGCATCGAACTGTCGAGTTACAAGTCAGGTTTCATCATTGATTTCCCTATACCCCCAAGTTATGTGTTCAAGTCAGGTATTGATAAATCTGGAATTAATGCCAACACAGGAATCAAGTAGGAACAGATTTGTCTATACAGACAACAGGATATGTCCATCGGGACAACATGTCAGGATTGTCGGCATTAGAGACAGGATCAGGTAACATGTCAAGTAGTGATATATCAGGTCATGTCAGGTAGTATACAAGTATCAAGTCATGTCAAGTAATGGTGTATCAGGTATCAAGCGGATGCTCATAATAAAACTGTAACAGGTACGGATGCACAACAAAGTATGGATGCACAAATATTTATCAGGGGTTACCACATTACTATGTAGAGTGCACAATATCAAGTATGGAGTACTAATATAACAATAAAATGAAATAATGTGACATGGTATGTAAATAGATATAAAATCAATAGTATGGATGCAAAATTATCGATTAAGGTTACATTTATAGTTTCAATACTAATTAGGATGCACTTTATTAAGTATGGAGTGTCAATATAACAATAATATGTAATAATGTGATCTGTAGATGTAGCTATATGTATATTAAGTGATATGGATGCAAACGGGTATCCGAAAACTGTAAAACTTTAATATGGATGTATAATGTGTTAAACGGGTAATATTTTATTCATATGGATGCATAATACTATACTTAGCATGTAGCAAGATGATTTAGCATGCGACTAGATGTGTAAATAATGATATGGATGCACACGGACGTCGTATAATAGTAAAATGATAAATTGGTAAATGCGGGATGTACAACTAAACAATATGAGATGTAAATATTCTATTGGGTGCAGTATGTTGTAATATAGTATGTAACAAGATAATTTTGCATGCGCTAGATATGAAATAACTTATACGGATGCAAACGGACATCCGAAAACGATGAAACATGAAAAATGATAATGTGGGTTGCATAACTAATCATTATGGGGTGTTATTATTCAAATGGATATAGAATATAGTAGTATAGCATGTAGCAAGATTAACTTGCCTCGACGGATCACGAAACGGATATGTACGGCACGTCCGACGTCGGTAAACGTCGCAACGTATGTACGGCACGCGGGATGGGTCCAAGCAATGCAAGAGGGTGATCACGCAGATAAGGTACGTCCACTGGGTCGTCTGGAACGGTAGCGATGGTCACGGCTCCGGCGATCGCTGAAATCCAGAAATCAAGAACAAGAAAAGAAAAGAAAAGAAGAAGAGGAGGAAGAAGGGAGAAGGAAGAGGCTTACTGTGGTTGTGCACAGGGGTCAGGAGAGAGGTGATGGTGGCGACGAGATCAACGGCAGCGAGGCGACAAGGCTAGGGTTTGGCTTCGAGGAGTTAGGGTTCAGGCTTGGGTGTAGGTGCAAGCTTAGGTTGGGTATGCAGGGATTTGGTGTAGGATGGAGAAGGGAAGAGGAGAGGGAGGGGAGGAGATGGTGGTGGTGACGGAGAGGTTGAGAGATTGCCGGCGACGAGGTATGCAGGGTAACGGTGATGGGTTCTGTTGGGGTTCTTGATGTGCAGGGTGCTCGGGAATGAAGGAAGAAGAAGAAGAAGGAGATGACGAGGTGGAGGAGGAGGAGGAGGAGATGGAGGCTCGGTTGAGGTGAGGAGGTGATGAAGTTTTAGGGTTAGGGTTTGAGGAGACAGAAGAGATTTGATGCGTCCTTGAGGAGGCTCTCGGGTCTTTATAAAGAGAGAAGAGAGAAAAAGATGGAGGGAGGTGACAATAGGCTTCGGGGAGGTGACCACACTCGAGAAAGCTACAGGGATCACGAGAGGAGTGAGAAAGACGCGAGAGGAGAGAGAAAGGAGAGGGGGGGACTGAGTGACACAGAGAGAGAGAGAGAGACTCTGAGTGGTGGGGCCAGAGGAAAGAAAGAGAGATAGGGTTGTTATTAAGGTTTAGATTTAATTTAAAAAGATTTTGTAAGTTATATAATTTTTAATCTATCGATTTAAAATAAAGATATTAAATTAAATAAAATTGGATTTTCTGGTAAATACAAATTTAGTCCAAAACACGCCCGGGTTGGCTCTAAAAATTCAGTTTTAAAATACGAAAAATATATGCGACGACCAAAATTAAAATTGAATGTCCGGGTAATGAAAATGCATACCCCCAAGAACGGATGCACGTACTTGCGCGTAGCCATCCAAACAAGTCCGTTTCACTGAACGGGACGAGAACAAGATGCGCGGATGCTACCACAGGGTTAGGGGTATCATGCAGGCCATGCAATGTATTTTTAAAATACTTTACGTGACTTAAAATGTTATATTGTAAAAATGCAAATGCCAGATAAAATGTCAGTATGCAGTATACATGAAAGTGCACAAGTCTATGTAATAAGTCAGGATAAATCGTAGACATGAATCAAGACAGGTTCCAAGTATGCGGGTCGGGTCGGATGCAAATACAAATGTCAAATACACTATTCGCACCCAAAACACAATAAATCAAGAAAATACCAAAATAAAGGAATACGTGTACTGGAATTGGTATAAATAAACTAGGGTGTTACAAATAGACAGAGAGAGAAGGTAGCTTTTAAAGTTGTATTATATGGTTAACGCTGTTGTTTGTAGCTTGGTACAGAAAGATGCCACAGTGTATACGAGAGGAGTCTCTATATGCCAGAGACTAGAGGCAAGTGTAGTACAAGGAACCGTTTATGCCACGGTACAACAGCAACCGGATTCAGGTTAGGTGTATTAAATCTTACTGTCTCGTGCCACTTCTAACACCTTCCGTTCTAATCTACCCCTTAAACCCCGAGATGTCTTGTTGTATAGTTGTATTGTATTGTCTTGTATTGTAAAACGTATAGATTGTATAATTGGATGACTTACCGAAACCATGATATCAGTAAAATGGATGTACTGGAGAATCATGGATGTAACTGGAGAATCATGTAAATGGAAGTATATCCATGGTTCGGTTCAGTCAATACAGATTGAATAGATTGAATGTATGTATTCCAGGATTCATGTTGAATTGTAGATTGTAGATTGTACTTGAATCATATTCAAGTCAGATTATTATGAGACTCACTCTGAGTCAGAATAATTAGAAAAGAAATTGAAGTCTTGATTATTTTGATGTTATCGGTAACCGCTACACATGGGCGGGTCTTTTTCAAAGACGATTACCGTGTTGATAACACCGTTGTTAAGTTGTCTACCTTAAATAGGCAAGCACCCACTTCTCCGGCTCCCTGAGGCTCAAGAGATTGGTCCCGCTTAAACCTATATTTACTAGGGTCTTTAGGGTAATTTATAGAACTTGAGAAGGGATTTATGTAAAAATACTTTTATATAATTTTCAAAATACACCCTAATTGTTTAATTATCGTCTTTAGAGTTGTAATCATTGTAGATTTTATATTTGTGACATTCCTAGGGAGAATAACCTAATTTTCATAATATATGGTATCAAATTGTAATATTGCATCTGTATGGAATTCATGGTATTTTAATGTAAAGTGATTCTTTGATTTGGAAAAGTTGGAATATTTATATTATAAAAAATAGATATTTTGATATTACATATATATATATATATTTTTATAAAAATAAATTTTAATATATATTATAATTCTATAAATCTCATTTTTTTAAGATTTTCGTATTTTAAATTTTTCAAGACCGAATGCTCCTTGCGGAGGTCTGCATCTCGCACTACTAAGCCTAGGGACGTACGATAATCCCCACCATCCCAGTCGGGTTCTCCAAAATGGGTTGTAGCGGCGCTTTGCAAAGATTTGTTTAAAAATACTAAATCTTGTAAAAATGATTTTATTAGTAAAGGGTATTTATATGTAAAGGTTCGTTTCCCGTATTCTATGTTCCCAAAAATTATTGTGCTATGTTTCATATAAGTGTTGTGAGGAGGTAGGTTATTATCTCGTGATCTAACTACATGTAATGGTTTAATATCAAAATGAAACTACATGGAATTTTACATTAAAAGAGCAATAAAAGTTATAAAATGATGTAGAATGTCATGAAACTTGTTCAACATATTTGTTAAAGATTAATAGTCAACATGTAATGGTTTAATAGGGTTCTGTTTAAGAAAAGTCGGATTTTTAGAAAGAAACCGAATCGGAAATCGATTGGACTCCGATTCCGTCGGGTTTTATTAAAAGATGATTTTAGAGTAGCAAAGGAGAGAGGGTGTTTACCGTCGGAAACCGGGAAGACGGACTGTCTTGCCTGAATCTGGGGGCAGATGCTAATTGGTGCTATCCGTCCACCTCTCCGAAGATACCAAGTCGATTTATGGCACCATGTATCGAAGGTTTAAACGGATGCGGCCGATATAGCAGACTTCATCAGATTCCTCCTCATTTGAAGGGTTTTTGATTGTGGGGACGCTCTTCCCTGCAGGCGCAAGCCCCTGCAGTTAATTACGCTACCGCATCGCGGTAACAACTTTCTCCTTCTCCAGATGGTCACTTCGTGTCGTGGGTGTTTGTTTTATTTTTGGTTGCCCGTGGATTGTATACGGAGACTAATTTATGATGTCGCCCGTAGGGTGTGGATTAGTCCAAATCCGTATTTTCTTAGATTTGGGTTTTGGTTTGGGTTTAAGAATACGTTAGTCTCATTTGAGACTAAGATCAACTTAAACGTTGGTTAAGGATACGTTAGTCTAATTTTAGACTAAGATCGACTCAACGTTTGTTAAGAACACGTTAGTCTAATTTTAGACGAAGATCAACTTAACAGGATCATTTAGATCCAACAAAAGAGCATTTGAACTCTATTGTTTAGTTTAGGGACATTGAGGTCGATTACCAGTTTAAGGACATGGTGGTCCATTGTTAGTTTAAAGACATCACGGTCGCGGTTAAAGACATCATAGTCCGTGAGTTTAAGGACCCCACAGTCCAATGTTAGTTTAAAGACATCACGGTCAAGGTTAAGGACATCATAGTCCGTGAGGTTAAGGACCCCACAGTCCAATGTTAGTTTAAAGACATCACGGTCGAGGTTAAGGATATCATAGTCCGTGAGTTTAAGGACCCCACAGTCCAATGTTAGTTTAAAGATATCACGGTCGAGCTTAAGGACATCATAGTCCATGAGTTTAAGGACCTCACAGTCCAATATTTAGAGACGTCATAGTCTGTGAAATGTGTGGTTGTCAGGACCCGTCACCTCTCTGAAGACGTTGAAGGATTACAACGACAAATATCAGAGGAGTGAAGAGATGTACCCTCAAACCAAAGTGGATTAAGTGATCTGTAGTCCAATTTGGAACTAAGATCAATTAATTAAATTATGAGCACAGTGGCTCAGTTAAGTCTGAATTGAGGACTTATGGCCAACTTGGGCCAAGTCCAATTAGATTTAAAATGTTGGCCCTTTGTTGGACTATTAGACATTTGTTTGGGTTCAAGCCCATATTATTTAGCAATACTAAACAAGAGTTTAAGGGCTCTGGTGATATTTTTATCTTTGACTGGGCATTGAACATTATAGCTCTGAATTTTACTTAATTTTGAGATTCAATTGAAGGGGAGACTTTTGCCTCTGGAAAATTAGCCAATTTGGCTAGAAATAGTGTTAAACACTAGAGAACGACAGTGTTAAATTCTGGAAATAAAGCTCTCAAATTAGTGTTAAACACTAAAAAACAATCAGTGTTAAACACTGGAAATATATTCCTCGAATTAGTGTTAAACACTGGAAGATGACAGTGTTAAACACTGGAAATAGGTCCTTTAAATTAGTGTTTAAACACTAAATAGGAATGGGTCACGTGGGGCCACGTGAGGGCACCCGGAAGTGAGACTGGATCCCTTTTACTTTGCTTTGCAAATAAGTGTTAAACACTTTTTTATATTTTTGAGCATCACGTGTTGACACGTGATGGAGATTTATGCACCGATTATTAAAGCACTTGCTAAGGGGTCACGTGGGGACACGTGAGAGCGCCCAAAGCTTATGTTTCCTTTGCTTTTTCTTTCTGTGTTTTGGAGGTCACGTGGGAACACGTGAGGCATTACCTCTGGGCTGATTCCTTCTTATTTTTGTGGACCTTTTTAGTG
Source organism: Agapanthus africanus (assembly GCA_030015575.1). NCBI lineage: Eukaryota > Viridiplantae > Streptophyta > Magnoliopsida > Asparagales > Amaryllidaceae > Agapanthus > Agapanthus africanus. Next base: position 646,249,159 of record CM057344.1, read on the forward strand.
GTCACGTGGGAACACGTGACTTTTGTTCTCTGCATGTATGAAGATCTTTTAATTCTCTTGATCTTTAAGAATTAAATTCTCTGTAGGGTTAAACCCTGATTATGATTTTGGAGGAATTAAATTCCTATTGTGTATGAAAGAATTAAATTCTTATGTAGAGTTAAACCCTAGTTCCATTTTAGGAGGAATTAAATTCCTGTGAATTTGAGAGAATTAAATTCTCAATTAGGGTTAAACCCTAGTTCTGTCCATCTTGAAGGAATTAAATTCCTATAATTTTAGGAGAATTAAATTCTCATATAGGGTTAAACCCTAATTTCATCTTGAAGGAATTAAATTCCTATAAATCTTAAGAGAATTAAATTCTCATATAGGGTTAAACCCCAATTTCATCTTGGAGGAATTAAATTCCTATAAATTTGGAAGAATTAAATTCTCTAAACTCAATCCTCCCTCTAAGTCTTGGATCTGCATGGCAAAATCTCAACCCGATGAGAATTAAATTCTCAACCTATGGGAAGATTTGTTTCTGCAGATCTTCAACTAGAGGAAGAACTAAGTTTTTTTTGCAGAAGAGTTAAACTCTTAGATTTTGAGAATTAAATTCTCTTTTTGAAGTTTTTATCCCCTTTCTTTTCTCACCTAGGGTTTTCTTTGTTGAGAATTAAATTCTCCTTTCTTTTCTCTCTGCTATTTGCCTTTTTGAAGATTTCAAGATCCCAAAATTCTCTCTCCCAAAATTCTATATCTCTTCTCTTCTTGGCTCCTATTTATAGGAGAAGGAAAAGAATCAATTTGTTTAGTGAATTTTTCATTGAAAGATTTTGTTTGTGTTTCGTAATTAATATGATCTTTTAGATCACTCAGTGAATTTTATTCACCATTGGATTTTTAATCCAAAAGATATTCTGTTTGTTATTTTTGGTGAATTTTAGGAAAATCTTTCCTTATCTAAAATATTTCCATAAATTGGTGATTTTTAATCACCATTGGATTTTTAATCCAGCGGTCCCCCATAATCTTTTTTTGTTTGGAAAGATTTAGAGAAATACCTTCCCAGTTAGGGTCTTTGATTTTCCTTAATTAGAATTTAATTCTATTATTTCATAGATCTTTAGAAACCCATCACGCGTTGGCTCGTGACTACCTGATTAAGCATATGACCAGAATTTAATTCTGTTGTGTTAAAGAACTCAGGAATTATCACGTGTCAGCACGTGACCCTTGGTCACGTGTTAGCACGTGATGCCCCATTGGGGTTTTTCCTTGTTATTTTATTATACCTTTAATTCTTTTCAGTGGGTTTAAAGGCTCATCTCGTGTTGGCACGTGACCCCACTGATTAATTATTTCTAATTATTTATTTTATTCAGTGCCTACAGGCTTTGCCTGTAAATGGTCATGTGTCTGCACGTGATGCCCGGTCACGTCTGGGCACGTGATGCCCGGTCACGTGTGAGCACGTGATGCCTCATAACTTTTGATCCCGGATGTATTATGAGGCCCATAATATATCAAATCGAAGGCTTTTTCGAGACGCTTTCGATACCATCAGAATTTAGCTGTTTCTTATTCGGGAGTTTGTCAAAATGCAGCTCAGAAAATACCGGTTCGCATTTTCTTAAACGTATCACTGCCATTTGATACCTTGGACTCTTTTGCGCAGAAATTTTTTAGCGGGAACAAATACTCCCCACTACTTTGCCCACGTAAGTATATACGTGGGTGAAGTAGTGCAGAGTAATTCATAGCGTATGACCAGTTTTGGGTTGGTATATAATCTTCAGGATCTTGATCTGAGAAAAAAACGAGCGGACACAAGCGTCGTCATTTATCATTGACTCAAATCTCGACTCTTAAGGGATATAGTTCCAAACTCTCACCTCCATGAGCCGCACCCTTCTGTTTCTGTCACGCCCCGCTTCCCAATGTACGGCGAAGTGGTCGTGACGAGGCCCGCTACGTATGTACTCAGAAGTACATACGCTAAGCGTAACTAAGCAATATAAAATAATCACAAGAGACAAATGAGATTGAGATAACAGCAACTTTTATTAATAACATTCTTTATACAATGCATGAAATGATAATACAACTGGAATGAAAAAAAGAAAGCAATGCCTAAACAGTGGCATAATAATAAAAGGAAATACTGGAAAGAACAAGTACAAAGTCTAGAGCTCTGGATCTTCTTGGAACTGCTCCAAATCTTCAGTTGTTGGCTCGGTCTCAACTTGGTCCAACGCACCTGACGACATTCAAGGAAGAAAGAAATAGAATGTCGTCAGCGAACAGGTCGCTCGGTAAGTCCCAAAGAAAAGTGGAGTGAGAATGGCAGAGTAACAGTATTTTCTAGAGTATTATGTTGTAGAATATTATGGAATATTGTTTAACGCAGTTGTTTGTAGCTTGGTACAGAAGAATGCCAGTGTATACGAGGGGGATCTCTATATGCTAGAGATCAGTGCAAACGGAGAGTACAAGGAACCGTTATGCCACGGTACAACAGCAACAGTATTCATGTTAGGTGTCTTAATCTGACCACCTCATTCCACTTTTAACATCTTCCGTACCAATCTACCCCTTTAAACCCCGTAATGTTTTAACAGTGTTGTAGTAATGGAATATGTAAATTGAGTGACTGACCAAAACCATGATATCAGTAAACATGTTGTAACTGTATAATCAGGTAAATGGAATATCAGGATAATGGAGTGAATATCCATGGTTTGATTCAGTCAAAAATGAATATATTGTTAACTGTATTCAGGGATTCACGATTTCAAGTTGTGTTGGAATATGATTGAAATATAGATTGACTTGAATTATATTCAAGTCAGAATTAGTCAGACTCTAACCCGAGTCAGACTAAAAGAAAGATAATTTGAAGTTCAATATTAGCTAGGGGCCTTATTGTAATTTGTGAAACTTGAGGGGGTTTTATGTAAAAAGTACTTTTGTATAGTTTTCAAAATATACCTCAAGTATTTAATAATCGTCTTTATTGTTGTAATGGATGTGAATTTTATTTGTGTTATTCTAGTGAATATATCCTAATAAAAGTATTAATTGTTTATTTGAAATTCGTGGTATTTTAATGTAACTTTTAATCTATGATTTTTAGGAAAAAGTGGAAACTTGATATTATAACAAAATAAGTGTTTAAATGATAATTATATATAATAAAACACTTAAATGATTTTTAAATGAATATTTTATTTACAAAAAATATTACTTTCCTTAAATATTGTATTTAAACCTTTCGAGACCGAATGCTCCTTGCGGAGGTCTGAATCTCGCACTACTAGCCTGCGGGTGCACGATGAACCGTGCTATCCCTAACAGGTTCCCCACGAATGGGTTGTAATGGCGCTTTGCTCAGGTTTTATAAATACTTTTAATTTAGGGAAAAGATTTTCTAAATATAGGGTATTTATTTGTAAAAGTATATAGTTCTCCATATTTTAGTTGTTAGGGTTTCCTAGACCATCTAACCTATATTCTATGGTCTAAACGATGAGTCATTAGAAGCCTCAAATCGCCTCTTCACCGTCGAATGCAGCCAGGTAAGTGCCAGGTAAGTGGGAAGGAACCACAGTCGTGGGCCTAATTAAAAACCACTAGCCTTAGACACACTTGCCTAGACCCACAAGACAGTTTAGATAAACGATCGATGTCCATGACCAATCGTGCTTTCATTTTATATAAGTTTTATTTAGAAAAGTTTACAATTTAAAGGTTAAACTAAAAGTTATAAAGGTTATGGTATTTTAGTGAAAAAGTCCTATAATATCGTATTCTGTATTTTTGTTATTTATCAATTAGGGTTATAATGAGTGTGTGTAAGGGTAGGTCATTACCCCGTGACTTATATTAAATTTTGGTGAAGTTTCAAGGTGAAATAAGCTATGTTAAACTTAAGGGTATTAAGGTGCAAGAATACGGTATTCATAAACGTTATCATTTCATGTGTGAAATTTCATCCAAATTGAATGAAACAAGTTTTGTTATCAAAATAAACATGATTAGGAGTGGGGTATCTAAATAGAACATTAAAATTTAACTTGATGGTATTTTTATGCAAGAAATACGGTTTTCTAAAGAACTTGTCATTTCATGTGGAAAAGTACAATTAAATTTGACTTAAGGGTGATTAATAGTCAACATGCAAGAGGGTTGACAATATGTATTAGGTGACAAGTGGAATTTTTAAGAAAAACCGAATCGGAAATCGGTTTGTCCGATTTCCGTCGGGTTTCAAAAAGTCGTATTTTGCAAATATAGAAAAGAGAGGTAGAAGGTTGGGACTTACGGGTTTGGACAAGCTAAGCGTTCTAAAAGGTGTGGTGGTTGCCGATTCGTTGGAAACGTCACGTCGGTCTTGATCCGGTCGCCGGAATCCGTCGTCGGTTTCGGCAGCGCTTCGCTTCTCGCTCTTTGCACCAAGTTCTCAAGAGTTTTAGAGAGTATGCTTAGAGTTGTGAGGGGAAAAGGTAGAGGGTAGGGGCCTTTATATAGGGCTAGGCTAGGGTTAGGGTTAGGGTAGATGAAAAGTTAAAAAATAAAAATGTGATAAAATGTAATAAAAATGTATTAAAAGTGGAGTAATTGGGGGTTTTTAAGAGCTCTGGAAGTGGTATTGGGCTGAAACTTTTCAGGTGAGTAGGGAATACCAAAAGACACAACTTTCATGTTGTGACCCTTGCCGGAATCGGCCTAAAAGGGGGTGACTCGACCGTGACTCGGTCGGATCACTGAGTCGGCCGAGTCAAGGCCGAGTTGGCCGATTCCCGACCGAGTCCGGTGACCTGGATCTCCCCCGGCGGTTCATCTACCCTCTGCAAGTGTTACATCTTTGGGTGTAGTGGGGTTTTTGTGAGATATGCACGTGTAAACTCTTGGTATTCTAAAGGTTTTCTAAAAAATCAATAATAAAAATAATGTGGGGTATGGGATTCGAACTCTGGTGGCTTGGTTCAGCAATGCCAGGTATTACCAATGAGCCACAAGCTCCTTCTTGTAATTATTGTAAAGAGATAGATACTTAAAGTGTTATCAGCAACATTAATACTCCAAGTATACTTCAATTTTAAATCAAATTTTGGTATACAAAAATTGGAGTTGTTACAATCTACCCTCCTTACAAAAAATTTCGTCCTCGAAATTTACAACTTTTATTTAAGGACTAATTTACAAAAAAAGGTGCGGATATCTTGCACGCATCTCATCTTCCCTTTCCCACGTGGATTCTCCTTGAGTGTCTTTTCTCCACATTATCCGGACCAAATTAACTTCCTTGTTCCGAAGTGTCTTTACCTTTCTATCCAGGATCTCCACAGGTTGTTGCTCACAAGACAAATCGGGCTGTATCGTAAGCTCGGAATGATCAAGTACATGGCTGGGGTCACTCACATACTTTCTGAGTTGGGATATATGGAACACGTTATGCACTCCTTCCAATGAGGGTGGAAGCGCTAATCGGTATGCCACTTCACCGACTCGTTCGAGTATGTCGAACGGTCCAATGTATCTCGGACTCAACTTTCCCCGTCTTCCAAATCTGATCACTCCGCGGTTCGGAGATATCTTCAAGAATACATGGTCTCCTGGCTGGAACTCTAAGTGTCGTCTCTTTGCATCAGCCCAATGTTTCTGTCTATCTTGGGCTATGCGCATTCTTTCTCTGATAGTACGAACCACATCCACGGTCGCTACTATCATCTCTGGTCCAAGGAGTTCTCTATCTCCGATGTCGTCCCAACTTAATGGCGATCGACACTTCCTTCCATATAATGCTGCAAAAGGTGCCATTCCTATGCTTGCTTGGTAGCTGTTGTTGTACGCGAACTCCACAAGATGCAAGTGATCTTCCCACGATCCCTTGAAGTCGAGCATACATGCTCTGAGCATATCCTCCAAGATCTGAATAGTTCGTTCCGACTGACCATCTGTTTGTGGATGATAAGCCGTGCTGAAGTTCAGACTTGTTCCCAAGCTAGCTTGCAGACTTTGCCAAAATTGTGATCGGAACCTGGTGTCACGATCGGAGACAATGCAGACTGGTACTCTATGCAGTCTCACAATTTCCTGTATGAGTTCATGGGTATCAGAGATAGTACATTATGAAGAGTTTTTAAATCTAAATTAGATTATTACCTCCATGTACTTCTTTGCTAATGTCTCAGTTGATTGGCCAACTCGAAATGGGATGAAGTGAGCCGACTTTGTGAGTCGATCCACAATGACCCAAATCGCATCGTTACCTTTTGTGCTGCGAGGAAGAGCAGTTACAAAGTCCATCGTGATGTGCTGCCACTTCCATTCTGGGATTGGTAACGGTTGAAGTAGTCCAGCTGTCCTATGATGTTCAGCCTTTACCTGCTGACACACCAAACATTTTGCGACACTCCTGGCTACTTCACGCTTCATTCCATGCCACCAATAATTCTGACGTAGATCTTTGTACATTTTGGTACCTCCAGGATGTACTGAATAGGGAGAGCTGTGAGCTTCTTTCATTAACTCTTCCCGAACAGGACTCTTTGGTACACACAATCTGCTGCCGTATCTTAAAGATCCGTCTTCATGGATGATGAAATCTGTTCTGAGTCCATTCTCCACTTGTTCTCTGATCTTTTGCAACTTAGCATCGCTGGCTTGAGCTGCTTTGATCTGATTAACAATAGTTGATTGAACTTGTAGATTCATCAAATTTGAAACATCACCTGGCATGACTAGTTCGATCTCCATTTGATGTAGGTCTTGCTGAAGCTTCCACTGGGCGGTGAGATTCATTGCTAATGGTTGGCGACTAAGAGCATCAGGTACTACGTTCACCTTTCCTGGATGATATTGCAAATTGATGTCGAAGTCCGCCATAAGTTCTAACCATCTTCTCTGCCGCATATTCAACTCCTTCTGAGTAAACACATACTTCAGACTTTTGTGATCTGTGTAGATGTTCACTCGTTCGCCAAGTAAGTAGTGGCGCCAAATTTTAAGAGCAAAAATAACGGCTGCCAACTCTAGATCATGCGTCGGGTAATTGCGCTCATGAGTCTTCAGTTGTCTTGAAGCATAAGCCACAACCTTACCGTGCTGATGTAGAACACATCCTAATCCTTTACCGGATGCATCGCAATGTACTTCGAATCCTCCAGATTGATCCGGTAATACAAGAATAGGTGCAGACGTCAGCCTCGACTTGAGTTCTACAAAAGCTTGCTCGCATGCTTCTGACCACACAAATTCTTCATCTTTTCGTGTGAGCTTGGTCAGGGGTCTTGCTATCTTCGAAAAGTCTTCAATGAATCTTCTGTAATATCCAGCTAAACCCAAGAAACTCCGAATATCCTTCACTGATTTTGGTGTAGGCCATTCGCTGACTGCTGAAACTTTTGCTGGATCCACAGAAATCCCTTCTCCTGATACGATATATCCAAGGAAACCAACTTGTTTTAACCAAAACTCGCACTTGCTGTATTTGGCATAAAGCTTATGTTGTCGAAGAGTTTCCAGGACAATTAGTAAGTGCTCCGCATGCTCTTTCCGGTTCTTAGAATATACCAGGATGTCGTCGATGAAGATGACAACGAACCTGTCTAAATACTCCCGGAAGACTTGGTTCATAAGATTCATGAAAATTGCTGGTGCATTGGTCACTCCAAATGGCATTACTAGAAATTCGTAATGTCCATAGCGAGTTCTGAAAGCTGTTTTGTGAATATCAGCTTCCTTGACCTTCACTTGATGATAACCTGAACGAAGATCTAGTTTAGAGAAGACACAAGATCCACTTAGCTGATCGAATAAGTCGTCGATGCGCGGAAGTGGATACTTGTTCTTAATAGTAACTTCGTTCAAGGCTCTATAGTCGATGCACATTCTATATGAACCTTCCTTCTTCTTCACCAGTAGTACAGGTGCTCCCCAACTTGAAGTGCTGGGACGAATCCATCCTTTCGCCAGTAATTCGTCCAACTGTGTTCGTACTTCCTTCAAACCTTCTGGACTTAGTCTATATGGTGCTTTGATTACTGGTTGTGCTCCTGGTACTAAGTCAATGCTAAATTCAAGAGCTCGATCAGGAGGCAAACCTGATATATCGTCAGGGAATACGTCATCGAACTCTCGAACTACCTCCGGTCTTGCTTCTTCTTCTGCATGAGCTGCCGCAACTATTGCTTCCCTTGGCTTTGCTTTGTAAGTGCTTGGCTCCAATGTACGGTCTCCACTCTTAAAGTAAAAGATCGGATGATCTGGAATCTCAAATACTACCCTCCTTTGGCGACAGTCGATGGTAGCATAAAAGGTTCCAAGCCAGTCCATTCCTAGAACCACATCAAAGTTCGGTATGTCCAGTACTTTGAAGTCAGCGTAAAATTCTCGACTGCAGACGATGACCGGACACATGCTGTATCCCATAGTTGCCTTTAGAACACCATTTCCAGAACTGACGTTCCAGCAGGATACAAGCGGTGAGACTGGAATCGCATGGGTTCGGACAAACCGTTGCGACATAAAGCAGTGGGATGCTCCAGTATCAAACAGTGCAAGTGCAGGTAGTGAAGCTACTAGAATTGTACCTAAGGTATATGGGATAGGTTTTAGGTATAGGGAAAGTGTGTAGGTAACCAAAACTAGAAGATAAATTTAGGAAGGAAATTTACCAGTAATGACTTGGCCAGTGGCCTCAGCTTCTTCAACAGACATCATGAAAGCCTGGCGCTTCGGCACATTCCTCCTGGCCTGAGGAGCATTCCTCTGAACGTTTCTTTGTGCTTGATGGAACTGTCGAGGAGGTGGTGCAGCTTGTGGTCCTCTAGGTGGGGCAGGCAGTGCAAGTCTGGTAGCAGGTGCTGGAAGAGCATTCCTCTGCTGATAGTTGTTTGCTGGCCGCTGCTGATAGTTGTTTGCTGGCCGGTTTGCAGCAACTGAGTTCTGCCTTTGAGGACAAGATCCAATGTCATGAGTGGCTGAACCGCAGATCAAGCAAAGGCGGTTGGCTCGACGGCAATCCTTCATCATATGTCCCTTTCTCTTACAGTAGGTGCAAAAGGCTGGGCTAGGGTGATGAGTTGGTACTCCGGGACGCCTCGGCACGAAGGATGGTCTGGACGTGGCTCCACCTGCCATCTGGTTGGCAGGACGCTTGACTCCTACAGAGTGAGGTCTTTCCCTCTCTTTTATCACTGCCTCGTAACTGCGGGCAGCTTCCAGGGCTTCCTCGTGAGTCAAAAACTTCCCGGTGGCTAGAGCAGCCTTGATTTCGGTGTCCAAACCTTGCTGAAAACGACGGGCTCTGATCTCGTCCGTCGGTATCAGGTGTGCCGCGAATCTGTTTAAAGGTTGTGTTAGCTGTGTAGTAGGTGAGATTAAAAAAATTGAACTACTGTGACAGATCTTACCGGCTCAACATAGTAAACTCAGCATCATACTCATCTACAGATTTCTCCCACATAGATCCTTGTTGTAGGTGAATAAATTGCTGTTCCATAGCGAACCTGGCGGTCACAGGGAAATATTTCGCGTCGAACTTCTCGCGAAATGTTTTCCATTCAATCGGCTGGGCCAGGCGGGTTTCTTCCGCCTTCCACCAATTTCGAGCGTTGTCCGTGAGCTGTAGCTTCGCTACACGGACCCAAGCATTATCTGGCACTTGAGCTGCTGCCAGATCATCTTCAATACTTTGCGCCCATTCTTCTGCTTCGAGGGGGCTCCCTTTTCCCGAGAATTGCTTCGGGTGCAACGCTCTGAACTGTTTGATTCCCGGTGCATCTGTCTCAGGACGACTCAGAAGTTGTTGCTGTCCCTCTAGCAGACTGCGGATCGCATCGAAAAGCATGGTTTGCTCAGTGGATGGTGCGGGAACAACTGGAGTGAGAGGTAGTGCTGAAGGGGTGTTGTTGGCATTGGTGCTGGTGTTGTTCGGGGAATTGTTTGGGGAATCCATAATCCTGAAGAAAAATTTGGATTAGGACAGATTCAAATACATGAAATGATAAGATTCAAGGAATAAAGACTTGTAAGATTCAAATAACATGAATTGTAAAGAATGTTTTAGTTGCTGTTTCTTGTGTTACATTGCTTAGGTTGTTCACGCAGACCAGAACTGCATGATAGGGATTCATACAGCTCTGACCTGCATGGGCCACCAACAAAACCTGTCACGCCCCGCTTCCCAATGTACGGCGAAGTGGTCGTGACGAGGCCCGCTACGTATGTACTCAGAAGTACATACGCTAAGCGTAACTAAGCAATATAAAATAATCACAAGAGACAAATGAGATTGAGATAACAGCAACTTTTATTAATAACATTCTTTATACAATGCATGAAATGATAATACAACTGGAATGAAAAAAAGAAAGCAATGCCTAAACAGTGGCATAATAATAAAAGGAAATACTGGAAAGAACAAGTACAAAGTCTAGAGCTCTGGATCTTCTTGGAACTGCTCCAAATCTTCAGTTGTTGGCTCGGTCTCAACTTGGTCCAACGCACCTGACGACATTCAAGGAAGAAAGAAATAGAATGTCGTCAGCGAACAGGTCGCTCGGTAAGTCCCAAAGAAAAGTGGAGTGAGAATGGCAGAGTAACAGTATTTTCTAGAGTATTATGTTGTAGAATATTATGGAATATTGTTTAACGCAGTTGTTTGTAGCTTGGTACAGAAGAATGCCAGTGTATACGAGGGGGATCTCTATATGCTAGAGATCAGTGCAAACGGAGAGTACAAGGAACCGTTATGCCACGGTACAACAGCAACAGTATTCATGTTAGGTGTCTTAATCTGACCACCTCATTCCACTTTTAACATCTTCCGTACCAATCTACCCCTTTAAACCCCGTAATGTTTTAACAGTGTTGTAGTAATGGAATATGTAAATTGAGTGACTGACCAAAACCATGATATCAGTAAACATGTTGTAACTGTATAATCAGGTAAATGGAATATCAGGATAATGGAGTGAATATCCATGGTTTGATTCAGTCAAAAATGAATATATTGTTAACTGTATTCAGGGATTCACGATTTCAAGTTGTGTTGGAATATGATTGAAATATAGATTGACTTGAATTATATTCAAGTCAGAATTAGTCAGACTCTAACCCGAGTCAGACTAAAAGAAAGATAATTTGAAGTTCAATATTAGCTAGGGGCCTTATTGTAATTTGTGAAACTTGAGGGGGTTTTATGTAAAAAGTACTTTTGTATAGTTTTCAAAATATACCTCAAGTATTTAATAATCGTCTTTATTATTGTAATGGATGTGAATTTTATTTGTGTTATTCTAGTGAATATATCCTAATAAAAGTATTAATTGTTTATTTCAAATTCGTGGTATTTTAATGTAACTTTTAATCTATGATTTTTAGGAAAAAGTGGAAACTTGATATTATAACAAAATAAGTGTTTAAATGATAATTATATATAATAAAACACTTAAATGATTTTTAAATGAATATTTTATTTACAAAAAATATTACTTTCCTTAAATATTGTATTTAAACCTTTCGAGACCGAATGCTCCTTGCGGAGGTCTGAATCTCGCACTACTAGCCTGCGGGTGCACGATGAACCGTGCTATCCCTAACAGGTTCCCCACGAATGGGTTGTAATGGCGCTTTGCTCAGGTTTTATAAATACTTTTAATTTAGGGAAAAGATTTTCTAAATATAGGGTATTTATTTGTAAAAGTATATAGTTCTCCATATTTTAGTTGTTAGGGTTTCCTAGACCATCTAACCTATATTCTATGGTCTAAACGATGAGTCATTAGAAGCCTCAAATCGCCTCTTCACCGTCGAATGTAGCCAGATAAGTGCCAGGTAAGTGGGAAGGAACCACAGTCGTGGGCCTAATTAAAAACCACTAGCCTTAGACACACTTGCCTAGACCCACAAGACAGTTTAGATAAACGATCGATGTCCATGACCAATCGTGCTTTCATTTTATATAAGTTTTATTTAGAAAAGTTTACAATTTAAAGGTTAAACTAAAAGTTATAAAGGTTATGGTATTTTAGTGAAAAAGTCCTATAATATCGTATTCTGTATTTTTGTTATTTATCAATTAGGGTTATAATGAGTGTGTGTAAGGGTAGGTCATTACCCCGTGACTTATATTAAATTTTGGTGAAGTTTCAAGGTGAAATAAGCTATGTTAAACTTAAGGGTATTAAGGTGCAAGAATACGGTATTCATAAACGTTATCATTTCATGTGTGAAATTTCATCCAAATTTAATGAAACAAGTTTTGTTATCAAAATAAACATGATTAGGAGTGGGGTATCTAAATAGAACATTAAAATTTAACTTGATGGTATTTTTATGCAAGAAATACGGTTTTCTAAAGAACTTGTCATTTCATGTGGAAAAGTACAATTAAATTTGACTTAAGGGTGATTAATAGTCAACATGCAAGAGGGTTGATAATATGTATTAGGTGACAAGTGGAATTTTTAAGAAAAACCGAATCGGAAATCGGTTTGTCCGATTTCCGTCGGGTTTCAAAAAGTCGTATTTTGCAAATATAGAAAAGAGAGGTAGAAGGTTGGGACTTACGGGTTTGGACAAGCTAAGCGTTCTAAAAGGTGTGGTGGTTGCCGATTCGTTGGAAACGTCACGTCGGTCTTGATCCGGTCGCCGGAATCCGTCGTCGGTTTCGGCAGCGCTTCGCTTCTCGCTCTTTGCACCAAGTTCTCAAGAGTTTTAGAGAGTATGCTTAGAGTTGTGAGGGGAAAAGGTAGAGGGTAGGGGCCTTTATATAGGGCTAGGCTAGGGTTAGGGTTAGGGTAGATGAAAAGTTAAAAAATAAAAATGTGATAAAATGTAATAAAAATGTATTAAAAGTGGAGTAATTGGGGGTTTTTAAGAGCTCTGGAAGTGGTATTGGGCTGAAACTTTTCAGGTGAGTAGGGAATACCAAAAGACACAACTTTCATGTTGTGACCCTTGCCGGAATCGGCCTAAAAGGGGGTGACTCGGCCGTGACTCGGTCGGATCACTGAGTCGGCCGAGTCAAGGCCGAGTTGGCCGATTCCCGACCGAGTCCGGTGACCTGGATCTCCCCCGGCGGTTCATCTACCCTCTGCAAGTGTTACATCTTTGGGTGTAGTGGGGTTTTTGTGAGATATGCACGTGTAAACTCTTGGTATTCTAAAGGTTTTCTAAAAAATCAATAATAAAAATAATGTGGGGTATGGGATTCGAACTCTGGTGGCTTGGTTCAGCAATGCAAGGTATTACCAATGAGCCACAAGCTCCTTCTTGTAATTATTGTAAAGAGATAGATACTTAAAGTGTTATCAGCAACATTAATACTCCAAGTATACTTCAATTTTAAATCAAATTTTGGTATACAAAAATTGGAGTTGTTACAGTTTCTTTATGTCTTACTCTGGCATGAAGTAGTTTATATGCTTTATGAGTAACTTCTCCATTTCAGTGGCGTGTAGCTTTGGCAAGTGTGGCCCAAAGATGGTAAATAACAGTTCATCTTGAACTCTTTATAAGGTAGCGATGGCTTAGGAAACAGGGTTAGGATCCGTTGCCTAAGACTTTCCAACTTTATGAGCCGTGAGGGTCTCACAAAGGCTTTTCTCCCTACAAATCGTGAGGATCTTGTAGGTGTCTTTTCTCCTTGGGAGTCGTAAGGACTCCTAAATGAGTTTTCTCTTGAGAATCGTAAGGATACCATAATGGAATTTTCTTTATGCTTAGGGACACTAATTTCCCTACAAGTTGAGACGAATCGAGAGATTCTCGCAAAGACACTGATTTCCTTGCGGGTCGAAACGAATCGAAAGGTCCTCGCCAAGAGCGCTGATTTTCCTGAATCGAGATAAGAAGCGATGGCTTAGGAAACAGGTTCAGATCTGCCGCCTAAGACTTTTCAACTTTATGAGCCGTGACGGTCTCATAAAGATTTTTTCTCTCTACGAGTCGAGAGGATCTCATAGGTGTATTTTCTCCTTAGGAATCGTCAGGATTCCTAAATGTGTTTTCTCTTGAGAGTCGTAAGGATCTCACATGAGAATTTTCTTCCTTACAAGTCGAGAGGACTCGTAAGTGATTGATGAGTTGACCTACTCCCGAGTCAAAGCATTGCCTCAACAGGAAGGTCGAGGGTTGACTTTGGGTTGTCTGTGCACCGCCGAGTCATGGAACTGGGAACTTTGCCGCGGTTCCGCTTTGCTGACGTTGTATATTCCTGCAGAGACACTGATTTCTCTGCGGGTCGACGCGAATCGAGATGTTCTCGTCAAGGATGCTGATTTCCCTGAATCGAGGTATTTGCCAAGGACACTGATTTCCTCGGAATTGAGATGAATCGAGATATTCCTGCAAAGACACTGATTTCCTTGCGGGTCGACACGAATCGAGATGCTCTCGCCAAGGACGCTGATTTCCCTGAATTGAGGTTTTGCCAAGGACGCTGATTTCCCTGGAGTTGAAACGAATCGAGGTATTCCTGCAAAGACACTGATTTCTCTGCGGGTCGACGCGAATTGAGGTGCTCTCGTCAAGGATGCTGATTTCCCTGAATCGAGGTTTTTTCCAAGGACACTGATTTCCTCGGAGTTGAAACGAATCCAAGTATTCTTGCAAAGACGCTGATTTCTCTGCGGGTCGATGCGAATCGAGATGCTCTCGTCAAGGACGCTGATTTCCCTGAATCGAGGTTTTTGCCAAGGACGCTGATTTCCTCGGAGTTGAAACGAATCGAGGTATTCCTGCAACGACGTTGATTTCTCTGCGGGTCGACGCGAATCAAGATGCTCTCATCTAGGACGCTGATTTTCCTGAATCGAGAAGGTTGCCAAGGACACTGATTTCCCTGGGGTTGAGACGAATCGAGGTATTCCTGCAAAGACGCTGATTTCTCTGCGGGTCGACGCGAATCGAGATGTTCTCGTCAAGGACGCTGATTTCCCTGAATCGAGGTATTCCTGCAAAAACACTGATTTCCTTACGGATCGACATGAATCGAGGTGCTCTCGTCAAGGACGCTGATTTCCCTAAATCGAGATATTTGCCAAGGACACTGATTTCCTCGGAGTTGAGACGAATCGAGGTATTCCTGCAAAGACACCGATTTCTCTGCTGGTCGACGCGAATCGAGGTGCTCTCGTCAAGGACGCTGATTTCCCTGAATCGAGGTTTTTGCCAAGGACACTGATTTCCTTAGAGTTGAGACGAATCGATGTATTCCTGCAAAGACACTGATTTCTCTGCAGGTCGACGCGAATTGAGATGCTCCCGTCAAGGACGCTGATTTTCCTGAATCGAGGTTTTACCAAGGACACTGATTTCCTCGGAGTTGAGACGAATCGAGGTATTCCTGCAAAGGCCCTGATTTCTTTGCGGGTCAATACGAATCGAGATGCTCTCGCCAAGGACGCTGATTTCTCTAAACCGAGGTTTTTGCCAAGGACACTGATTTCCCTGGAGTCGAAACGAATCGAGATATTCCTGCAAAGACACTGATTTCTCTGCGGGTCGACGCGAATCGAGGTGCTCTCGTCAAGGACGCTGATTTCCCTGAATCGTGGTTTTTGCCAAGGACACTGATTTCCTCGGAGTTGAAACGAATCGAGGTATTCCTGCAAAGACGCTGATTTCTCTGCGGGTCGATGCGAATTGAGATGCTCTCGTCAAGGATGCTGATTTCCCTGAATCGAGGTTTTTGCCAAGGATGCTGATTTCCTCGGAGTTGAAACAAATCGAGGTATTCCTGCAATGATGCTGATTTCTCTGCGGGTCGACGCGAATCGAGATGCTCTCGTCAAGGACGCTGATTTCCCTGAATCGAGGAGGTTACCAAGGACACTGATTTCCCTGGAGTTGAGATGAATCGAGGTATTCCTGCAAAGACGCTGATTTCTCTGCGGGTCGACGCGAATCGAGGTGCTCTCGTCAAGGACGCTGATTTCCCTGAATCGAGGTTTTTGCCAAGGACACTAATTTTCTCGGAGTTGAAACGAATCGAGGTATTCCTGCAAAGACGCTGATTTCTCTGCGGGTCGATGCGAATCGAGATGCTCTCGTCAAGGACGCTGATTTCCCTGAATCGAGGTTTTGCCAAGGACACTGATTTCCCTGGAGTTGAAACGAATCGAGGTATTCCTGCAAAGACACTGATTTCTCTGTGGGTCGACGCGAATCGAGGTGCTCTCGTCAAGGATGTTGATTTCCCTGAATCGAGGAGGTTGCTCAAGGACACTGATTTCCCTGGGGTTGGTTGACTTGTTTCTGAAACGGAGCGTTGATCTAGCAGGGAGGTCATTGGTTGACTCCAGGTTGTCTGTGAACCGTAGAGTCTTGGAACTGGGGACTTTGTCGTGGCTCCGATTGATGGTGTAGCATCTGTGTCCTGCTGGAATGAGGAGGCACACCGTTGTTGGTCTTCGGGCCGTAGATATGGCCATTGAGATTTGGAACTAGGGACATTGCCATGGCTCCACTTTGTTGCGACTCTGAGGTCGGTTGTTGACGTAACGTCTGCATCTGGTTGAAGTGAGGAGAAACGTCGTTGGTGATCTCTAGGCTGTCTGTGAACCGTCGAGATTTGGAACTAGAGGACTTTTCCATGGTTCCGTTGTTTTGACCCTGGGGTCGTTTGTTGACGTCGCATCTGCATTCTGCTGGAGTAAGGAGAAACGTAATTGGTGATCTCCAGACTGTCTGTGAACCGTAGAGATTTGGAACTAGGGGACTTTGCCATGATTCCAGGGTAGTCTCTAGGCTGTCTATGAACCGTCGAGATTTGGAACTAGGGGACTTTGCCACGATTCCAGGGTAGTTTCTAGGCTGTCTGTGAACCGTCGAGATTTGGAACTCGGGACTTTGCCGTGGCTCCATTTGTTGATGTTGTGTCTGCATCCGATTGGAGGGAGGAAGAACGCCGGTGTTGATCTCTAAGTTTTCGATGTTGACATCGAGACCCTGAAGGTAGGGATCTTCTTTTGCTTCGTTTGTTAACATTGTGTCTGCAATATTGCGATGAATGTCGATATTGTCTCTAGGTTATCTATGAACTGTCGAGATTTGGCTTCGCTTTGATGAAGCCCGGTGGGACGATATGGTTCCCTTCTTGTTTGTGCCCATGGATTGTATACAGGGGTCAATGTGACCTCACTTGCAGGGTAAAAAATTTCATTTTATATATTTTTTCTTTCCGCGATCCTCTATCATTTCAGATTTTATATCACGAAAGTCGCGATTGCCCAATCATTTCGGCTATTTTTCGCGGTGCCCAATCATTTCGGCTATTTGTTTTATTTACTCCCTGCTTTTTATTGTGAGTTGCCCAACCATTTCGGCTATTTTGTATGCATACATTTTTACTTGCTGATTTTGTTGCAAGTTGTCCTATTATTTCGGCTATTTCATATGCATTTTTGGCTCGTCGACTTTTCGCCACGAGTATGGAACTTAGGATCTGGTGCCAATCTTAGCATCAGCATCGCTGCGACTGGAATATTGTCAGGAGCGAATCATCATTTGCCATGAAAGGGCTTGGAATTTGATATCGATTTAGGCATCAGTATCGCTACAACTGGGATATTGCCAGGAGCAAATCATCATTTGCCTTCGTCGGTTTGAACAAAGGTGGCTTAGTAGACCGGGTTAAGATCCTGTCAGCTAAGGCTTTTGACTTCATGAGCCGTAAGGGTCTCATAAAGGTATTTCTCCCTACGAGTCGTGAGGATCTCATAGGTGCATTTTCTCCTTAGGAATCATGAGGATTCCTAAGTGTGTGTCCTCTTATAAGTCGTAAGGATCTTACAAGAGCGTTTTCTCCTTATAAGTCGAGAGGACCTACAAGTGTCTATTCACCGTGTGAGCATATCCCTAGTCGCTGGTAGGACTCTGTTAGGGAAATGTTCATTCGTGCCTGTGGATTGTATACAAGAGTCAATATTGAACCGCTTGTAGGGAAGAATCAGGGGGTATGACTGCTTAAGAACAGGTTCAGATCCCTGTAACTTAAGACTTTTGAATCTTATGAGCCGTGAGGGTCTCATAAGAGGGTTCTCCTTACGAGTCGTGAGGATCTCGCAAGTGTAATTTCTCCTTAGGAATCGTGGGGATCCCTAAGTGTTTCTTCTTTGTGAGTCGTAAGGATCTCACGTAGGTGGTTTCTCCTTACAGGGTCAAGAGGACCTTGCAAGTGTCTTTTGACGAGATTGCGCTCTTTCGGGTTTTCACAAAACTCGCCGGTAGCCCTGCTGTTTTTACTTATGGAGCCCTTTCGGGTTTTCATCCGTGCCCATCTTGCTTGTGAACGTACCGTTTTTTTTCTCTTTTTTTTTACCACGTCAGCCTAGAGATGCCGTGGTCCGTAGTAGTTTATAGACGTCTCGGTCAGTTGCAAGTTTCAGAACATTGCGGTCCATCGTTAGTTTAGGGACATTTCGGTCTGCTGTAGCTTTGAGGCGAAGTTTCGCCAGATGCTTTATGAATAAGTAGGTTTCTCCTTGATAGACCTTGTCACATAATCCAAGGGTTTTGGCACTGCTCCTGCCCCCAGCTCCTCTACGTTATCTCCTAACGCCGAGTGAGCTGCTTTGTTACTTAACAACAAATGAGCGATCATGTGGCAACTTGCCACATAATCTTCGGATTCTTCTGACAAGTCGTCTCCCTCATCATTGTTGTTATCTTCATTCTCAAGGATGTGACTGAGAAACTCTTGAAGCGTAACTGGGGTTCGTGCCCTCTTGTTGTATTCTTTCAGCGCGTCAATATGCTTTTGCAGATCCGTGCGCTTGTCGTTAAACAGTGCGGGCTTTTTGGTCTTCTTCTTTTTCTTTGAAGACTGTGACGGCTGTTCCTAGGTGCTTTGCCCATTGCTATTAATTCCCGATGTTGGGCATGGTTTCAGCATCCCGTCGATGATCTCCGGCTCTTGCGGGCTTTTCCACCTGATCGTTGGAAATGTTTGAAGATCTTTCAGCATTTTCTTAGTTTTTGCCGAAATAACAACTTCCTATGAAGCTTCCTCTATGAACGAGCACGATGCTCCTGGCATGTCCATCTTTTTCGGAGCATGTGGTTGTGGCGGGTTCACCTTCCAATTTTCAGACAACGCGAATTTGCCTTGCTGGTATTGGTCTTCAACCCAATTTTTGAAGACGTAGCAATTTTCGATCGGATTGCCCAATACTCGGTGGTAGGGGCAGTAATTAGGATCGTTGACGTCGTTCGGTCGCGTCACGTGTCTTGACTCCGGTAGAGTGATGAGCCCATTGCGCACTGGCAGTTCAAATAGTTTCCTTGTTTTATCCCGGGGAAACGAGTAAGGATGTCTCAACTTCTCATCGAGGGATTGCCGCTTATTGCTTTGGCGAACAACCGGTCTCGGGCCACTCGGTTGTTGTTGAGCGTTAGCGACGAAGGATGCTTTCCCTTTGCCCTTTTCATTCCAAGGCTCCGTCTTTGAAGAGGAAGGCCTATGGCCTATCTGGTCCATTTGTGCCAGTTTGTTAATCAAGGCCTGGAAAGTAGTCGGCATGAAAAATAGCATGAATTGTGAAATGGTCGCTTGAGGGTCAAGAGTACCCACGAACATGCCTACCGCAGGTGCTTCTTCGATGCGCTGCTCACATTTTGACCATAGATTTCGCCATCGTATCGCGTATTGGACCCAAGTTTCTCCCGGCTTCACCCTGGCATTGATCAATGCCGTGATTGGGGTACGTTCGCTGGCACTCGCAAAACGTTGGGTGAATAGCAACCCCATCTCCGTAAAAGTTTTGACGGAATTGTTGGGAAGCTCTGAATACCATTCAAACGCCGTCTCCGCCAAGCTGCCGACGAATTGGCGAAGCAGTAGCTTATCATCCCCTCCAGTGTTTCTGTAGAGAGCCCTGAGCTGAGCGACATGTTGATGGGGATTACCCGTCCCTTTATATACATGGAATTTAGGGATCGTATATCCCGGCGAGTACCTTATTTGGTCATACCAGCCCGGATAGGGTCGTCCCGTTTTAACTATTTGTCCAGCCACTTCATTCGCCTGATGAACTCGTATTTACTGAGCGATGTAATCATCTAGGGCAGCTTTGGAGATTGTCTCTTCCTTGGCTGTTGACAGAGCCGACAGAGGATTTGATGTCTCTCCTCTATCATCTTCAATTATTACTGGTGGATCTTCGGTTGGGGGATCCGGCTGGATTATCATGCCCACCATATCTTGGAATAGAAGGGCCATTTGTTTTATATTGGCCGCTTGTTCCGCGGCCTCTTTGTCCTTCTTCTCAAGCATTCTCCGAAGGAATTCGGCATCAGTTTCCTGCTCACAGCGCTGCTCCGAGGATGTCTCTGGGCTTGCTTTCGGTCCCGTAAGTGCGGCCATAGCTGTTAGCATTTCTTGGAGCTTTTGTTGTTGTTGCTCCTGAGCCCTAGTTACTGATCGCGTAAGCGGTCGATGACCTGTGGAAATACGGCTATCCTCTTTTCCGGATGCCATATAGATGGTGTGCACCACCATACCCCCAGACTTGGGGCGTTTAGATTCAATATTCTTGCGATTCGCTGCAGACACCGGAATTTTCTCCAGCTTTCTCCTCTTGTGAGCGGTCGAAGTTGAGGGGGCCGTTGCAGTGGGCACCCAAACAGTTGTCTCTTTTTCTGGTTTGACAGGGTAATCCTCTTCTTGCCGAACCTTCATTTTTTCCTGTCGGCGGAGATAGTCTTGATCTATCACAGAGTCTTGGACCTGTCGCCAAACTTTGTAAATTTTGGAAGACAGCCGCTGAAGGGGCTGCTCCGGCTTCTTCTCTGTAGCATTCTCCACAGGTGGAGGAGATCTCTTCAGCACGGCAGTTGGCGAATTCTTGCGCACCCTGTTAAGTAGTTCAAAGCTGTTTCCAGTTGGATCAGCAGCATCAATTTCCACCGTTGGAGCCGACGGAGTCGATCCAGAAGGAGCTGCCTCCAGCTCATTTTGTATGACGCTGATATCGACGTCGACCATTTCTTATGGCCGGGATTTGATTAGGTTCGGGATTTTGCCGAGCCTGCCCCCTGTTTCATTTGAGAGCTTGAATATTCTTCCCCCTGCGTCGACCTTGGTCCTTGGCATGTGCCAATTGTTTGAGAACTAATTCCGTTGGCAAAGCTACTGCTTGGGTAGCCAGCCTGTAGAAGACAGACTTCCTCTGAGCTTCCTCCATCGGTGTTGAGGTATCGAGGGTGGGAGGTGGGAGTATCGACCCAAAGAGAAGCCCATTGATTTCTTAAAGAGCCGGAATGCAGAGATTTAAGGCCGCAAGTGGCCCGTACTTGACTCTACCAGATATGACAGAGCCTGAGTTGCTAGGGTGGGAGCAAACGCCATTCTTCATAGAGACAAAATGCCGGCTTCGGTATCCACTCCCCTATGGGCAACCAAAAACAAATATACACCGCGATTATCTGATCGCGGGAAAAACACGACACACGAAGTGTGGAGTGGAAAGAGGAGAAGGTCCCACCGGGCGTGCCAGAATCTGTTTACTGTCGGAAACCGGGAAGACGGACTGTCTTGCCTGAATCTGGGGGCAGATGCTAATTGGTGCTATCCGTCCACCTCTCCGAAGATGCCAAGTTGATTTATGGCACCATGTATCGAAGGTTTAAACGGATGCGGCCGATGTAGCAGATTTCATCAGATTCCCCCTCATTTGAGGGGGTTTTGATTGTGGGGACGCTCTTCCCTGCAGGCGCAAGCCCCTGCAGTTAATTACGTTACCGCATCGCGGTAACAACTTTCTCCTTCTCCTGATGGTCACTTCGTGTCGTGGGTGTTTGTTTTGTTTTTGGTTGCCCGTGGATCGTATATGGAGACTAATTTATGCTGTCGCCCGTAGGGCGTGGAATAGTCCAAATCTGTATTTTCTTAGATTTGGGTTTTGGTTTGGGTTTAAGGATACGTTAGTTTTATTTGAGACTAAGATCAACTTAAACGTTGGTTAAGGATACGTTAGTCTAATTTTAGACTAAGATTGACTCAACGTTTGTTAAGGACACGTTAGTCTAATTTTAGACTAAGATCAACTTGATAGGATCATTTAGATCCAACAAAAGAGCATTTGAACTCTATTGTTTAGTTTAGGGACATTGCAGTTGATTACCAGTTTAAGGACATGGTGGTCCATCGTTAGTTTAAAGACATCACGGTCGAGATTAAAGACATCATAGTCCGTGAGTTTAAAGACCCCACAGTCCAATGTTAGTTTAAAGACATCACGGTCGAGGTTAAGGACATCATAGTCCGTGAGTTTAAGGACCCCACAGTCCAATGTTAGTTTAAAGACATCACGGCCGAGATTAAGGACATCATAGTCCGTGAGTTTAAGGACCCCACAGTCCAATGTTAGTTTAAAGACATCACGGTCGAGCTTAAGGGCATCATAGTCCATGAGTTTAAGGATCCCACAGTCCAATGTTTAGAGACGTCATAGTCTGTGAAATGTGTAGTTGTCAGGACCCGTCACCTCTCTGAAGACGTTGAAAGATTACAACGACAAATATCAGAGGAGTGAAGAGATGTACCTTCAAACCAAAGTGGATTAAGTGATCTGTAGTCTAATTTGGAACTAAGATCAATTAATTAAATTATGAGCACAATGGCTCAGTTATGTCTGAATTGAGGACTTATGGCCAACTTGGGCCAAGTCCAATTAGATTTAAAATGTTGGCCCTTTGTTGGACCATTAGACATTTGTCTGGGTTCAAGCCCACATTATTTAGCAATACTAAACAAGAGTTTGAGGGCTCTGGTGATATTTCTATCTTTAACTGGGCATTGAACATTATAGCTCTGAATTTTACTCAATTTTGAGATTCAATTGAAGGGGAGACTTTTGCCTCTGGAAAATTAGCCAATTTGGCTAGAAATAGTGTTAAACAGTAGAGAACAGCAGTGTTAAATTTTGGAAATAAAGCTCTCAAATTAGTGTTAAACACTAAAAGACAATCAGTGTTAAACACTGGAAATATAATCCTCGAATTAGTGTTAAACACTAGAAAATGACAGTGTTAAACACTGGAAATAGGTCTTTTAAATTAGCGTTTAAACACTAAATAGGAAAGGGCCATGTGGGGCCACGTGAGGGCGCCCGGAAGTGGGACCAGATCCCTTTTACTTTGCTTTACAAATAAGTGTTAAACACTTTTTTATATTTTTGAGCATCACGTGTTGACACGTGATGGAGATTTATGCACCGATTATTAAAGCACTTGCTAAGGGGTCACGTGGGGACACGTGAGAGCGCCCAAAACTTATATTTCCTTTGCTTTTTCTTTCTGTGTTTTGGAAGTCACGTGGGATCACGTGAGGCATTGCCTCTGGGCTGATTCCTTCTTATTTTTGTGGACCTTTTCAGGGGTCACGTGGGTACACGTGACCTTTGTTCTCTGCATGTATGAAGATCTTTTAATTCTCTTGATCTTTAAGAATTAAATTCTCTGTAGGGTTAAACCCTGATTATGATTTTGGAGGAATTAAATTCCTATTGTGTATGAAAGAATTAAATTCTTATGTAGGGTTAAACCTTAGTTCCATTTTAGGAGGAATTAAATTCCTGTGAATTTGAGAGAATTAAATTCTCAATTAGGGTTAAACCCTAGTTCTGTCCATCTTGAAAGAATTAAATTCCTATAATTTTAGGAGAATTAAATTCTCATACAGGGTTAAACCCTAATTTCATCTTGAAGGAATTAAATTCCTGTAAATCTTGAGAGAATTAAATTCTCATATAGGGTTAAACCCCAATTTCATCTTGGAAGAATTAAATTCCTATAAATTTGGGAGAATTAAATTCTCTGAACTCAATCCTTCCTCTAAGTCTTGGATCTGCATGGCAAAATCTCAACCTGATGAGAATTAAATTCTCAACCTATGGGGAGATTTGCTTCTGCAGACCTTCAACTAGAGGAAGAACTAAGTTCTTTTTGCAGAAGAGTTAAACTCTTAGATTTTGAGAATTAAATTCTCTTTTTGAAGTTTTTATCTTCTTTCTTTTCTCACCTAAGGTTTTCTTTGTTGAGAATTAAATTCTCCTTTCTTTTCTCTCTGCTATTTGCCTTTTTGAAGATTTCAAGATCCCAAAATTCTTTCTCCCAAAATTCTATATCTCTTCTCTTCTTGGCTCCTATTTATAGGAGAAGGAAAACAATCAATTTGTTTAGTGAATTTTTCATTGAAAGATTTTTTTTCTTTTTCGTAATTAATATGACCTTTTAGATCACTCAGTGAATTTTATTCACCATTAGATTTTTAATCCAAAAGATATTCTGTTTGTTATTTTTGGTGAATTTTAGGGAAATCTTTCCTTGTCTAAAATCTTTCCATAAATTGGTGATTTTTAATCACTATTGGATTTTTAATCCAGCGGTCCCCCATAATTCTTTTTTGTTTGGAAAGATTTAGAGAAATACCTTCCTAGTTAGGGTCTTTGATTTCCCTTAATTAGAATTTAATTCTATTATTTCATAGATTTTTAGGAACCCATCACGTGTTGGCACGTGACCCCCTGATTTAGCATTTGACCAGAATTTAATTCTGTTGTGTTAAAGAACTTAGGAATTATCACGTGTCAGTACGTGACCCTTGGTCACGTGTTGGCACGTGATGCCCCATTGGGGTTTTTCCTTGTTATTTTATTATACCTTTAAATCTTTTCAGTAGGTTTAAAGGCTCATCACGTGTTGGCACGTAACCCCACTGATTAAATATTTCCAATTATTTATTTTATTCAGTGCCTACAGGTTTTGCCTGTAAATGGTCACGTGTGGGCACGTGATGCCCGATCACGTGTGGGCACGTGATGCCCGGTCAGTTTTGATCCCGGATGAATTATGATGCCCATAATTTATCAAATCGAAGGTTTTTTCGAGACGCTTTCGATACCATCAGAATTTAGCTATTTCTCATTCGGGAGTTTGTCAAAATGCAGCTCGAAAAATACCGGTTCGCATTTTCTTAAACGTATCGCTGCCATTTGATACCTTGGGCTCTTTTGCGCAGAAATTTTTTGGCGGGAACAGAGGGAGGTGAGACTTACTAGATTAGATGTTAGGGATGAGGAAGAGGAAGTGAATGTAAGTTCCGGTGCGTCGTTTCATCGCCGTGAGCTCCTAGGGTTGTCGTCGGAAAATCGCCGAAGCTTCCCCTTTCGCTTCTTCCAAAATACACTAGGGTTCTAAGAAATTTCTTGAGATTTTTGATCAGAATTTTAGAGTGAGGGGGGTGTGTTTAGGGGTTGTATTTATAGGGTTAGGCTAGGGTTAGGGTAGGTGAAAGGTTAAAATGAAAAAAAATGTGATAAATGTGATAAATGTAATAAAATGTATTAAAAGTGGAGTAATTGGGGTTTTAAAGGTGCTCTGTTACTGGTCTGAGGATTTAAAGTACACAGGGGTGCAGGGAATACCAAAAGCCAAACTTTTCCTGTTGGTGACTCGGCGGTCCGGCCAAGTCCGGCCGGCGGCGGCGGCCCGAGTCGGCCGGTCCGCCGGCCGAGTTGGCCGATTCCGGCAGAGTCAGGCGGCCGGAATCCCCCCGACGGTCCATTAACCCTCTGGCACAGTTACTTTTCAGGGTGTAGTAGGGCTTTTGTGAGATATGCATGTGTAAACTGTTAGTATTCTAAAAATCCAAAATAAAACAATATTAAAAATAATGTGGGGTATGGGATTTAAACTCTGGTGGCTTGGTTCAGCAGTGCAAGGTATTACCAATGAGCTACAAGCTCCTTCTTGTAATTAATTAGCAAAACAAATATTTATGGTACTCACAGAAATGCAAATACTCTATGTACACATTAATTTTTAAACAAATTTTTGTACACTAAAATTGGAGTTGTTACACGACCCGTCAGGCAGAAGAAGCGAAACTTCGCCCCGATAAAGCAGAAGGCAATCGAGAACGAGGTAGAAAGGCTCCTCACCACCAACTTCATTCGGAATGTGCCTTACTCTGAATGGTTGGAAAACGTGGTCATGGTGAAAAAGTCAAGCGGAAAGTGGCGCATGTGCGTCGACTTCACCGACCTCAACACGGCCTGCCCGAAAGACAACTATCCCCTCTCTCGGATAGATCAGCTCATCAACAGCTCGGCGGGCCACGAGCTACTTAGCTTCATGGACGCCTTCTCCGGCTATAATCAGATCCGTATGAATCCGGCAGACGAAAATCTCACCGCATTCACAATGGACCGGGGGGTATACTGCTACAAGGTAATGCCTTTCGGCCTCAAGAACACCGGAGCTACGTACCAACGCTTGGTCAATCGCATGTTCAAGCGGCAGATTGGCAGGAACATGGAAGTTTACGTCGACGATATGCTTGTCAAATCGGTTTCGTCGGTCGACCACGCTAAGGATCTGGGCGAGGCCTTCGAAGAACTCCGCAAGTTCAAGATGAGACTGAACCCCGCTAAGTGCGCATTCAGGGTCACCGGGGGAAAGTTCCTCGATTTCATGGTCACCCGGAGAAAATCAACGCCATCCTCAATATGGTCATGCCCAAGACTAACGTCGAGATCATGCGGCTGACAGGATGACTAGCTGCTCTGTCACGTTTCATGTCGAGGTCTGGCGAGAAGTGCCTCCCGTTCTTCAAGGCTCTAAAGAAAATTCCGAGGTTCGAGTGGTCAGTGGAGTGCCAGACCGCCTTTGACCAATTGAAGAGGTACCTTACGACTCCACCTCTGCTTACCCGACCAGTGGAAGGGGACGAGCTATCGCTATATCTGGCAGTATCCGACCAACCAGCGGGTACAGTGCTCGTCCGTGAGATCGACGGAGTCCAAAGGCCGGTATACTATGTGAGCCACATCTTCAAAGACGCAGAAACGAGATACCCAGCGATAGAGAAAATCGTCTTGGCACTCATCGTGGCCTCAAGGAAACCGCGACACTATTTCCAGGCGCACACCATCCTTGTTCTTACCGAGCACCCCATGGGGGCCATCCTCGCCTTACCCGAGTCCTCTGGCCGCTTGGAGAAATGGAGGTGGGAGTTGTCCCAGTTCAACATAAAATACCGCCCGAGGCATGCCATCAAAGCACAAGCCCTGGTCGATTTTGTCGTCGAGTGCACTATCCACAGCAAGGAGCCGGAGTTAACGCTGGTCTCCGCGGCTCAGTCCTTTGTCGATAGGAAGCTCGACTCAGTCCCTGATTAGATCCTTTATGTCGACGGGTCCTCGACCGAGGAAGGTTGTGGTGCCGGACTCATCATTCGGGGACCGAACAAGACAGAAATGGAGTATTCTCTGAGGCTCGGGTTCAAGGCCACAAATAACGTGGCGGAATAGAAGGCACTGCTGGCCGGACTGCGCATAGCCTCCGGACTGGGGCTGAAAATAATTCGGATCCGCAGCGACTCAGCCCTAGTCGTTGTCCAAGTGACTGGTCATTTCGAGGCTCGGGAATCTCTGATGGTGAAATATCTGGCCAAGGTAAGAAGACTTTGTAAGAACTTCGACGAAGTCCAGGTAGAGCAAATCCCCAGACAGCTTAATGCCCAAGCCGACGCCTTGAGTAAGCTGGCTTCATCCTACTCGGCCAACAACAAGTAGTCCATCCTCTTCGAGATTTTGCCACAGCCTAGCGTAGAAGACGGGGCAACAACACTTCATGTGTACACAGCTCAGGAAGAAGACCGGGACTGAAGGAAGCCCCTCGTGTTATTCCTAAGGGAAGGTACGCTCCTAGAAGATTGGGGAAAAGCCCGCCGTCTCTGAGCGGAAGCCCGTCACTTCGTCTGGAGCAATGGGAACCTCTACAAGAAGTCCTTCACTCAGCCCTTGATCCGGTGCGTCGACTCCCACGAAGCCGACTACGTCCTCCGTGAGATCCATGAAAGGGTCGGCGGCGCATACCAAGGGGCCCGCACCTTAATCCAGAAGGCATTCCTCCAGGGGTACTACTGGCCAACTATGCACCAAGACGCCCAGAAGCTCATCAGGAGATGCAAAAGTTGCCAACTCCACGGAAGAGTACCTCGCCTTCCGGCTACCGAGCTGACCGCACTAATCTCACCATGGTCATTTGCCTAGTGGGGAATGGACATGATAGGCCAGTTCCCTTCCGGTATGGGCGGGCATAAGTACGTCCTCGTCGTAGTGGATTATTTCACGAAGTGGATCGAGGCCATCCCCATCATGAAACCGGATGCCACCACAACTATCGAGTTCCTGCAGAACAACGTGATACTTCGGTTCAACATCCCGAGGTGTATCATCACCGACCATGGGACGAACTTCGAAAATGAAAAAGTGAAGGAGTTCTGCAATGAATATCATATCCTCATGAAGTTTTCCGCGGTCGCACATCCCCAATGCAACGGACAAGCCGAAGTCGCTAATCGGGACGTTCTCCGAGGTCTCCGGACACGTCTAGAAAGACGCCAAGGCAGTTGGGTCGAGGAATTGTTTCGGGTCCTATGGGCCCTGCGTTCGTCAAAGAATACCCCCATCGGGGAAACCCCTTTCAGTCTCTGCTACGGGACCGAGGCAATGGTCCCAGCGGAGATCGGGCTACCCAGTCACCGGGTTGAATACTTCGACGATGAAGCAAACACCTCGGCACTATGAACCAACCTGGACATCTTGTTAGAGAAACGAGACCGGGCTCAGATCAGAGCTGCCGCCTATCAACAACAGATCGCACGCTACTACAATGCGTGAGTCAAGTGTCGCCTTATCAAGGCCGGAGATTTAGTCCTAAGGCGGAACGAGTTCGTCGACCAAGGCAGGCTGCATAAGTTTTCCCCAAAATGGGACGGTCCTTTCCTCGTCTCCGAGGTACTGCCTGGCGGAGCTTACCGTTTGCAAGATGCAGAAGGACGCAAGTTTCCACGGCCTTATAACGCCGAGAAACTCAAACTATACCAATAAAAAGAGCATCTACTAGCGTGCACTTCTTTTACTAAAGCAATGTAAACTTTTCTCAAGTTCTTTCTGTTCATATAATAAGAATGGAACAATAAGACATTGTAAAAAGAAGAGTTTTATTTATTCCAAAGGGTACTATGGGCTCCTCAGCCGTACATTGAAATAAAAAAAAATTACAGTAGCGGGGGAAGGGGGTGCAGGAAACATTGCTCGTGGTACTCCTAGCATATTTCCGCCAGCCAAGCCCTCGCCGCCTCGAAACTTTGCCTCTGATGCCGCCCGCGAACGTCTGCGTGGTGCCTCAGTTGGTAGCACTCGAGGATGAGTGCTACCGAGCGATCCTGCCGACCCGCCGAGATCAGGCCGAAGCGGCACAAAGACCTCAGCTTACCGACTGCCTCTCCCTTCAGTCGCTCGGACAAGGGGTTGTGCAGCCCTGGCGACGCCCTCCAGATTGAGTACATCAACAGCTGGAGGAGGGGTGAGCGACGAGGAAGTAGTCGGCCAGAGTGATACTCGATGCGGCCTATAACTAGCTGTACCGTATCCTCAGTGCAGTTCTGGTTGTACAGGTACACGTCCAGGGAAGTTATGATATCGGGGATGGTGAAAGGAAAAGTGTTCATTCTTATGTTTTGGATATGGAGAAAGGAGTGCTCAACAAGCCCTCCGCTTTATAGCCCCACTGCGCCCTCAAGAGTCCAACAGTCGCTCGTGCCTTCCATAACTGTACCGCCACGCGGTGGGCGTCCCACCTTTCTCGGCGAAATCGGAATGACGTGGCTCTTACGCTCCGTCTCCCCCTATGAGTTAATGACACGTGTCGACCACGACGGTCACCCTTCCCGATATTCGAACGCCGTGGAAGATCGGACAGAACCTCACGACTCAACAGATCTAAGCCATCGCCAAGAGGCAACCGGGCTCGCCCCTGCCCGGTTATCCCTGGCTTGTAGTTCCCTACCCCATGACGCCAGAGATCTAAGCCCTCACCAAGAGGCAACTGAGTATCTTCATTGCTCGGTCCGTCCTTAGCAGGCCTCTTACGGCCCCTCCCGCGCTAAGGATCAAAACCCTCCCAAAGAGGCGACTGAGCAGCTACCCTGCTCGGTCATCTCTGGTTGGTAGTTCCCTACCCCACAACGCCAGGGATAAAAACCCTCACCATGAGGCAAGCGGGCAGCAACCCTGCTCGGTGCGTCCTTAAGGATCTAAGTCCTCGCCAAGAGGCACCGGGCAGCAACCCTGCTTGGCCCGTCCTTAGCAGGCCTCTTACGGCCCTTCCCGTGCTAAGGATCAAAGCCCTCGCCAAGAGGCACCGGGCAGCAACCCTGCTCGGCCCGTCCTTAGTAGGCCTCATACGGCCCCTCCCGCGCTAAGGATCAAAGCCCTCGCTAAGAGACACCGGGCAGCAACCCTGCTCGGCCCGTCCTTAAGGATCTAAGCCCTCGCCAAGAGGCAACCGGGTCGCCCTTGCTCGGTTATCCCTGGATGGTTCCCTACCCCACGACGCCAGAGATTTAGGCCTTCTCCAAGAGGCACCGGGCAGCAACCCTGCTCGGCCCATCCTTAGCAAGCCTCTTACGGCCCCTCCCGCGCTAAGGATCTAAGCCCTCGCCAAGAGGCAACCGGGCTTGCCCTTGCTCGGTTATCCCTGGCTGGTAGCTCCCTACCCCATGACGCCAGAGATCTAAGCCCTCGCTAAGAGGCAACCGGGCTCGCCCTTGCTCGGTTATCCCTGGCTGGTAGCTCCCTACCCCACAACGCCAGAAATCTAAGCCCTCTCTAAGAGGCAATCGGGCTCGCCCCTGCCCGGTTATCCCTGGCTTGTAGTTCCCTACCCCCACGACGCCAGAGAACTAAGCCGTTGCCAAGATGCACCGGGAAGCAACCCTTCTCGGTCCATCCTTAGCAGGCCTCTTATGGCCCCTCCCGCGCTAAGGATCAAAGCCCTCCCAAAGATGCGACCGAGCAGCTACCCTGCTCGGTCATCCCTAGCTGGTAGTTCCCTAACGATGCCAGGGATCAAAGCCCTCGCCTAGAGGCATCAGGCAGCGACCCTGCTCGGTCCGTCCACGTCTAAGCGATCTCCACCTCGACTTCGGGGCCATGAAGATACCATCCTTTCACCGGTCTTTGCACACTTAGCAAATGATTGAATTCAACCCGACGTGCAATCGCTAGACGAAATACCGACCTAAAGATGAAAGCAGTACTGTGCAAGTACAAATGTTTACCACAAACAAAAGGAAAATGCGCATGCAAAGAAACTAGAAAATGGATTTTCTATTCACAAAAATCAGAAGTATTTACAAAGGTATTATGGGCTCCCCAGCCTTACAAAAACGCCTGGAGGCCTACAAAATTTTAGCGCAAAGAAGATGAAGAGGCGGGGAAGTTCAGGCCTCAATGATTGGGCGAACCCCGATGAGCCGAGCGTCCACTTCGACCACCGGGACGACGCCTTCAGGGTTGGCACCCACCACAGGAGCATCGGCATCGGGGGCCGGGACTACCGACTTGTCCCCTACGCTCCCACAGAGGGCCTCTTCCCCCGCGACGTTTCCATGGACGTTCCTCTGCACGTCTTCCGCACAAGGGTACTCCGCGCGGAGCTTGCCGTCGGGGAACTTCGGCATCTGGGCCTTAACAGCGTCGAGGGTGTCGTGCCAAATGACGCCAGCAGCTTGAGCAAGGTCGGCGTAGAATAGGTCCGACCCCTTGTAGCTCTCCACCACCTCCGACGCCAGAAGCTCAGCCTTCGACGCCCGAAGCTCGGGGCGCTTCATCCCCTCCTTCGCCGCCTCATTCTCCTTCTGGAGGGTGCTCGCCGTCTTCTTCATGGTGGCGACGAGCACTTTGGAATCCTCCAACCGAGACTCGGCGGCTCGGGCGGCCTCTCGGCGCCTGGCGGTCTCCCGATTCGCGGCCGCCACCCGGTCTTCAAGGGCGGCAATCCTCTCCCCCGCCGCCTCCAGCTCCTGCCTCGAGCTCTCCTCGCGGCCTGCAGCCTGCATCATCGGGGCTATCTCCTCATCCTCCATGTTGAAGAGGGTTAAAAAGGAAAGGGAGCCACCCAATCACACGAACGAAAATGCTGAATAAACAACTAGGTGGAGTGCAAACACTAACCTGCACGGCCTCTTAAGCTATAGGCGCCATTTGGACCCGGAGGGTCCCTGGAGGGATTCTGCCCTCGGCCGATCTCTCCATCTCAGAGAGCAGGCTATCAGCGACGGAAAGCCCTGAGGGCACCTCGAAGCGAAGCTCCCTATCGTCCATGAGGATGGGGGAAGCCGGGGAGCGGAGCTCCGTCCTGTGGAACCTCTTGAGAAGCGACGCGGGGGAACCAGTCTCGGCTCCCACCTCGTGAGCCCGGGGCTCCTGCTCCCGAGCATGCTTACAGACTGGCACGCGGCTGGACTAGGGGGCCCGAGAAGAGTTTGGGCTCCTGGGTGGAGCTGCCGCCGACGGGGAAGAAACCGGCAGGGCCGGAGCTGACGTCGGGCGAGAAGGGCCGGTACCTCCGGCCTTCTTCCCCTTCTTCACATCAACCACTGCCGCCTGGAACTTGTTTAGGTCCATGGGTTCTGCATAAGGCAAAAATACAAGGAGTCGGCAATGCCAGAAATATTAAAGAATGCACAAGTCTAAACAGGTCGCCTAAAAGCTCCTAACTTACTCGCATACTCGGCGAGGCTGAGCCCGGCCCAACTGAGGGCCCGCTCAGATAGCAGCACATCGGCCCGGGGGAAGGGCTCCCACATCAACACTGCCACCGCATCGGGATCATTGGACCGACCCACCCGCGGACAGCTGACCTTTTGCCACTGGGTGGGCACAGGCCAGTCCTCACCCTCGGGCGGGGCGATAAAGAAAAACTTTTTCTTCCATTTGTGAATGGAAGAAGGCACTACGACGACCCCCGACCCGGGGGCGTCCCCCCGCTGTCTTCTAAAGGAGAGGTATACCCAGCTCGACTCGCCCTACGAGCGTTAGGGTGGTTTTTGTAGCAAAGAGAAGAGAGGAGAAGGTTCAGGCTGAAAGGGATCTGACTCAATTTCAACCGGACCAGGAACCCGATGAGGATCCTCCAAGAGTTCGACACTAGCTGGCCCAGGGCTAACCCAAAACAATTCAACGCCTCACTCACTTCAGGGGAGAAGGGCAGACGCATCCCGGCCCAAAAGGCCTCGAGGGATAAGGCAATCTCCTTACCCCGTACCTGGTTTGCCCTCTCCCCCTCCTCGGCCGGACGAGCGAATAGCCGGAGGAATGAAGAAACGTGTCTTGATGGTAACGAGCTCCTTTGCACGCCTCAGTGAGGATCGCGCGCCAAGAACTCCCACGTCCTGTTCTCTGGGGACCACCCTATCTTCCCGGGTGAACTCCAACTCAGAGGGGGAAGAGGAAGAAGTAGAAGAGGAAACTTCAGAAGATCCCTAGAATCTACCCACACTACATCTACAGACTCCTCGGAAGAAGACATCTAACCTGGTCAAAGGGTGGTGTTCTCGGGAGATCAAAAGCAAGGAATCCAACCTGAGAAGAAGAGCGCTGAGCTAACACGACCAGGGATGAGGAAACTATGAAGAAGTATGACCCCTGCTGGGGATCCCACCTCTTTTTATAGCTGCCGAAGTGCGCATCCTACGGTTTCGATCTCCTCCCGCAAAAACAACGTTTCGCAACCAATGGCCGACAACGTCCCACCTGTCGCACTCATATTAGACACGTCCCATCGAGTGCGGGAACTCCTGCGACATGTCTCGCCAGCCAACCAACGCCAGACACATGGGCCGTCGCTTCGACGAACGTACGCACGATCCGGCACTTCCCCTTAATGCGAGATCTCTCCTCCGATCCGCTGACGTCATCAAAAAAATACTACTCTTTGACCGGGAATGCGCGACGACGATATCTTCGAGCGAAAGCTCACCCCGGGTGATCAGTCAGACCACTCTCGACCCGACCCAGGAACGGGTCGAGACGAGAGTGGGGGGTTAATGATGAGGCTCATATCGGTGACTCTCCAGATGTTGACACGTAGCAGATGACGTGTCCCAGGACCTACAAGAAGGGGTCAGGAACCTCAGTTGGGATCACACCTCGGGCTCCCAGTGCCAAGGACTTTCCCGACCTTTGGTGACCTTCCAGACCACCCCCGGCTCGCCTCCGAGCTATCACAGAACCAAGACGTCTCAGCCTCCCGCTGAGGTGATCTTCCTCGGTCCCACCCTGACCGACCCGCAGGCGCCTCCGCCACGGCTACGCGAATCTCACCATGCGCGAGATATCCGCCACCCACGATCTCGCATTCCACGTCATCACGATCCCCTATTAACGAGCCTGTCTCGTTATTAATGCGGGATCCCGCCTATCACGCGGGCGTGACGCCAGGAGCGTAACGGCCGGCATGATTCTTGCACCTGCCTGCCCATTGCTGCCACTATATAAACCCCTCTCTCAGACGATCGAGATACGCAATTCTTTCCACTAAGCCGCTCCTCTGCCCAACTTGCACCACTAACTTGATCGTCGGAGGGTTCTCGGTGGCACAACCACCCCGGGACTTCCTTACAGGCAGCTCGGCTCAACCTCAAATCCAAGCCCATCGAGATTCACACGCTAAAGGAGTCAACCCCCAGATCAAATCTCAGCCATCCGCCAACACGCGAAGAGATCAATGGAAGATAACATCTGAACGAGATCAAGACCTCCATCAGGCTTTAATGAGAGGCATAAAAACTTGTTGAGGTTCTTAGATTATATAGATTAATTATGCTTCTCAACATGTTTACCGAGTTGTAATAGCCGAATTAACCTCATTGTAATGCAATGACGATGCATTGTTCCCTTCTTGCATATTTTTACGCACGTATGTTTTGAATGTTAGAATCCTATCGAATATCAATACTAACATACATATGGTATAATGTATACGCACATGCTTGGTTAACACATTTTCAGATCGCGCACGGCTCTCTATTAGGCTCAGGCCTGGCTCGTGCGTTCAAACCCACCTCTAATTCTTGCTCACAACTATGAAAGGGATGAAGAAACCTCAAATGCCTCAAACATCTTTCTCAAAGAGCCTTTCAAATTCCCACCTCTTCACTCAAAAGAGTATGACAAGTGAAACTTCAAAATACATGAGGGCCAAAATGAGAGGAATCTATAGGAGCTCTCATGTCGGTACAATACTATCAATGAGTCTTGGACAAAAATATTCATGTCTATGATAGCCATAGACTTTATCCTAACCCTCACACACGTGTGTGTACATGATGAGATTGGACATGTCAACTAATTAACTCAATCATTAATTGTAGCTAGTTAGCTATAGCTTGCTCTAGCACTCGACATTAATTATTTCTTCCAATAAAATTAATAGTGACTTCAATTGGTTTATATTGGCCCTTGATTAATCTCATGAGAACAACGTGCTTAGATAAAGATTTCAAGCTCGGCATGCATGCAACCACATGCACAAATAATAGGTGCCATGTTCGAGAGCGATTTGAGCGATAGTTTGAGATTTTGATGGGGTGATGCGCTTTGCCCATCCAATTTAATTTGGTAGTATTTTGAAACTTTAAAAATAAAAAATAAAAAATTTGGATTCCCTATCAATTAAAAAGTATTGAATAGACTAGCAACGCTAACATTCATTTAGACAAGCAATTATAGATTCTTGGATGAATGGCGAAGATTAGAACTGGGCTTATATTCGATGCCACGAAAGATATCGTTTTATGCAGGGTAAATCGTTAGGGGAAAAAACGGCAAAGTTTTCCTCTGTCAAAAAACTTTGGCCCAAAGAATCCTGTCAAAAACCCCCCGGAAAAGTTTTCCGCTATCAAGAACCCTCACTATCTAGTTTTTCTTGACAGCAGAAAACTTTTTCAGTGGCTTTTGACGAGTTTAGGCCAGGATTTTTTTTATAGCGGAAAATTTTACCGGACATTTTTTTTCCTTTTGACAATTTACCTTTTTTTTCCTATTTAGTCAAAACTTGAATAGTTGAACCCCCGCATTTCTTTTCATTTTATATATTTATCAAATATTTTGTGAAATAAAATTAAAATTTTCATGTCAATTGGGATCATCTTAAAAGCTTGTGTACTATATGATGGAGAGCTTGTTGGATGAGAATGAACTTTCTGATGATACGTCATTATTCCTCTCATAGCTAGTCATGGTCAGTTGATGTGTGGGGTGATCGAAGTTATTACTGAAAATGTGATGGATCTTGGATATGTATCAAACTATTATTGGTTGCTATCTAGTATGCATGCATCACACTATTCATACAAGCAACAAATTGAATAGTGATAAAGAAAGATGATTGATGTTACCGTTCTTATATAATTTGGATCCGGAATCTC
The DNA here is from genome assembly GCA_030015575.1 of Agapanthus africanus. NCBI lineage: Eukaryota > Viridiplantae > Streptophyta > Magnoliopsida > Asparagales > Amaryllidaceae > Agapanthus > Agapanthus africanus. The sequence goes on from CM057344.1 coordinate 646,285,442, forward strand.
TTCAGGGGCTGTTTGGTTGCAGGATTATAAGTTTGGATTTGGATTTTGGATTATGGAATCCTAGGATTCCATAATTTTGTGTTTGGTTGCAAGATTAGGATTTCTAGGATTCCTTTGTTTTTTATGGAGGGCCCACCACAAAACAAGGATTATGGAATCCTAAAAATTTTCAAGAATTTTCAAGGATTTGGCACTATTCATTGTACTTTTAGATGGGGCCCATGCACTTTATTTATTTAACAATCCTCTCTCTCTCTATCTCTCTCTAAAATCCTCAAATCCAAATCCCACCTTTTTTTCACCAACCAAACAAAGATTACAAGGATCTACAAATCCAATACTAGGAATCCAAAACCAACCAAACAACAAATTACCAAATCCAGAAATTTCAACCGTACTATTTTGGAATCCAAATTCCATAATCCTGCAACCAAACAGCCCCTCAACTCCGTTTACTTGACGGTGAAGATGCATGTACGTCATTGCATTAAGCGTGGGATTTCAGTCCCACCAAATATTATGAGATATTGTCTTTTCACATTCTCATTTCAGTCCTTGCATTGACCGTGGGAGCAACCTTTTATTATCCCCTATGGTGCCCACCGTAGGGATATAAATAAATTTAAAATATTAAAATGTAATTTTTTATTTGGTTCTACAGTACCGGAAAAAAAAAACCCTACGGAAAGGGTTATTTATATATAAAAAAAACTAAGTAATTTTCCACCGTCACCAAAATTTCCTACCAATTTCGCGATCGAGCACCCGCGCATCATCGCCACCACACACATCGTCGTCGACTTCCTCGTCGTCACCACACTCGTCGTCGCCACCACACTCTCGCCGCGAGCATGTACTGTTTCCCCAACCAGAGCAAAGCTCTGTTCAAATTCCGAGATTTGAAACGAAGCGACGTTTCGTGAAAAACGCTAGTATCAAATGCGCCGGTACTAAGAGTCAAAGACTATGAAACGACGCTCACGTGCAAAGCATGAGAGCGCTAAGCGCCAAAAGCGCTTCACTCTCATAAGGATTACTTGCACCTGTTTATAACAATGTAAGTTCTATAGTGCATATGCGCCTGACAGAGGAAGAACAAAAGAATTAAAATAAGAGGAACACTTGACAGATAATGACAAAAAAGAAGAAAACACTTAATTAAACATTTTATTGCAATGGAAATAGATTCCCAAATATGGGATCAAAAGTACAGGGGTTTACAAACATATAAATAAAATTATCTAGTTCCCTCTCTGTCTTTCCACCATGTCAAAACGACGATCTTCGCGAGGAGTAGCTTTCTATCGGTTAACACCGCATTTACCAGCGAAAGCAGAGATAACGGCCCGATGAGCCCGTATTTGGCTCAGCAACTGAACAAAGCAATCCCTCAGGGGTTTGGTGATCAAGTGCGCCTCGAAAAAGCACTCAATCTTTGTCTTCAGCGGTATCGAGCATCACTGGGGTCATCTCCGACGGAGGAGGGGGAATGTCAGCAAGCACGGACATGAGGATCATCCGAAACCAAATAGAGTGGGGAGGGAGAGGAGATCCTATACGAGTCAAGAGCTCGTGCAGCGCTGGGTCGCATTGGTCATCCGTGAGAGCAGGGTTCACCAAGCGCGCAGTGAAGCGAGAAACAATATCTTGAATGGGCGCTTCCCATGGTTGTCGACGAGCATGCGGACGGTTACAAGCCATAGCTAAGATGGTTCTATGGAAATAAGAAAAGAAAGAAGCATTGCTTCAGATTATAAAGACTGGGCACAGAAAATTTTGTGCATAATGGAGCTATTTCCAAGATCCGGGAGATGTAAGTTCTGGGGAATATAAGTTTGACTTAAAAGGAAGGTGAAAAGACACCTCCAACAATTGAAGCAGCGCTTCATAGCAGCGTCAAGTGCGCTGCGCCCTAAATAGCACACCACATGCAAAGCACGTGTGCGCTAGCACTCAGTGCGCTTTGCTCTAAGTAGCGCACCACGTGTAAAACACGAATGCGCTAGCGCTGGGTGCGCTGCGCCCTAAATAGCGCACCATGTGCAAAGCACGTGTGCGTTAGCACTAGGTGCGCTGCGCTCTAAGCAGCGCACCACATACAAAACACGGATGCGCTATCGCTAAGTGCGCTGCACTTTAAGTAACGCACCACGTGCAAAGCACGGGTGCACTAGCGCTGGAACTAAAAGCTCCCCACCGTCAGCTCAAATATCTAATAATAATAATGATAAATCATTAATTAATTAGAATTAAATTCTGTTAAGGAAAGATTCCTTAAAATCTTTCCAAATAACAAGATTGTGCTTTGTAAATCAGAGCACTGTTGGATCAATGATCCAATGGGGATTAAAAATCACCAAAATACAGAATAAATTCTGTATGGAAAGATTTCCCAATCTTGTTAAAAACAAGAAAATTGCCTTCTGTAAATCAGAAGCCCTTGGATCAAAGATCCAACGATGGAAAATTCTCCGAATCAATTGGAGAAAAGATCTCCTTAACTGATTGAACTGATCGGCTTGCCCTATATAAAGGCCCCAAGACTTCAAGTCTGAGATATAGAAAAAGCATAGAGAGAAACCTCCCCAAAAGCTTTGAGAGATCTCAAAAAGAAGAGCCAAGCTCTCAGAGAAAGAAAATTTTTCTCCAAGGTAAAAGAAAAAGAAGAATGATGATGAACAGAGAGATGAAATAATCTTGTAATTAATTTCAAAAGAAGAACTTACTTCTTTCTCACAGATCATAGATCTATAAGACAAAAGTCTTTCACAAAGAGATTAAAAGATCTCATCATAAAATAAAAGAAGAATTTACTTCTTTCTCACAGATCATAGATTTATAAGACTAAAATTTTTCCCAAAGAGATCATGAACATCTCATTATAAAAAGGGGGAGAGAATAATTCAATTCTCTTAAGGATCATAGATCCATAAAGGCAAAACCTTTCATCAACATCAATATAAGAGATTGAAATATCTCCTACAAAATAAGAACTATTGTTCTTAGATCTTGAGACAGAATCTCTTTTAAAAGAACATAAATTTATTCCTCAGATCATAAAATTGATCAGATGTGCTTTGCGCTCATGAACTGCGCTTCTGCGCTCTTGGACTGGCGCTCAGCGCCAAGTGTGACACGTGTCCCTCATATATGCGCCACTTAATAGTTAGCGCTTTGCGCTCTTGAACTAGCGCATTGCGCTCATGGGCTGGCGCTTAGCGCCAGGCGCACCACATGTCACTCACGTATGCGCCATTGAACTAATAGCGCAATGCGCTCATAAACTAGCGCTCTGCGCTCATAAACTGGCGCAATGCGCCCATCATCTGGCGCTTAGCGCAAGCGCGACACGTGTCCTTCATGTGTGCGCTACTCGGCAGAAGCGCACTGCGCTCTTTGATTGGCGTAAAGCGCCAAGCGCACCACGTGTTGCGCTGATAGAATATAAATTGTTCTTTAATAAACCCAGGGCTATGAAGAATGCTCAGCATTCAGTAAAAGACAAAAACACTGTCAGGGCCAAGCCCAAATAAAGGCTCAACATCCCAAAATTAATGTTAAACATTTTAACTTGATTGGATTTAGCCCAAGATTACCCATAAGTCCTCAAATTTAGATTAAATGAGCCTATATGCTCATAAATTTTTTAATAAATTTTAGCCCCAGATTGGACTACAGATTTTTCAACCAAAATTGGTTCAAGGGTACATCTCTTAACTCTTCTGATATATGTCGTTGTAATCCTTCAACGTTTTCAGAGAGGTGACGGGTCCCGGCAACCATACATTTCATAGACTATGACGTCTTTAAACTCGGACTGTGGGGTCCTTTAAAACCCATGGACTATGATGTCCTAAACCTCGGACTGTGGGGTCCTTTAAAACCCATGGATTATGATGTCCTTAACCTTGGACCGAGATGTCCTTAAACTAATATCGGACCGAGATGTCCTTAAACTAATTATGGACCGCAATGTCCCTAAACTAAACAATAGAGTCCAAATGCTCTTTTGTTGGATCTAAATGATCCTGTTAAGTTGATCTAAGTCTAAAATTAGACTAACATATTCTTAACTAACGTTTAAGTTGATCTTAGTCCCAAATGAAACTAACGTATCCTTAAACCCAATTCTAAACCCAAATCTAAGAAAATACGGATTTGGACTAATCCACGCCCTACGGGCGACAACGTAAATTAGTCTCCGTATACAATCCACGGGCCAAAAACAAAACAAACACTCACGACATGAAGTGACCATCTGGAGAAGGAGAAAGTGGTTACCGCGATGCGGTAGCGTAATTAACTGCAGGGGCTTGCGCCTGCAGGGAAGAGCGTCCCCACAATCAAAAACGCCTCAACGAGGGGGAATCTGACGAAATCTGCTACATCGGCCGCATCTGTTTAAACCTTCGATACATGGTGTCATAAATCAACTTGGTATCTTCGGAGAGGTGGAAGGATAGCACCAATTAGCATCTGCCCCGAAATTCAGGAAAGACGGACCCGCGCGGTCGCGTCTCCGTGTTTCGGAGGGGAACAGATACTGGCACGCTCGGTGGGTCGTTTTCCTCTTTCCACTCCACACTTCGTGTGTCGTGTTCGCGAACGAATCATGGTTTAATATGGTTGCCCTTGGGTTCGAGGTACTAAGATTTGGTTTTGCTCTCGTGCAGAAAAAAGAGATGGCCTCTAACTGCTCCAGCTGCAACTGCAACTCACGTTCCACCTCATCTGGAGGTGTATCTTATGGGCCCCAAGCGGCCTCCCTGTTTACAATGCCGGTGGACCAAGTGACTCAGGCCACCACTGGGCTATTCTTTGGGACCATGATCCCACCGGTGAGTTTTAATGCCCCGCTGTTATCGCAAAAAGCCCCAAAGAAGTCGGTATTTGATCGACTTACCACTGCCACGGCCCCTCTCAACGGGTCGCCCAACTCCACTACCTCAGTTTTCAACAGACTGGGCCAGAACGCCAACAAGCCCGCGATACCTGAAGCAATCATCCCAAAGCGGATAGCCATCCCGGCTTAAGCAGACGAAATCATCGGAGAGGCTTCTTCTGCCAAGAAGTCAGTCTTCACAAAATTGGCCATTCCGGCTCCCGCTCCAGGCGAAGTCCTCGAAGCTGCTTCCACTGCCCAGAGGTCTGTCTTTGACAGATTGGACATTACTTCTCAACGGACATCGGTCTTTAAGAGGATGACGCCGACAGCAACCCTTCGCCAAAACAGGGGGCATGAGGAAGTCACCCCTACAGCTGAGACAATCTCAATGGCTCGACTTGCTCGCCGTCATCACTGGCGCCAAGTAAGGAAAGCTGGGGGCAGCTCCCCGTCTGGACTAACTCCGCCAGCTCCTATGGTGGAAATCAATGCTGCTGTTCCAACTGGGAACAGCTTTGAACCGCTAAGGAGGGTGCGCGAAAACTCTCCGACTGCCGTGCTGAAAAGATCTCCCCCACCTATGGAGAATGCTACAGAAAAGAAGCCGGAGCAGCCACCTCAACGGTTGTCCTCCAAAATTTGTAAAGTCTGGCGACAGGTCCAGAAATCGGTGATTGACCAGGATTACTCTTGCCGATCAAAGAAGCTTAAAGCTCAACAAGAAGAGAACTATCCTGTCAAGCCACAAAAGGCAACAGCTGTTTGGATGCCCACTGCAAAGGCCCCCTCGACGTCAACCGCTCACAAGAGAAGGAGGCCGGAGAAAGCCCCTGTGACCGCGGCGAACCGCAAGGACGCTGAACCTAAACGCCCCAAGTCTGGGGGCATGGTAACATATACCGTTTATATGGCTTCCGGAAAAGAGAAAAGCCGTGCTTCCACGGGTCATCGACCGCTTACTCGATTGATAACAAAGGCTCAGGAGCAGTAGCAGCAGAAACTTCAGGAGATGGTAACTGCAATGGCCGCACTCTCCGGGCCGAAAGACAATCTGGAGACCTCAGAACAGCGTCAGGAACAAGAAACTGATGCTGATTTCCTCTGAAGAATGCTCGAGAGGAAAGAAAAAGAGGCCGCGGAACAGGCGACCAATATAAAACAAATGGCTCTTTTGTTTCAAGACATGGCCGGGATGATGTTACAGCCGGAACCTCCAGCTGAAGACCCTCCGATTATCATCGAAGACGACAGAGGGGAGACATCAAACCCTCATCCGGCTCTTTCAGCAGCCAAGGAGGAGACCATCTCCAAGGCCGCTCTGGATGATTACATCGCTCAGCAAATACGAGCTCATCAGGAAAGCGAAACGGCTGGGCAAATTGTTAAGACTGGACGACTCTATCCAGGCTGGTATGACCAAATAAGATACCCGCCGGGATATACGATCCCTAAATTCCATGTATATAAGGGGATGGGGAATCCACATCAGCATATTGCTCAATTTAGAGCCTTGTGCGGAAACACTGGAGGCGATGATAAACTTCTGCTCCGCCAGTTTGTTGGTAGCTTGTCGGAGATGGCGTTTGAGTGGTATTCGGAGCTTCCCAACGATTCCGGCAAAACTTTTGCGGAGATGGAACTACTATTCACCCAGTGATTCGCGAGTGCTAGCAAGCGCACCCCAATAACGGCATTGATTAACGCCAGGGTAAAGCCAGGTGAAACATGGGTTCAATACGCAATACGATGACGGAATTTATGGTCGAAATGTGAGCAGCGCATCGAAGAAGCGCCGGCAGTGGGCATGTTCATGGGCACTCTTGACCCTCAAATGACCATCTCCCAATTCATGATGTTCTTCAAGCCGACCACGTTTCAGGCCTTGATTGACAAACTGGCCTAAATGGACCAGATGGGCCACAGGCCTTCCTCTTCGAAGCCGGAGCCGCGGAATAAAAAAGGAAAAGGGAAAGCGACCTTCGTCGTCAATGCTCAACAGCAGTCCAGTGGTCCAAAATTAACGGATCGCCTAGACGAGAGACGGAGATATTATAATGAGAAAATAAAGCGCCCTTATTCGTTTCCCTGGGACAAAGAGATGAGATTGTTCGAGCTGGCGGTGCGCAACAGGATCATTAATTTGCCGAATCCAAAACGTCCATTACAACCCGGTGAGGCTAATAGTCCTAATTATTACCCCTACCATCAAGCGGTAAGCCATCCAATTGAAGATTGTTTTGTCTTTAAAGGCTGGATCGAAGAGCAATACCAACAGGGCAAGTTCACCCTGTCCGAGAATTGGAAAGTAAGCCCGCCTCAACCACACGCTTCTAAAAGGGAGGACATATCGGGGGCATCGTGCTCTTTTGTTGAAGAAGCTCTATGGGAGGTCATTCTTTCAGCCAAGACGAAAAGAATGCTGAAGGATCTCCAAACATGCCCGGCAATCAGATGGAAAAATCCACTGGAACCCGAGATCATTGAGGGAATGCTGAAACTGCCCCCAACTCCAAAAATTGGTGGTGATAGTCAAAACGCTCGCACCCAGCCGTCAAAGTCTTCGAAGAAGAAGAAGAATACCAAAAAGCCCATGAAGCCTGGTGACAAGCGCACAGACCTGCAAAAACAGATTGACGCGTTGGAAGAATATAACTAGGAGGCACGGACCCCAGTCACACTCTAAGAATTTCTCAGCCACGTCCTTGAGGATGGAGATGACGACAATGGAGAAGACTCGTCGGATGAGCCTGAAGATTATGTGGTAAGTTGCCATGTGATCTCTCACTCATCGATAGAAGATGAAGAAGCTCCTTACGCAGAGGAACTGGAGGTAGATCCTGAGCCGGAACTTCTAGGACCATCAGACGAAATAGTTGATGCATTCTTAAACAAAGCTCTTCTTAAATGCAAAGCTGATCGGGAGCGTGAGATAGCCATATTTGGAAAGGCCAAACGCCGGCGACTGGAAAAAAAGGTCGAAACACTCCCACCATATCAAAGTACATCCACTGCAAATAAAAGTAGGTTCAAGACGAGGAAAAGGTTTGCCAAAGCCATAGCGATGGGAATGAAGCTTCCACCCTCCGAAGAAAACACTCTTGATGAAGCGGATATACATCCTAACTACTGCTTATATCATCGAAAGATTGCGCACCCTACTGAAGAGTGCAATGCTTTTAAAAACTAGTGGCAGGGATATGTTGCCCACCGACAACATTTCAAGCCGATGAAACGCAAAACTCGTCAGGAGCAAAGAAATATGACTGATGAGCATAAAAGAACGACCGGCAATTGTCACATGGTCGACACTGGGGGATCGTAAGTTCTCACCTTTGGGAGCGATTCTGATGAAGAAATAGCTCTTGACCCTCTCTTCAAAGAATCCACCTCAGGAAAAGAAGAAGAACCAAAGAGCCGCAAAAATATTCAGCTGCGCAATCGCACGCTACCGGAAAAGAATCTCGGACCTGCAAATAAGGGATCGAACAAAAAGGATAAGGGAAAGAAAAGGTCCCTGTGGATATCGCCCTCGATGATCAAGTCGTCAAAGAGCTGACAGCCATGGACCTGCCAAAGAAAAGTAAGGTGGACTACAACGTTCTGGCATACTTGAGGAAGCTACCTTCGCAGCTAAGCATTCTCGATGCCCTCTTGTTATCAAAAGAAGCAAGAGATTATCTGATCAAGGCATTACAAGAGCCCGAACAGTTCCAAGCTTTCCTCGCCGAAGAAAAGATGAAGGACGAGCTCGAAGAAGTACACACGGCCGATATCACTTTCGGCGATGAAGATCTCCTCCTTGGGACGTGTGAGCATAACCGTCCCCTTTATGTCTCCGGGTACTGTCATGATATCAGGATAGGCAAAATCCTGGTTAACAATGGGTCCTCCGTTAACCTCCTCAATATAAGAGTGTTGAAGAAAGTCTGTATGAGCGTTCAACACCTCGCTCGGGATAAGATCACTATCTCCGGGTTCGACTCCCAGTCATTACGGACGCTCGGGTCTGTGATACTGACGCTGCGCTTTGGGCTGCTAGTCACTGAAATCAAGTTTCAGGTCATTGACGCTAAAACCTGCTATAACGCTTTGCTCGGTCGGTCTTGGTTACACGAGTACAACATCATCCCTTCTACACAACATCAGTGTATGAAGTATTTCAAGGATAGTCTCGAGTATACTGTGACAGGGGAACTAAACCCATTCTCCGTAAACGAAGTCCGTAAATATGAGGATGCCAAGTACTTCCTGCCAGATTTCGAAGACATGGAAAGATGTCGCAAACCGGAGGACAAGAACAAAGCTATCAACACTATTCCAGTCTTCGGGAGTGATACCGAGGAGGAAGAAGAAATAGTTTATTCAGGGCCGCCCTAATGCAACAAGCCGGGACCGTCCACCCCTATTCTGGTCTTCGGTAGCGACTCGGAAGATGAGGTTAATGCCGTATTCTCTGCTCGTCCATCAATACAAGCCTTCGCTGATGAAGATCGAAGTTTGCAAGTGACCATGGTTCCACATAAGCATTACAAAGAGCTCGATGCACTTAAAACTTATAATGTGCAAGAATTGCAGACATTCTACGTCCCTCCCAGGCAAAAAGATGAAAAGGGGATCCTCTTTTACCGATCCGGGAGAACCAAAGTGGAGAAAAAAATTTGGCATGGTCCGGATTCTACACTTGATAGGCTCCAACCCATCCGTTTGCCCAGATATTATACAGACGGATTAAAAAGACTCTTGAGGCATCAAGGCATACCCTTCAAACAGACTGCTCGACAAGCTCAGTTCTACAATAGGATCTGGAACATCCCCAGAACTCAGCGAAAGTTGCCCAATGGGAGAATGGAAACGATCGGGATTGGGTATGTTCAATCCAAGGAACGAGAGCGATTCCGCGGCTGCTACGTCATACACGACTTTGATGGAGAAGGAGATGCTCTGTGGGAAGATGCTAACCCTAAACCAAAGCGAGGTCCCGCCATGAAAATGCCGAGTCCGTCGTTTGATGAAAAGATGGACAAGCTGATAAGGGAAGCGGGTCAAAAAGTCCGGGATGACCATAGCCGCGAAATGTCCATTTATGAGAAGGCCAAGACGCAGCGCCTCCTTCAGCAGGCTGCCGAGAATGACGATGCCCTTCGTCATCAATCTGTCACACAGAAGACCCGATGCAGAGGCAAAAATAAACTGAAGAATGGAAAATATGTTCGACAGCGACAAATCGGGACCAAGAAGCCCCGCGATCGAGAATCGAGCAGCCTGGAATCGTCTCTTGTAAAGAAGATGGGTCGAGTGTATTCTTTCTCCCAAGACAAGACAAGGAAGATACTCGATCTTGTCATAAAACATCAGATGATCACCCTCCCGGAGTCCAAGCACCCCGAGCAAGCAGGTGAAGTTCATCATCCGGATTATTGCTCCTATCACCGAGCAATTGGACATCCTCTTGAAAACTGCTTCACATTCAAAAACTGGGTAGAAGACCAGTATCAGCAAGGCAAGTTCGCTTTATCCAGCAGTTGGAGGGTAACCCCGCCGTAGAAGCATGAACCAAAAGCCACGAAAGCAGAGCCGAATCAACGTCGGGCTTGGAAGCGATCTCGTACCTGTCACGTGATAACGCTGTCAGAAGAAGAACCCGAGAATATGGATGATCTCCCCTGGTGCTTCGAAAACGACGATGACGAAGTGATCTTAGAGTTTCCACCGGAGCTAAAAGAGCTGGAAGATGGAATACATACTACTGCAGATGACCTCAGAAAAATCGACTTGGGAACGGAAAACGACCCGCGGCCGACATTCGTCAGTGAGCTGCTGTCTGAAGAAAAGGAGGCTACACTTAAAGACATGCTCATACAGTATAAAGACTGCTTCGCATGGAACTATTCCGAGATGCCGGGACTAGATCCAGAGATTGCGGTGCACAAATTGGCGATATCTCCGGACATCAAGCCGATTAAACAAGCACCAAGAAGAATGCGGCTCAAGCTTGAGATGAGCATCAATGCTGAGGTCAAGAAGCTAATTGACTCCGGCTTTATCCAAGAAGTTTAGTATCCTGACTGGATCGCCAACATTGTCCCAGTAATGAAGAAAAATGGGACGGTGCGCATATGCATAGATTTTCGGGATCTCAACAAAGCTTACCCAAAGGACGACTTTCCAGTACCGGTCACTGAGCTAATGATAGATAATACGCCCACTCACGAAGTTTTCTCCTTCATGGACGGCTCGTTAGGATACAATCAGATAAAGATGCATCCCGAAGACCAGAAGGATACCGCTTTCCGGACTCCTTTGGGCATATTCTGCTACAAGGTGATGCCCTTCGGGCTAAAGAACGCCGGTGCCACCTATCAGAGAGCCATGAAGAAAATCTTTGATGACCTCATACATGAAATCGTCGAATGCTATATCGACGACCTCGTGGTTAAAAGCAAATCATACGAGGAACATTTAAAACATCTGAAGATCGTGTTTCAGCGCCTTCGGAAATATAGCTTGAAGATGAACCCTTTCAAATGCACGTTCGGAGTTTCCTCGGGCAAGTTCCTAGGATTCGTCGTCCGACACTGAGACATCGAGATAGACCCGTCGAAGATTAAGGCGATTATAGAAATGCCTCCGTCAAGGACTCTCAAGCAATTGCGGTCTCTCCAAGGAAAGCTCGCATATATCCGACGGTTCATAGCTAACCTCTCTAGCAAGTGCCGTCCTTACAGTCACCTAATGAAGAAGGGAACCCCGTTTTTCTGGGATCGCAAATGCCAAAGCGCACTGGACGAAATTAAGCAATACCTGCAGAATCCGCCGGTGCTGACCACTCCGATCAAGGGAAAGCCTCTCATTCTGTATACAACCGCCCTTGAGGGTTCTCTAGGTGCATTATGGGCATAAGAAAATGACCATGGAAAAGAAAGAGCTTTCTACTATTTGAGTCGAGTTCTCCTGGGGGCAGAAAACAATTACTCTCCTATCGAAAAACACTGCCTGGCATTGATCTTCGCGATAACGAAGCTCGGACACTACGTGTTGGCACATGAGGTCCATCTCATATCGAAGGTGGATCCTCTCAAATATTTAATGTCAAAGGCTATATTAACGGGACGACTCGCTAAATGGGACATGCTCTTGATGGATTTCTCGATAACTTATCGACCCCTCAAGGCAGTGAAAGGCCAGGCCATCGCCGACTTCCTCGCTGAGCATCCGATACTTGCCGAATCTCCTTTGAACTGCGAATTGCCAGATGAGCACGCGTTTGATACGATCGACGAGAAGAGAAGAGAGAGTGATAGCCGATGGGAACTCCACTTTGATGGAGCATCTTCCATGAAGAAGCGGAAGCAAAGCACCCCCATAATCAAATCCGGAGTGGGCCTCATCTTCGTGACTCCACAAGGAGGGATAATGCGCTTTGCCTTTTTCTTGACAGAACCGAAGACAAACAACGAAGCCGAATACGAAGCTTTGATAGCAGATCTTGAGATCGCTGTTGACATGGGAATTGAAAGCCTCCTCAATATACGGAGACTCCCAGCTGGTCGTTAGTCAATTAAACGGCGACTATCAATCATGCAAACCAGAGTTAGTGAAATACGGTGAGAGAGTGCAGCAACTGCTGACTCAAATTCCTTCCTACACCCTGGAAAGCATACTGCGTGCGGAAAACAGTAAAGCGGATGCGTTAGCTAAACTCGCTAAAGAACTAGCTGACGAGAACCTCGATGATATGAGGATCGTTGTGCAAAGCCGTCGGGTTCTTGCACCGGCAGAAATATCTCCAGCATTTTCCGAAGAAAAGGGTGCGACCGAGCAAACGGCCCTATAAATAAAAGACCAGGAAAAGTCTATGGATTGGAGAGAAGTCTTTATAGATTACTTCAAATCCCGTCGAGCACCTGAAGATGTGTCGTCAAGACATCAGCTCATGAAACGAGCTCTATCTTTTGCCTCCGTCAATGATACTCTATATAAGAGATCATTTGATTCTCTGTGGCTAAGATGCCTAGGAACTGAAGAGGCAAGGAGTGTCGTCCAAGAAACTCACGACGGACTCTGCGGTTCTCACCAAACCGGCCTGAAGATGAAACTGAAGATCAAAAGGATGGGCTACTATTGGCCCATGATGATCCAGGACTGCCTCGAATACGCAAAGCAGTGCCACTCGTGCCAGGTTCACGGGGACTTTATCCATCAGCATTCAAATCCACTACACCCAACGGTGGCTAGCTGGCTATTCGAAATGTGGGGAAACGACATAATCGGGCCCATCGAACCGACATCGTCCCGAGGACATCGATTCATTTTGGTGACAACTGATTATTTCTCCAAATGGGCAGAAGCAGTACCGCTAAGGGAAGTGAATACGGAGAATATCCTCCATTTCTTCAAGACACACGTCATTTATCGGTTTGGCACTCCGCGACGGATCATCTCCGATAACGGGCCAGCCTATAGAAGCCACAAGATCAGCCGCTTCGCACAATAGCATAACATAGACTGGAGATATTCATCGGTCTATAATCCCCGAGCTAACGGTCTAGCTGAGGCTTTTAACAAGACCTTGACGAAGATCGTGAAAAAGACGGTGTCTCGAAATAAGAGGGACTGGCACGAGACACTGCATGAAGCTCTTTAGGCGTATCGAACTACGTTCAAAACAGCCACAAACACAACGCCATATGCATTGGTATTCGGCACAGAAGCGGTGCTCCCCCTTGAGATAGAGTTACCCTCTCTACGAGTGGCGGTTCACTATGAGCTAACAGACGAAGAAAATGCTCACCTTCGGCTTGAGGAGATCGATGCCCTTGATGAAACCAGGCTCATGGCACAACAAAATCTGGAGGCTTATAAAGCAAAGATGACGCGCTCATATGAGAGATTGATTAGGCCGAGAACATTCCACCAAGGCGAACTCATGCTAGTGGTCAAGAGACCCATGATCCTCAAACGTGCCAAGCGAGGGAAGTTCGAGCCGAACTATGAAGGCCCGTATATCATAGACAAAGTCTACCAGGGTGGAGCATATTTACTCATGGACATGTATGGTGAAAGACCTTTTAGGCCAATAAACGGTCGCTTCCTGAAAAAATACTACGCCTGACAGTCACGGCCTAGGTTAACGATAGATGACGACGCCTATGTCCGCTCACTATCTTCCTATGCCCGAACTCTGTAAGTAGTAGCCGGCTTCTTTTTCGTCGGACCGAAACGTCCTTAAACTAACAATGGACCACTATGTCCTAAAACTGGTGTCGGACCGAAACGTCCTTAAACTAACAATGGACCACTATGTCCTAAAATTGCCGTCGGACCGAAACGTCCTTAAACTAACAACGGACCGAAATGTCCTAAAACTAACGACGGACCAAAACGTCCTTAATCTAACAACGGACCGAAATGTCCTAAAACTAACAACGGACCGAAACGTCCTTAAACTAACAATGGACCACTATGTCCTAAAACTGGCTGTTAACTGAGACGTCGATAAAATCCTACAGACCGCAGCATCCCAAGGCTGACACAAAAAATAAATAAAAAAAAAAGAAAAGAAAACGGTATGTCCATAAGGAAAATAGGCACGGATGAAAACCCGAAAGGGCTCCGTGAGTAAAAACAGCAGGGCTACCGGCGAGTTTTGTGAAAACCCGAAAGGGCGCAATCTCGTTAAAAGACACTTATAAGGCCCTTTCGACCTTGTGAGGAGAAACCACCTGCGTGAGATCCTTACGACTCACAAAGAAGAAACACACTTAGGGATCCCCACGATTCCTAAGGAGAAATTGCACTTACGAGATCCTCACGACTCGTAAGGAGAACCCACCTTTGAGACCCTCACGGCTCATAGGATTCAAAAGCCTTAAGCTACAGGGATCTGAACCTGTTCTTAAGCCATCACAACCTCCAATTTTTCCCTACAAGCGGTTCAATACTGACCCTTGTATACAATCCACGAGCGCGAATAAACATTTCCCTAACAAAGTCCCGCCCGTGACTAGGGATATGTTTGCACAGTGAACAGCCCTTGTAAGTTCTCTCGACTTATAGGGAGAAAGCACTATTGTAAGATCCTTACGACTTATAAGAGACCATACACTTAGGAATCCTCACGATTCCTAAGGAGAAAACGCACCTACGAGATCCTCACGACTCGTAGGGAGAAATACCTTTATGAGACCCTTACGGCTCATGAAGTCAAAAGCCTTAGTCGACAGAATCTTAACCCTGTTTACTAAGCCACCTTTGTTCGACATCGACAGAGATAAATGATGATTCGCTCCTGGCAATATCCCAGTTGTAGCGATACTGATGCTGAAATCGGTGTCAAATCCCAAAACTCGTAGCGAAAAGCCAGCGAGCCACAAATGCATACGAAATAGCCGAAATGATGGGGCAACTTGCAAACAAAATCAGCAAGTAAAAATGTATGCATGCAAAATAGCCGAAATGATTGGGCAACTCGAAATAAAAAGCAGCGAGTAAATAAAACAAACAGCCTAAATGATTAGGCACCGAGAAAAATATCCGAAATGATTGGGCAATCGCGACTTTCGCGATATAAAAGCTGAAATGATAGAGTATCGCGGAAAGAAAATATATAAAATGAAACTTTTTTCCCTACAGATGAGATCACATTGATCCCTGTATACAATCCAGGGGCACAAACAAAGAGAGAACCATACCTTCCTACCAGGCTCCATAAAAAAAAAGAAGCCGAATCTCGACGGTTCACAGAGAGCCTGGAGATCATCTCAACATTCGTCTCATTTCAACAGACGCAACATCAGCAAAGCGGAACCTCAGCAACTCCCAGTTCCATGACTCGGTGGTGCACAGACAACCGAGAGTCAACCCCCGACTCCATGAAATGCGGATAAAGTCAATCCTTCCTGGTCTAGTGGAACATGGCCTATGTCAATCCTGACCCCGTGGGAAACGTCTAGAGCGGATCCTGATCCTTTCGGAACACGGCCTATGTCAATCATGACCTCGTGGGAAGCGTCTAGAGCAAATCCTGGTCTAGTGGAACACGGCCTATATCAATCCCGACCTTGTGGAAAACGTCTAGAGCGGATCCTGGTCCTTGCGGAACACGGCCTATGTCAATCCTGACCCCGTGAGAAGCATCCAGAGCAAATCCTGGTTTCGTGGAACATGGCTATGTCAATCCTGACCCTATGGGAAGCGTCCAGAGCGGATCCTGGTCCTTGCAGAATACGGCCTATATCAATCCTGACCCCGTGGGAAGTATCCAGAGCAAATCCTGGTTTCGTGGAACACGGCCTATGTCAATCCTGACCCCATGGGAAACGTCCAGAGCGGATTCTGGTCCTTGCGGAACACGGCCTATGTCAATCCTGACCCCGTAGGAAGCATCCAGAGAAAATTCTGGTTTCGTGGAACACGGCCATGTCAATCGTGACTCGTGGGAAGCGTCCAGAGCGGATCCTGGTCCTTGCGGAACACGGCCTATGTCAATCCTGACCCCGTGGGAAGCATCCAGAGCAAATCCTGGATTCGTAGAACACGGCCTATGTCAATCCTGACCCCGTGGGAAACGTCTAGAGCGGATCCTGGTCCTTGCGGAACACGGCCTATGTCAATCCTGACCCCGTGGGAAGCATCCAGAGCAAATCCTCGTTTCGTGGAATATGGCCTATGTCAATCCTGATCCCGTGGGAAACGTCCAGAGCGGATCCTGGTGTAAGTGCATGGCGGCGCCCCGGCCGTCTATCCGACGGCCAAAAGCGGAAGCGGTGATAAACTTTAAATTTTACTTGAACTGGCAAACCGCCGCGCACTAATACCCGGATCGAACCATTAATTAGTCCTAGCTAACTACAAGAAAGGGAAGAGAGATATACCGACTGATCCAAGTCCTCCGGTCTTCTCGTCGCCGTCCCGATCTCCTGCGGAAGCTCCGGCCTCCACCTCATCGCCGGAAGTGAACCACATCGCCTACTTCTTTTACGGGCTCCCACCTCAATGTCGAGGCAACTCGGGCACGAAGCTGGCTAGTCGACGTGCCCAAGATTTGCTGTAGAATATCTAGTGAGCAAGTCTCATTTTTGGGGTTCATGGAGATGCCTTTGTGGTGGAGGAATTGAACTTGGAGCTTTTTGGATTGATCTTGTGGGATTTCTGCAACATGAAATGAAGCAAAATCCCACACCAAGAATTTGGGACAGCCCACTATGGGAGTGGCCGGCCATGCTCAAAAAAGAGGAGAGAATGAGAGTGTAGTGTATCAAAAGATAATGGGAGCCCATCTCATATCATCCAAGAGAGAGAAAGGAAAAGGTTATCATGAAAAAGCAATGATCACAAAATAATTCCAACACACATCCAACAACCATCACTCATCATCAACCATCATGTCCTACAAAAGTCAAGGCATGATGAAGCTAGAAGTCAAGGTCAAGGAAAGGCTATCATGATACAACAAAATGCAAAGACCCCCTCCACAAATCCTTATTTGCAACAATACAAATAAGCCCTCCTCCACCAAACTTCGGCCAATGAACGATACAAAGGAAATCGGCCGAAACGAAAAGCAAACTGGCAACTCCAGAAAACTGGTCCCGTAATAAATTACAGGAAAACCCCGATACTGTGCATACACACCCGCATTTGTATTCCGACCGAAATACAAATGCAATGAGACAAAGTCTATACTGTACTATACTAGGATCCGGCTTATACCAAAGCCGGCTAGTAATATCCGTTCGATCCTGATTCATGCAATACCGCACGTATCTGATCGAACCCTGCCATATACCCATACGGCCTATAGTACAAACTGTCCGATCCTGATCCGTGCAATACCGCACGTATCTGATCGGACCTTGCCATATCTCCATACGGCCTCTACAACCTTTCGCCCGAAAGCTGAGTAACAGAATGTGGGGGACTCTAAAGACTCGTCAACACGTTGGTTGTGGATTTAACCACTAGCACGTCAGAGGTATAAGCCAATACGTAACGGGCTACCGGGTATTGACTACAAGGGACGTCTGTGAGCGAACTCAGCCTGACAACCCTACTGAGCCTGTCAGTGACAATATCCGTACAGTCCGGTCCGTTCGTCTATGAGTATCGCATGGCGGGCCTAGGGGGTTGGTAAAAGTCAGACCCCCAAAAGCGGTACAAGTCGTGTCGGAGTGTAGCCCAGAACACCCTGAGATACTACTGGAATACCAACCAGTAAATCTCCTGCCTTGGCCAAGGACTTCGTGTAATGGCTCTCCTAGACACAGCGCGACCTCACCCCCAATACCGGGAGAGACGAACCCCTGAAGATACGCTCACTGCCTCCATGTGGCTCGGGACTGTACCCAACTAAAACCTGTTTGCACGACTTCTTTGAGCCGTGGTAGGGTAGTAATCAAAGTACAGTGGGAACTCACACGAGACAAATGACGATCCCCAGGTCGATGAACTAACCTGCACACATGTCACCAGGGAACTGCCATCTGACGTCTGGTATATGACCAACTAGCATGTTCCCGGCGAGTCCTGTCCGGTGTACTCATAACCCAATGAGCACCTGTATACATCTTAGGTGATCCAACTGACACCAGTGGCTTGTGAGACCGGCCACCACCCCTCGTCGGGGTCTCGACTGTATACACTAGTCTACTCTGGAGTATCGATGCCCTGTCTCGAAACTCACACGACTAGGGACCATTTAAGGATATGCTTATAGACCCCAGCTCCTACTTATATGATCGCCCTCATACTTCTGGTGGTCAAGCAAGAATCCTAGGGGCTCTATCAACGTGTAATAGCAACTTGTCAGGTCACCTAAAGCAGTACACGGTGATAAAGGTAAACCAGATAGCATACTATCATCTCGAGTAAGACTGTCGTCCCGGGATAGGTCCTCCCTCAATCATTGCAATCACGTGCCTGTGATCCAATAATTGACTCTGAGGGCACTATCTCCAACAATCTCCCACTTGCACTCAAGGCTAATTATTGCAATGTCGCATACTCACAACCCGTGTGATACCGAACACCCGACTCCTCTACTAGTCAGTCTCATAAAGCCTGTTTGCGAAACTCTTGCGTTCGAGGAATAGCCTCAGTGAGTGGATCCGCCTAGATGTTTCTTTCTATGTCTCTCTATATCTCAAGTTCGCGGAGAAAGCCATCTCCCGAAATGAGCAATACCTGTCTTAGAATGTCCGGATGCCTGATGGGACCTAGCTCATAAATGAACTCCAAAACCAAACTTCTTAGACTGTATCGGCAACTGAATTTAATCAGTATCCTGCGCCATGCCTCCCTCAGTATTGCCTTGGATCACCTGTCCAAAATACTGCCCCTCGTCAGAGGGAAAAACTATAACTCTGACAACCTCCTTGTCGTCCATGTCACCTTGGAAGCCTGGAATGATAACTGTCTCCCTAATGAGGCCGTCGTTATCATATCCCTTAGAACATCCACTTATGTTCTAAAACTGCTTCCGACCGTTTCTCCAGGATTGGATTAATGTCAACCTATTGCTTCTAGTGCAAGAACAACATCTGGTGTGGTACTTGACATCTCATGATTGACTCAATTGCCTAAGCAAGTGATCTGCCAATCATGCATATCCCTCTCCGCTTTAGTCTGTAAGACACCTTTAGAGAGGATGACTCCATCACCTGCAGGTACACTACCGTGCCAGGAGTCGTCCATTCTAAATACTCTTAGAATGCTGTCAAGGTACCCTGATTGGGAAACCATCCAAATCTAGATCTAAAACCATAGATCTAGTAATCAGAATGTCGGATATTATATCCAAGTCCTATGTGGAGAAACCACTGTGTGACAACCAAAAAATAACCGACCGTAGTATAGGAGTTTCCTTTCCTACTTTGTGTATGTCATCCAAATACCATGACATCACACCCTACTACCTTCTCAACAGATCCATCCCCTATTCTGATGAAGTCAAACCTATGACTGTCATGTCAGAAATAGATGATCTATCTCCGCAATATCTGCTTTAGTCTATAAATAGACATAAGCCTGATGTCCACCAATGCTTCCGCTGCTCCCACTGACTACGACAACCCTCTGGCAGAGTCATATAGATGTGCACTTCTAAAGCTAGTTTAGAACGACGCTATACTCATCCTCCTGCCGGGTCTCGCAGCCTGGAACAACAACAATGGCAAGTGTGGGTAAACAAGAACTTCCCTGTCACCGTCCTTGAGGCTACCGGAGTACCTCTCGGGTGCCTGAAGTTACCCACCTTATCTGCGGAGTGGCCAATGGAATGTCAATCCAGATTGAATCTTTAGGTTCCTATGAAATCTTCAGTAATCGTTTGTGGTTCTGGAATCACTTCCAGTTCTACCATACTCCCACTACTGTTTTCTGAAAAAAAAATCCATTTTATTTAAAATTGTGGCGAGTTTAGAACAATATCGCTATTGTTCATCCAGATGGTAGAAAGTCAACCCTCGTCATAGCCTGGGTCAACCCACAAACAGCCATTACAGAAACGTGCCTTGAGTTATCCAGATTCTGGTTTTAAGCATAAGCCAGACAACTCCCCGTACCTTAACATCGTTAAGATATGAACTGTTCTATATCTAATATAGGAACAGAGGCACTGATTTAATTGAACCAGATTCAAAACATGCAGCTGTCTCCAGTGCATGTCTTCTAAAATGGAAAGAGGCTGATCAGCGTTACTCAACTTAGGAATGCTTCCAATTATGAGTAACCTGAAAGAGAAGCAAGTTCTTTTGATCATTACTATCAACTGAATACCATACACAAGTATCTACATCTTCGATCCCTTTGAAGAATCCCGATACTTGCAATACCTGGTTCTCTACTTTATTCAAATACCAATAACTTCTCAAAATTCAGACCCTGTGTTTCTACGAAACACATGTCTAAGAACTAGAGAAGTTAAAAGTAAACAGAATATAGTAAGAAGACCAACCCCTCTGTCCTAATGGACACTGGACAACATACAATACTCTGTATAAGTCCGCTGAGTCTAATAACTCTTTCACTGTGTGTCGTAGGTTAAAAACTGTACTTATGGTTAAGAAGAATTACACCGCTGTTTAATACTCCTTACCTAACCATCCACTGATGTAGGTAAATGTCATCGACATAATATCAAAAGGTATATCTCACTCTATGAAAATAGACGTACAGATATATCAATTTGAAATTGGTGCACAACAGCGGATATTCAAAATCAAACATTTGCCGACCGGCAAACAGCCCAGGTGATCTCCTCAAATATCACCGATTACAACGAATCCCGATATAATGAGGATGATCACCTTATTCCCAATAACTTACTCCCACTCATCATCTGTAAAACCATACAGATGTGAGAATCAAACCTGGTAAATACATACCCTGGAGCAAGTGTCTAATCGGGAAATCAGTTTTCTTTTAACAGTACACAGCTGAACTGAAACATTGAAATGTTTCGATAGGGTATCCTGGTATTCCTAGTAATGCCTCTACCATTATCCAGATTCACAACTATAACCGTATAATTCTTTGCCACCTCTCCAAATCCCTTTATATGTCTTTAGTCATTACCTTCTGCACACCCTTTTAGGCCAATTGGTTTTCTTCCTTCCCTACCGTTCGGCACCAGCCTATGGTTTGGAAGAAGACTATCCAATAAGCATAATGGGTGTACTATCCTAATCCTAGGAGCACTCACAATGCGAGAGAAGGTGAAGACAAAAGACAACCGAATAAACCTTATTCCTCCTGGACCAGAATCCATCCCCGAACTGGAACAAGTTCCTTTCGAGTTCGTATATAACCATACGATGGAGTATCCAATAAACTGTGGATCTTCGTAGTGATACGGAGTGTCCTGGAGAAATACAAAGGTGATTTAGGATTGGCGAAGAAATACTTGGTTTGGTCGTGAATATCAGTCGCAATTTACTTTGCCCTCTTACTAATCCCTTACTTTGTCTTAATCTTAATACCTTCTGCACACCATCGTTATGCTAATTGGTTTTCTTCATTCCCCATCAGTCGGCACCTGCCTATGGTTTGGAAGAAGACTATCCAATTTGCATAATAGGTGTACTATCTCCTATACCAAGGAGTACTCACGACTTGAGAGAAGGTGAAAGGAAAAGACAACTGAATAATCCTATCCGTTTTCTCCAGAACCGGAAACCATTCTCGAATCTGGAACAAGTTCCTTCGAGTTCGTATATAACCATACGATGGTTTTGTCCAATGGAAGTGGACGTTCGTAGTAATACGGGGTGTCCTGGAGAAAAGGGTAAAAGTAGGAGTGGCAATGAGGTTTGCAACTCTGACAATCCAAAAGCCAGTGTTTTAAGAAGGTTCGGTCAATTTTGGTCACTGAGTCATAGTCTTAGGGTCAGGTCAATGGTCGCTGCCGAAGAGAGAGAGAAAAGAAACACTCAGCGTGCACTCTATCCTAGATCAGAATGGTTACCAATTTATCTAATCTGGAAACCTCCCACTGTACCGTCAAATTCTCCTCCAAACCTGAAAGAAGAATTAGTCGGGATCACCCGAGGAGTAAACTAACTCATCAGTGGGAATCGGGATCCAACTCTCATCGCATGATAACGTGACGGAATCCGCTCACGTCATCACACTCCAGAAGGTATGCGCATATCTGGCAAGTTTCAGTTCTTTTGAAACTCCCGATGTGATTTCTGCCCCATGCTCTTATGACCTTGACTTTGGCCAACATATCATAAGTCACATGTCAAGTTCTACCCGTCATTCTCCAGGTTGTTTTGAATCCACCCGTACCTACCCTTGACTTTGGCCAAAATGGCAGTACGACTGTCCCAAACCAACGCATCTATCTATGCTGCATATGAATGCCCCAATAGCTACCAATCACTGTGCCTTGACTTTGGCCAACATACACAGCTTGAATACTATTGAACACTCATATGAAACGACGGAGGGCTACGAATGGTTTCTGGCGAAAACCTTTAACGTAAAGAACTTGATATCGTTGAAGGAACGGATAGCTTTTAAAAATATAGTGATGAAAACCTTTGCTAAAGAGGTCACTCCCGGTGAAGGGATCTCGGCTCTTTCCCCGTAGAATGAGGTGCAGGATATTCCAAATGAATACCGCGATGCAAAGCAAAAGTAATCGGCTATAGTGAAGTTAATGCCCTGACGCAAACCTTTTGTCCAAGGGGTCACTCCCGGTGAAGGGATCTCGGCCCTTGCCTCGTCGACTGAGGAGCAGGATATTCTAACTGAATACCACGATGCTAAACAAAAGTGAACGTCCTTGCAATAACAGCTTTTTGAAAAGTGTTCCAACAACATCAGATTAGGTTTGTTTTTAACTTGCATTGATCCGAATCAACGCAGTCCCATCAAGTGATCACACCAAAAAGAACGAAAATATACTGATGTACGTATATGCCATCCGCATTCGCCACTGGGTCCCGTCATTACCCGTTAGGTTAGCTAACTAACGACAGAGCGGGGACTGGACTAGCGCGGATGCAAAACATATACAACATCTACTAATATATATACCAATATATTATATTTGCTCAAGACGTGATAAAATGCAACATCACAGAAAATGTACAGCATCACAGAAACAATACAGATATCTGGGATCCCCGGGTTTCACAGAGCCACTACTGAAACCCGACGTTCCCCTGGTCGTGTGGATAGCCTGCGCAATGAAATCCTAGACCCCTACGGGCGCGGCAAGTCACCCGCCAAAACCTGAAGCGAGGCAGCCCCCTTCAGCACCGTGAATGGACCACCCAGCACTTCACGGAATCCGGTAACTTGGGCACCCCTCCTGGGTCAACCTGTACCCCCTACGAGTGCGGCGAATAGCCCGCCAATTCTAGAGTGAAGCCCCCTCCGTCTCAATGCCATGAGATGCGGGCTTGTTGCCCTCTAGAACCCGGCTATCCGTGCACCCCACCGCGGGGTAATCCTAGTACAGAAAGTAAAATATACATACAACGGGTACATCGACCGCAACCTGGCCGTGCCCCAAAATAATAATACAATCAGGCAGTGACGGCAGTCCACATGTCGGACGCTCGCCCCGCAATATCAAATGTACATAATACAACAAAACTTTACTAGCATTGCATCCAGGCTATCCCCACGACCGATCCGCAACATCACAGCAAAAACAGAACATCAACGTGAAAGTCACGTTCGCAAATCCGTCTAACCGGGCTATAGCAGTTAGACCGGATTTACCGATCGAGTGACATTCACGGTCGCAGATATAATGTAAATACTGTGAAATAATGTGTTTAAAATATCCGATCAATCAAATTTTAACAAGTGGGCCCCCAAGCATTACTGTAGCAGATCAAGAAATTCTTGGCCCAATATTAATATTCCAAAACCTCACTTTTCACCCCAGAAAGCCTCTGTAAAAAATTGGTGCAGCAAACCCAAAGTAGTGCGGCGGAACCGCGGCCCAAGGGGGTGTTTGGCCGCGGTTCCGCGCTCCTACAGTGGAGTTACGTCATCGAATTTTCACAGAACTCTTAGATTTTCCAGTACATCACTTTTCTGTAACCTGAAAAAAATTTCGACACCAAAAAATTTCAACAGAAAACTGATGTGAACAAAAATGTAGATTTTGGAATTTTGGTCGATCGGAAATGCAAAACACATTAAACAAAGTTAGACTAAGTTAATGGCGAGTCTCTGATACCACTGTAAGTGCACGGCGGCGCCCCGGCCGTCTATCCGACGGCCAAAAGCGGAAGCGGTGATAAACTTTAAATTTTACTTGAACTGGCAAACCGCCGCGCACTAATACCCGGATCGAACCATTAATTAGTCCTAGCTAACTACAAGAAAGGGAAGAGAGATATACCGACTGATCCAAGTCCTCCGGTCTTCTCGTCGCCGTCCCGATCTCCTGCGGAAGCTCCGGCCTCCACCTCGTCGCCGGAAGTGCACCACATCGCCTACTTCTTTTACGGGCTCCCACCTCAATGCCGAGGCAACTTGGGCACGAAGCTGGCTAGTCGACGTGCCCAAGATTTGCTGTAGAATATCTAGTGAGCAAGTCTCATTTTTGGGGTTCATGGAGATGCCTTTGTGGTGGAGGAATTGAACTTGGAGCCTTTTGGATTGATCTTGTGGGATTTCTGCAACATGAAATGAAGCAAAATCCCACACCAAGAATTTGGGACAGCCCACTATGGGAGTGGCCGGCCATGCTCAAAAAAGAGGAGAGAATGAGAGTGTAGTGTATCAAAAGATAATGGGAGCCCATCTCATATCATCCAAGAGAGAGAAAGGAAAAGGTTATCATGAAAAAGCAATGATCACAAAATAATTCCAACACACATCCAACAACCATCACTCATCATCAACCATCATGTCCTACAAAAGTCAAGGCATGATGAAGCTAGAAGTCAAGGTCAAGGAAAGGCTATCATGATACAACAAAATGCAAAGACCCCCTCCACAAATCCTTATTTGCAACAATGCAAATAAGCCCTCCTCCACCAAACTTCGGCCAATAAACGATACAAAGGAAATCGGCCGAAACGAAAAGCAAACTGGCAACTCCAGAAAACTGGTCCCGTAATAAATTACAGGAAAACCCCGATACTGTGCATACACACCCGCATTTGTATTCCGACCGAAATACAAATGCAATGAGACAAAGTCTATACTGTACTATACTAGGATCCGGCTTATACCAAAGCCGGCTAGTAATATCCGTTCGATCCTGATTCATGCAATACCGCACGTATCTGATCGAACCCTGCCATATACCCATACGGACTATAGTACAAACTGTCCGATCCTGATCCGTGCAATACCGCACGTATCTGATCGGACCTTGCCATATCTCCATACGGCCTCTACAACCTTTCGCCCGAAAGCTGAGTAACAGAATGTGGGGGACTCTAAAGACTCGTCAACACCTTGGTTGTGGATTTAACCACTAGCACGTCAGAGGTATAAGCCAAAACGTAACGGGCTACCGGGTATTGACTACAAGGGACGTCTGTGAGCGAACTCAGCCTGACAACCCTACTGAGCCTGTCAGTGACATTATCCATACAGTCCGGTCCGTTCGTCTATGAGTATCGCATGGCGGGCCTAGGGGGTTGGTAAAAGTCAGACCCCCAAAAGCGGTACAAGTCGTGTCGGAGTGTAGCCCAGAACACCCTGAGATACTACTAGAATACCTACCAGTAAATCTCCTGCCTTGGCCAAGGACTTCGTGTAATGGCTCTCCTAGACACAGCGCGACCTCACCCCCAATACCGGGAGAGACGAACCCCTGAAGATACGCTCACTGCCTCCATATGGCTCGGGACTGTACCCAACTAAAACCTGTTTGCACGACTCCTTTGAGCCGTGGTAGGGTAGTAATCAAAGTACAGTAGGAACTCACACGAGACAAATGACGATCCCCAGGTCGATGAACTAACCTGCACACATGTCACCAGGGAACTGCCATCTGACGTCTGGTATATGACCAACTAGCTTGTTCCCGGCGAGTCCTGTCCGGTGTACTCATAACCCAATGAGCACCTGTATACATCTTAGGTGATCCAACTGACACCAGTGGCTTGTGAGACCGGCCACCGCCCCTCATCGGGGTCTCGACTGTATACACTAGTCTACTCTGGAGTATCGATGCCCTGTCTCGAAACTCACACGACTAGGGACCATTTAAGGATATGCTTATAGACCCCAGCTCCCACTTATATGATCGCCCTCATACTGCTGGTGGTCAAGCAAGAATCCTAGGGGCTCTATCAACGTGTAATAGCAACTTGTCAGGTCACCTAAAGCAGTACAAGATGATAAAGGTAAACCAGATAGCATACTATCATCTCGAGTAAGACTGTCGTCTCGGGATAGGTCCTCCCTCAATCATTGCAATCACGTGCCTGTGATCCAATAATTGACTCTGAGGGCACTATCTCCAACACCTGGTCCTTGTGGAACATGGCCTATGTCAATCCTGACCCCGTGGGTAGCATCTAGAGCAAATCCTGGTCTAGTGGAACACGGTCTATGTCAATCCTGACCCCGTGGGAAACGTTCAGAGCAAATCCTGGTCCTTGCGGAACACGACTTATGTCAATCCTGACCGCGTGGGAAGCATCCAGAGCAAATCCTGGTTTCGTGGAACACGGCCTATGTCAATCCTGCCCCATGGGAAGCATCCAGAATGGATCCCGGTCCTTGCGGAACACGGCCTATGTCAATCCTAACCCCGTGGGAAGCATCCAGAGCAAATCCTGGTTTCGTGGAACACGACCTATGTCAATCCTGACCCCATGGGAAGCGTCCAGAGCGGATCCTGGTCCTTGCGGAACACGTACTATGTCAATCCAGACCCTGTGGGAAGCATCCAGAGCAAATCCTGGTTTCGTGGAAGACGGCCTTTGTCAATCCTGACCCCGTGGGAAACGTCCAGAGCGGATCCTGGTCCTTGCGGAATACAGCCTATGTCAATCCTGACCCCGTGGGAAGCATCTAGAGCAAATCCTGGTTTCGTGGAACACGGCTATGTCAATCCTGACGCCGTGGGAAGCGTCCAGAGCGGATCCTGGTCCTTGCGGAACATGGCCTGTGTCAATCCTGACCCCGTAGGAAGCATCTAGAGAAAATCCTGGTTTCGTGGAACATGGCCTATGTCAATCCTGACCCCGTGGAAAACATACAGAGTGGATCCTGGTCCTTGCAGAATATGGTCTATGTCAATCCTGACCCCGTGGGAAGCATCCAGAGCAAATCCTGGTTTCGTGGAACACGGCTATGTTAATCCTGACCCCATGGGAAGCGTCCAGAGTGGATCTTGGTCCTTGTGGAACACGGCCTATGTCAATCCTGACCCCGTGGGAAGCATCCAGAGCAAATCCTGGTTTCGTGGAACACGACCTATGTCAATCCTGACCCCGTGGGAAACGTCCAGAGCGGATCCTGGTCCTTACGGAATACGGCTTATGTCAATCCTGACCCTGTGGGAAACGTCCAGAGCAAATCATGGTTTCGTGGAACACGGCCTATGTCAATCCTGACCCCGTGGGAAATGTCCAGAGCGGATCCTGGTCCTTGCGGAACACGGCCTATGTCAATCCTGACCCCGTGGGAAGCATCCAGAGCAAATCCTGATTTCATGGAACACGGCCTATGTCAATCTTGTCCCCATGGGAAACGTCCAGAGCGGATCCTGGTCCTTGTGGAACACGGCCTATGTCAATCCTGACCAGTGGGAAGCATCCACAGCAAATCCTGGTTTCGTGGAACACGGCTATGTCAATCCTGACCAGTGGGAAGCATCCACAGCAAATCCTGGTTTCGTGGAACACGGCTATGTCAATCCTGACCCCGTGGGAAGCGTCCAGAGCGGATCATGGTTTCGTGGAACACGGCCTATGTCAATCCTGACCCCGTGGGAAGCATCCAGAGCAAATCCTGGTTTCGTGGAATACGGCTTATGTCAATCCTGTCCCCGTGGGAAACGTCCAGAGTGGAACCTGGTCCTTGTGGAACACGGCCTATGTCAATCCTGATCCCGTGGGAAACGTCCAGAGCGGATCCTGGTCCTTATGAAACACGGCCTATGTCAATCTTGACCCCATGGGAAGCATCCAGAGCAAATCCTGGTTTCGTGGAATACGACTATGTCAATCCTGACCCCGTGCGAAGCGTCCAGAGCGGATCCTGGTCCTTGCGGAACATGGCCTATGTCAATCCTGACCCCGTGGAAAGCATCCAGAGCAAATCCTGGTTTCGTGGAACATGGCCTATGTCAATCCTGACCCCATGGGAAATGTCCAGAGCGGAACCTGGTCCTTATGGAACACAGCCTATGTCAATTCTGACCCCGTGAAAAGCATCCAAAGCTAATCCTGGTTTCGTGGAACACGACTTATGTCAATCCTGACCCCGTGGGAAACGTCCAGAGTGGAACCTGGTCCTTGTTGAACACAACCTATGTCAATCCTGACCCCGTGGGAAGCATCCAGAGCAAATCCTGGTTTCGTGGAACACGGCTTATGTCAATCTTGACCCCGTGGGAAATGTCCAGAGTGGAACCTGGTCCTTATGGAACACGGCCTATGTCAATCCTGATCCTGTGTGAAGTATCCAGAGCAAATCCTGGTTTCGTGGAACACGGCCTATGTCAATCCTGACCCTGTGGGAAACGTCTAGACCAAATCCTGGTCCTCGCAGAACACGGCTATGTCAATCCTGACCCCGTGGGAAGCATCCTGAGCAACTTCTAACTCCATGAAATGCAGATAATGTCAACCTCATCAATCACTTACGGGTCCTCTCGACTCGTAAGGAAGAAAACTCTCTTGTGAGATCCTTACGACTCCCAAGAGAAAACATACTTAGGAATCCTCACGATTCCTAAGAAGGAAATACACCTACGAGATCCTTTCGACTCGTAAGGAGAAAAGTCTTTATGAGACCCTCACGGCTCATAAAGTTGGAAAGTGATGGAGGTCCTTTTCGGGTCTCTGTCAGATGTTGTCTTCCGCTGATCTCCTGGTGGACTTGGGTGATTACCTCCCGTTGCGTGTGGGTCTCAATGGGTTTTGATGGAAGATGTGATATGAGGAGTTCGGTGCCGAGTACCTGCAAAGAAGTCCCGGGGTAGTTTGGTACCACTAAGGACCCTCCGACGATCAAGTTAGTGATGAGATCCGAGCAGAGCAACGGCTTGAAAGAGTAAAAAATGGCTTACTTGACCCCTCTGTGATGGGGGTTTATATAGCGGTGGTGGCACGCAGCAGCGGGTGCGAGGATCTCGCCGGCAGTTACGCCCCCGACGTCACGCCTGCGTAGAAAGCAGATCGCCCATTAATAGGGATTGATGGCATGGAACGTGGGATGTTGCTGACGTTGAATCTGCGCATGGCGAGATTCGCGGAGCGGCAGTTACACCTGTGAGCGGTGACTTTGGTCGGAGGGCCGAGGAAGATGGCCACGGCCTGGAGCTCGGGACGAGCGAGGAGGCCGAGGAGTCCTAGTCTCGTGGCAGCCCGGCGCAAGCCACGGGGCCGAGGAAGCCAATTTGCAGGGGGCCCTGAGGGGGGCCAACTTGTGCTTGCAGGTCGGGCGTAGGGTGGCCTGGTCGGCCCCCTTGGGCCCTTTCTTCCGAGTCCTGGGACACGTCATCTACCACGTGCCTCGATCCTGGAGATTACCGATCTTGAGCATCATCATTAGCCCCCCACTCTTGTCTCGACCAGCTAGCGAGTCGGGGCAGGGGTGGACTGCTAGGCCTCCCGGGGTGAGCTCCTTTCCCGGGCTCGGTCGGGATGAGTCCTCAGGCCGTCGGTTGTCTTTCCCGCTAGTGAATCAAGGTAGGGTCTCTACATCTAAAGAAGGTATGCCGGTTCGTGTACCCTGTAACTGAAGCACGGTCCACGCGTCAAGCGTCGATTAGCCGACGCGACGTATGCAGGCCTGCGGCGTCAGATAGGATGCGGTCCAACGCAGGGTCGACACGTGGAGCGACCAGGGCCGCTGGTCTAGGGGGTGTTTTGGCGGGAGGCGACGGTCACCGTTGGATGAGGCCGTACGCAGCAATAAATAGGGGTGGGGCCCGCCTCAGGGCCCCCAATCTTTCATTTTCCCCTCTTCCTTGAGGCGTTGCTGCTCGGCGTTCTTCTTTCTTTAGAATACATGGTTCGCTCTCACTTTTCGGGTTGCTCACGCCAGAAGGAGGCTGGTGGCGCGGCCGAGCCCCCGGTAGGGCCGTCTGCTTCATCGACGGCATCCGGTGGTTTCTCCGGTGGCGGTTAGGGTCGTCCATAGTTACCCAAGCTCCAGACGGGGGACAGAGGGAAGGGCGAGGGCAGGCCCTCTCTCAAGAGGAAGAGGACGGTGTCTCGCGTGTCGTCGTCGAGGGCCCCTGAGGGAATTTCCGTGAATGAGGGGGCACCGTCTTTACGGTTCCGTCTGGACTTTCCGTTACCGCTGGCCTGCTCGCCGGGATGGAGGAGTCGGCCGGGGGAAAGCTCCCACACTGCTCCCTGAGGGATCAATTGGAGGCTATGGCCCAGGGGGCGGTCCAGGTACGAACCCCTTTGCGTGTATTCCTCTTGGTGTACCTTACCCTGGCTTGGGGGCCTCCTGGTTTCTCATCGGCTTTCTGTCAGGTCCTTCAGCATTGTGCCCTTGCCACTCGTATGGAGGCCGAGGGGGGCATTCCATGCCCCGAGGCCATTTGAAGCGTTCCCTTCAGTGGTCGAGGTTTTGTGACTTGACCTGCGCTCGGAGAGGGCAAGGGCCAACATCTCGGAGGGCCGGGCGGAGGCCGCGGAACTTGCCAATTCGGCGAATCGGGGTGTCCTTCGTCGTCTGAACGCGTCCCTCAGGGTCGCCGATAGGAAGCTGGCAGATTTGGCCGGACGCTTCGCGGCCCTGGAAAAAGAGAGGGACGCCAGCAGGGAAGATGCTGAGGCGGCGTTGCTGAAGGCCCAAGTTGCCGAGACTCGGATTAAGAAAGCTGTGGCCGAGTATAAGGCATCAGAGCAGTTTTACGCCGAGCTCGGGGAGTATTCTGCCGTCGCCTGGAACAAGGCCCTGGACGCCATGAAGGAACGGCTTCCTGAGTTCAACGATGGTGAACTCTGCGCTCAGGTTCCGCTTCCGGTGGGAGATGGCGAGGGGAGTAGGGCGCGCCCTTGGTGGCAGAGTCTCCGGTGATAGAGCCCCGGGCCGTGATGCCAGCGATGAAAGGGCCGAAGTAAGCCTCCGGGCAGTTTGTAGGGCTAGGGGGCCACAGAATACCCTTTGTAAAAACCTTGATCTTGGCAATAAAAGAAAATCCTTGTTTCGTCGGTTTGCATTTTGCCTTCTGTGTGTGAAGGATGTTCGTAGGATATCTTTGCTTGTACCGTCGTGTTCTCGTGTCAGGTTGGCCATCTGTTTGGCGATCTTCTGTCGAGTTGACTTCGAGCATCAGAGCGTGTTCTCGTTGCTAGCTGACGAGCATTACAATCGCTGCCGAGGATGTATCCCCATGGGCCCCGGAGTCGGGGGGAGATCGTCTAGATTTGGATAACCTAACAACCCTCCCCGGTGTATCGGATCTTTCGCTGGCCACAGGGCATCTTTGACTTCGAGCGTCGACCACCAGCCGGGGGTGATTGGGCAGTGTAGCTGCGCAGTTGCCTCCTGGCGAGGGCTTTGATTCCTGTCGGTTGTGTTACGAAGCTACCAGCCGAGGACAGCCGAGCAAGGACTCGACTTCTTCTTGGGGACTTTGGTCCTTAGCACTGGAGTGGCTGTAAGAAGCTTTCTGTGGATGACCGGGCAGTGAAGCTGCACGGTTGCCTCTTGGCGAGGGCTTTGACTCTAGCGTCGGGGCTAGGCAACTACCAGCCTAGGATGGACTAGCGGGGTAGCCGCTATGGTGCCTCTTCTAGGGCATTCTGATCCCTGGCATCGTAGGTAGGGAGCTATTAGCCGGAGTAGACCGAGCAGGGTAGATGCTCGGTTGCCTCTTGCGAGGGCTTTGATCCTTCAGGACGGGAATGGAGTAGGGTTACTACCCAGTGCCTCTTGGCGAGGACTTTGATCCCTATCGGTTATGGTAAGAAGCTACCAGCCGGGGATAGCCGAGCAAGGACTCGACCACCTCTGGGGGGACTTTGGTCCTTAGCGCGGGAGGGGCTGTAGAAGCCTACTAAGGAGCTTTGGCCGGGCAGGGTTACTGCCCGATGCCTCTTGGCGAGGGCTTTTGTCCTGAAGGATAGCCGAGCGAGGGATCCTCGGGCTCGACTGCCTCTGGGAGGGCTTTTTGATCCCCAGCATTATGGCAGGGAAGCTGCCCGCTGGGGATAGCCGAGCGAGGGATCCTCGGGCTCGACTGCCTCTGTGAGGGCTTTTGATCCCCGGTGTTGTGGCAGGGAAGCTGTCCGCTGGGAATAGCCGAGCGAGGGATCCTCGGACTCGACTGCCTCTGGGAGGGCTTTATGTAAAGGGGGAACTCTACTGGGGTAAAAAGATTCGACGTTCTTATTCGTATGGACATGAATTTCAGAGAACGCTTTAGACTCTCTTTGTGAGAGGGAAATTTCGAGGGGGGGTTTGGGGCAGCACTCGCTGGCTTTGACCTCATTGGTATAGCTTGAACTTCTCAGCGTTGTAAGGCCGCGGCAGCTTTCGTCCATCCGCGTCTTGTAGGCGGTAGGCTCCGCCGGGGAGCACTTCAGAGACGAGGAAAGGACCCTCCCATTTTGGGGAGAACTTGTGAAGCTTGCCTTGGTCGATGAACTCGTTCCTCCGTAGGACCAGGTCTCCGGTCTTGAAGGAGCGGCGTTTAACCCGAGCATTGTAGTATCGGGCCGTCTGTTGCTGATAGGCGGCGGCTTTGATCTAGGCCCGATCCCTTCCTTCCAACAATATGTCGAGGTTGGTCCGCAGCGCCATGGTGTTTGCGTCATCGTCGAAGTGCTCGACCCGGTGACTGGGCAGCCCGATCTCCGCTGGGACCATCGCTTTGGTCCCGTAGCAGAGGCTGAAGGGGGTCTCCCCGGTGGGAGTCTTCTTTGACGTCCGTAGGGCCCATAAGACCCGGGGCAGCTCATCGACCCAATTGCCTTGCCTCCCTTCTAGGCTGGTTCGGAGACCCCGGAGGATGTCTCGGTTAGCGACCTCGGCATGCCCGTTATATTGGGGGTGCGCAACCGCGGCGAACTTCATGAGGATATGGTACTCTTTGTAGAAGTCCTTTACTTTCTCGTTCTTGAAGTTCGTCCCGTGGTCGGTGATGATGCACCTCGGGATGCCAAACCGGAGTATTAGGTTGTTTTGTAGGAACTTGATGGTTGTGGCGGCGTCCGGTTTCTGATGGGGACGGTCTTGATCCACTTGGTGAAGTAGTCCACCGCAACGAGGACGTATTTGTGCCTGCCTATTCCAGTAGGGAATTGGACGATCATATCCAGCCCCCACTAGGCGAACGGCCATGGGGAAGTCAGGGCGGTTAGCTCGGTAGCCGGGAGGTGTGGAATGCTGCGGTGGAGCCGGCAGCTTTTGCATCTCCTGACCAGCTTCAGGGCATCATCGTGCATGGTGGGCCAGTAGTATCCTTGGAGCAACGCTTTTTGGATCAAGGTTCGAGCCCCTTGGTGCGCACCGCCCACCCCTTCATGGATTTCCCGAAGGACGTAGTCGGCCTCTTGGGGGTCAACGCATCGGAGTAGGGGCTGAGTGAAGGCCTTCTTGTAGAGGTTCCCGTTGCTCCAGACGAAGTGGCGGGCTTTGGCCCGGAGACGGCGGGCGGCCGCCCGGTCCTCCAGGAGCACGCCGTCCTTCAGGAACTCCACAAGGGGCTTCCTCCAATCCTGGTCGCTCTCCTGCGCCGTGTACACGTGGAGTGTCGTCGCTTCGTCTCCCACGCTGGGTCGAGGCAAGGTTTCGAAGAGGATTGACCGCCTATTACTGGACGAGTACGACGAAGCTAGCTTGCTCAGGGCGGCTGCTTGGGCATTCAGCTGTCTGGATATTTGTTCTACCTGGACCTCGTCGAATTTTTTCCGGAGCTTCCTTACCTCGTCCAGGTACTTCATCATTAGAGGCTCTCGAGCTTCGAAGCGGCCGGTCACCTGGCCGACAACGAGGGCCGAGTCATTATGGATTCGAATTATCTTCAGCCCCAGACCGACGGCCATGCGCAGTCCGGCCAGGAGGGCCTCGTATTCTGCCGCGTTGTTCGAAGTTTTAAAGCCGAGCCTCAAGGAGTACTCCATCTCGGCTTCGTTCGGGCCCCGGATGATGAGGCCGACACCGCAGCCTTCCTCGGTAGAAGACCCGTCAACGTAGATGACCCACTCCGGAACTGAGCTAGGGCCTTCCGGGACGAGACACCGGGCTGCGAGGGGCAGCGCGGACTCCGGCTTCCTTCTAGGGATGGTGCATTCGACGATGAAATCGGCCAGGGCCTGCGCCTTGATGGCTTGCCTCGGGCGATACCTTATGTCGAATTGAGATAGCTCCCACCTCCATTTTTCTAGGCGGCCTGAGGATTCTGGTGATGCCAGGATAGCCCCCAACGGGCGCTCGGTGAGGACGATGATGGTGTGTGCTTGGAAGTAGTGCCGCAGCTTCCGCGAGGTTACCACAAGGGCCAAGACAATCTTCTCTATGGCGGGGTACCTCGTCTTTGCGTCCTTAAACACGTGGCTCACATAATACACCAGCTTCTGTGCCCCTTCGGCCTCTCGGACGAGCACCGAGCCTGCTGCTTGGTCGGATACTGCCAGATACAGCGACAGCTTGTCCCCCTCCACTGGCTGGGTGAGCAGCGGCGGTGTAGCAAGGTGCTTCTTCAATTGGTCGAAGGCGGCTTGGCATTCCTCCGACCACTCGAACCTCAGAATTTTCCTTAGCGCCTTAAAGAACGGAAGGCACATCTCTCCTGACCTGGACATAAAACGGCTCAGAGCAGCGACCTGCCCCATGAGCCGCATGATCTCGACGTTGGTCTTGGGTGCGTCCATGCTCAGGATTGAGTCGATCTTCTCCGGGTTAGCTTCGATTCCGCGGTGTGTGACCATGAACCGGAGGAACTTTCCACCGGTGACTCCGAATGCACACTTGGCGGGGTTCAATTTCATGTTGAATTTGCGGAGCACTCCGAATGCCTCGCCCAGGTCCTTGGCATGGTCGGCCGTCGAGGTGGACTTGACGAGCATGTCGTCGACGTAGACTTCCATGTTCCTGCCGATCTGCGGCTTGAACATGCGATTGACTAGCCTTTGGTATGTGGCCCCGGCGTTCTTGAGGCCGAAGGGCATCACCCTGTAGCAGCACACCCCCCGGTCCATTGTGAATGCGGTCAGGTCCTCGTCTTCGGGGTTTATACGGATTTGGTTGAAGCCAAAGAAGGCGTCCATGAAGCTCAATAGCTCGTGACCAGCCGAGCTGTCAACGAGCTGGTCTATGCAGGGGAGCGGGAAGTTATCCTTGGGGCAGGACTTATTAAGGTCGGTGAAATCGACGCACATACGCCATTTCCCGCTTGACTTCTTGACTAGGACTACGTTCGCCAGCCACTCTGAGTAGGGCACATTCTTGATGAAGTTGGCGGCGAGGAGCCGATCGACCTCCTCTTCGATCGCCTTCTGCTTGACCGGGGCAAAGCTTCTTTTCTTCTGTCTGACGGGTCGGGCCGTAGGATCAACTTCGAGCTTGTGGGAGATGATTTTGGGGTCGATCCCAGGCATGTCGGCGGGCGCCCAGGCGAAAACGTCGGAGTTGCTTCTGAGGAACTTGATCAGGTCATCCCGCCGGGTCCCCGCTAGGAGCGACCCGACCTGGACGGTCTTTCCTTGGTCTCCTTCTGCTAGGGGAACCTTGGTAAGAGGTTCGACCGGCGCCCCACGGACTTCCGATCCTTTGATGTCGCTTCACGCATCGGCGTCGTCAGCGTGCTGCTCGGGCGAAGACGTCCCTGTGAGGCCTATCTTCGCGGCTGGCTGGCTCCCGTATGCCCGACCTATCCCGCCCCGGTCGAGGGGGAATTTTATCGCCAGGTGGTATGTTGAGATCCGGGCCTGAAGGGAGTTCAGCGTCGGGCGGCCGAGGAGGACGTTGTAGGCCGATGGAACCTTCGCTACGATGAAGTCCATAGGCAGCGTGCGCGTCCGGCCGGGTTCCCCGATCATGAACTGCAGGGTGACCACCCTTTGTGCCGGGGTAGAATGATTGGTGAACCCCGAGAGGATGTGGGAGGTCGGTCTTAGGTCCGTGGGGGCGAGCCCGATACGTAGGAAGCAGTCGTGGAAGAGGATGTCCGCCGAGCTGCCCGAATCAATGAGTATTCTGTGGACCTCATACCGATGAATTTGGGCTATGATCACCAGCGGGTCACTATGGGGCACAGATATGCCGTGGAGATCCTCGTCTTCAAAGGTGATGGGCCCTCGGCCCCTAGCCCTTTTGCTCGGGCGGTCGCCGGGGCCAATGAGGCGGCAGCCAGCAGGGAGGCCGATGACGTTGGGTGAGGGCCCGCCTGCATCTCCATTATGAGGGAGGCGACAGCGGGCGTTTGGATCTTCAGGGAGATCGATTGCCATGTGGGCGGAGATCGGAAGGCCAACTTTTGTTTTTGTGGAGTTTTCGACGTTCCCACAGACGGCGCCAACTGATGGAGGTCCTTTTCGGTTCTCCATCAGATGTTGTCTTCCGCTGATCTCCTGGTGGACTTAGGTGGTTACCTCCCGTTGCATGTGGGTCTCAATGGGTTTTGGTGGAAGAGTTGATATGAGGAGTTCGATGCCGAGTACCTGCAAAGAAGTCCCGGGATGGTTTGGTACCACTAAGGACCCTCCGACGATCAAGTTAGTGATGAGATCCGAGCAGAGTAACGGCTTGAAAGAGTAAAAAATGGCTTTACTTGACCCCTCTGTAATGGGGGTTTATATAGCGGTGGTGGCATGCAGCAGCGGGTGCGAGGATCTCACCAGCAGTTACGCCTCCGACGTCACGCCCGCGTTGAAAGCAGATCGCCCATTAATGGGGATTGATGGCGTGGAATATGGGATGTTGCTGGCGTTGAATCTGCGCATGACGAGATTCGCGGAGCGGCGGTTACGCCTGTGAGCGGTGACTTTGGTCGGAGGGCCGAGGAAGATGGCCAAGGCCTGGAGCTTAGGGCGAGCGAGGAGGCCGAGGAGTCCTGGTCTCGTGGCAGCCCGGCGCAAGCCATGAGGCCGAGGAAGCCAATTTGCAGGGGGCCCTGAGGGAGCCAGCTTGTGCTTGCAGGTCGGGCGTAGGGTGGCCTGGTCGGCCCCCTTGGGCCCTTTCTTCCGAGTCCTAGGACACGTCATCTACCACGTGCCTCGATCCTGGAGATTGCCGATCTTGAGCATCATCAGAAAGCCTTAGGCAGCAGATCTCAACCTGCTTCCTAAGCCATCACTACCTTTCGAAATGTTCAAGACGGAATGTTCTTTATCATCTATAGGTTACGCTTGCTAAGGTAACATGCCGGCAACAAAGAAAAGAGAAGAAAGCATAAGATAAACAGATGGAAATGGAAAAGCTTGTCATTCATACATCGGAAGATTCTTACATTGGTAAAAGCGGTAAACAAAAGCCCTATTAAAATGTTTACAAAGGCAGGATATCAAATCCAGGACATGGATTGAGAAATTCAAAAGTAAGGCCATCCAGAATTTTTCGGGCTTCTCGGACCATCTTCGTGTGCATCCTCTCACGATCACAAGCGTCAGGATCCCCACCGATATCCTCCACCCTTCGATAGGCAGCGAGTATCGCCGCTTGTTGAAAAGCTCTATGCAGGATATCAACGAGGTGGTCTCGCATTTTCTTTGAGATTAAGCCCATCAGATACACCGAATGCACCTTATCTTCAGCATCGTCCAATGCTTTAAGCGGCATGCCAGCATAGAATAGAGGAAGTGCTCCCCAGATCGCTCCCATAATAAGCTTCAAGAGAGAGGAACGACGAGGAAGCAATCGACCATTGTATGCATCAAAGCGATCCATAATTTCAGCGCACTGAGCGTTTGTGAATTCTTGGTCTTGGGAACGGCCGAGTGAGCGGATGTCTCCATAAGAGATAATCTCATCGAGATCATATAAATGAACAGCCATAGAGCCTGAAAAGAAACATCATTGAAAGATTAGTAATGAGGATATCAGACATCGGGATTTAAACAAGTTCTCGGGAAGACAAGTTCTGTCTGGCGACAAACAAATTCAAATTTGTGTGATTAAGGAAGAAAACCCTCAAAAGACTCCCATTTAAGCCCCTCAAGCCGAGGAGTAAATCTCCCTTGAGAGCAATGCTCTTCAGAAGAAATGACAACTGCCATAATTAATAGGGGAATAAAATTCCCCGAAAATGCTAAAGAGCAATGCTCTGTTGAGAAGATGTAATGATCCATCAAGAAATCCTGAAAGCAAAGCTTTCTGTAGAAGTAAAAAATTCGAAATCTTTAAGATCTGCAAAGTGAATTCAAAAAAATTCTTCATCAATAGGTCAAAAGAAACCTTAAAAAGGTTTTCTTTTTCGGATCCATGATCCAAATTGAGCAAAGCTCTGATAACGAATTCGAATCTTACCAGAAAGAAAAAGATCTGACAGAGTTTTAATTCTTAAGAGATTTCTTAAAGAAGAGAGCAATGCTCCAAAGGAGAAATAATTCCCAGAAAAGAAGATGAACAAGGGTCATCTCAGAAGGCCAAATGCCCTATTTGTAGACGTTGAAAGCCGTTTCAACCCCTAAAAAAGTTGATCCAACGGTGGAGATGTTGCCACCATTGCACTCACGTGTGGGCTACGTAAGCGCAACGGTGGGGGGCATTTGTTTTCCCAACTAAAGCAAAGCTCTGTTCAAATTCCGAGATTTGAAACGAAGCGACGCTTCGTGGAAAGCGCAATCATCAAATGCGCCAGCACTAAGAGTCAAAGACTCTGAAACGACACTCACGTGCAAAGCACGAGAGCGCTAAGCGTCAAAAGCGCTTCACTCTCACAAGGATTACTTGCGCCTGTTTATAACAGTGTAAGTTCTATAGTGCATATGCGCCTGACAGAGGAAGAATAAAAGAATTAAAATAAGAGGAACACTTGACAGATAATGACAAAAAGGAAGAAAACACTTTATTAAACATTTTATTGCAATGGAAATAGATCTCCAAACATGGGATCAAAAGTACAGGGGTTTACAAACATATAGATAAAATTATCTAGTTCCCTCTCTGTCTTTTCCACCATGTCAAAGCGACAATCTTCGCGAGGAGTAGCTTCCCATCGGTTAACACCGCATTCACCAGCGAAAGCAGAGATAACGGCCCGATGAGCCCGTATTTGGCTCAGCAACTGAACAGAGCAATCCCTCAGGGCTTTGGTGATCAAGTGCGCCTCGAAGAAGCACTCGATCTTGTCTTCAGCGGCATCGAGCATCACTGGGGTCATCTCCGCCGGAGGAGGCGGAATGTCAGCAAGCACAGACATGAGGATCATCCGAAGCCAAATAGAGTGGGGAGGGAGAGGAGATCCTACACGAGTCAAGAGCTCATGTAGCGCTGCGTCGCATTGGTCATCCGTAAGAGCAGGGTTCACCTAGCGCACAGTGAAGCGAGGAATAATGTCCTGAATGGGCACTTCCCATGGTTGTCGACGAGCATGTAGGCGGTTACAAGCCATAGCTAAGATGGTTCTTGTTCCCCACCGAAAGACACGACAAAGACGCGGCGAACGTCTTTTGCTTGAAATTCGGGGCAGATGCTAATTGGTGCTATCCATCCACCTTTCTGAAGATGCCAAGCTGATTTATGGTACCGTGTATCGAAGGTTTAAACGGATGTGGCCGATTTAGCAGACTTCGTCAGATTCCCCCTCGTTTGAGGGGTTTTTGATTGTGGGGATGCTCTTCCCAACAGGCGCAAGCCCCTGCAGTTAATTACGCTACCGCATCGCGGTAACAACTTTCTCCTTCTCCAGATGGTCACTTCGTGTCGTGGGTGTTTGTTTTGTTTTTGGTTGCCCGTGGATTGTATACGGAGACTAATTTATGTTGTCGCCCGTAGGGCGTGGATTAGTCCAAATCCGTATCTTCTTAGATTTGGGTTTGGGGGTTGGGTTTAAGGATACGTTAGCCTTATTTGAGACTAAGATCAACTTAAACGTTTGTTAAGGATACATTAGTCTCATTTTAGACTAAGATCAACTTAACGGGATCATTTAGATCCGACAAAAGAGCAATTGGGGCTCTATTGTTTAGTTTAGGGACATTGCGGTCGATTAGTCTGAGGACATTACGGTCCATTGTTAGTTTAGGGATATCTTGGTCCATTGTTAGTTTAAAGACATTGCGGTCGAGGATAAGGACATCATAGTCCATGGTTTTAAGGACTCCACAGTCCATTGTTAGCTTAAAGACATTACGGTTGAGATTAAGGACATCATAGTCCATGGGTTTAAGGACTCCACAGTCCATTGTTAGTTTAAAGATATCACGGTCGAGGTTAAGGACATCATAGTCCATGGGTTTAAGGACCCCACAGTCCATTGTTAGTTTAAAGACATCACGGTCGAGGTTAAGGACATCATAGTCCATAGGTTTAAGGACCCCACGGTCCATGAAATGTGTGGTTGTCGGGACCCGTCACCTCTCTGAAGACGTTGAAGGATTACAACGACAAATATTAGAGGTGTAAAGAGATGCACCCTGGAACCAAGGTTGATTGGTGATCTGTAGTCAAATTTGGAACTAAGATCAATTAATTAGATTATGAGCACATTGGCTCAGTTAAGTCTGAATTGAGGACTTATGTCCAACTTGGGCTATGTCCAATTAAGTTTGAAATATTG
Organism: Agapanthus africanus; assembly: GCA_030015575.1. Lineage (NCBI taxonomy): Eukaryota > Viridiplantae > Streptophyta > Magnoliopsida > Asparagales > Amaryllidaceae > Agapanthus > Agapanthus africanus. The sequence goes on from CM057344.1 coordinate 646,326,667, forward strand.
GACTTTTGTTGGACCATTAGACATTTTTCTGAGTTCAGCCCCTCATCATTCAGCAATGCTTAAACAAGAGTTTGATGTCTTTGGTAACATTTTTATCTTTGACTGGGTATTAAACATTATAACTCTGAATTTTACTCAATTTTGAGATTCAGTTGAAGGGGAGGTTTTTTGCCTTTGGAAAATTAACCAATTTGGCTAAAAATAGTGTTAAACACTAGATAACAACAATATTAAATACTGGAAATAAAACTCTCAAATTAGTGTTAAACACTAAAAGACAACAGTGTTAAACACTGGAAATAAAACCTTTAAATTAGTGTTAAAAACTAAATAGGAATGGGTCACGTGGGGACACGAGAGGCATTGCCTCAAAGGTGGGGTCAGATCCCTTTTACTTTGTTCTGCAAATAAGTGTTAAACACTTTTTGATTTTCTGGCCATCATGTGGTGGCTCGTGTTGGAGATTTATGCGCTGATTGTTAAAGCGTTTATCAAGGGGTCACGTGGTAACACGTGAGAGCGCCCAAGTTAGAATCTGTCTTTACTTTATTCTCGTTATTTTGGAGGTCACGTGGGAGCACGTGAGGCATTGCCTTAAAGCTTTTTCTTCTCATTTTTGGGAGATCTGTTCAGGGGTCACGTGGGGACACGTGACCTAGCTTTTTGCATGCATGAAGATCTTTCAAATCTCTTTATTTTTGAGAATTAAATTCTTTGTAGGGTTAAACCCTAATTATGTTTTAGAGGAATTAAATTCCTATGAATATTGAAGAATTAAATTCCTATGCAGGGTTAAACCCTAATTTCTTTTAGGGGAATTAAATTCCCATGTATGTGAAAGAATTAAATTTTTATGTAGGGTTAAACCCTAATTTCATTTAGAAGGAATTAAATTCCTGTGAATTTTGAGAGAATTAAATTCTCAAATAGGGTTAAATCCTGGTTTTGTCTGTCTTGAAGGAATGAAATTCCTATAAATTAGGAGAATTAAATTCTCATAGGGTTAAACCCTAGTTTATCTTGAAGGAATTAAATTCCTGTAAATTTGAGAGAATTAAATTCTCTAAACTCAATTCTCCCTCTAGGTTTTGGATCTGCATGGCAGAATCTCAACCCGATGAGAATTAAATTCTCAACCTATGGGGAGATTTGCTTCTGCAGATCTTCAACCAGAGAAAGAACTAAGTTCTTTTTGCAGAAGAGTTAAACTCTTAGATTGAGAATTAAATTCTCTTTCTGAATTTTTTATCCTTTTCTCCTTTCTCACCTAGGGTTTTCTTTCTTGAGAATTAAATTCTCCTTTCTTTTCTCTCTGCTATTTGCCTTTAGGAAATTTCAAGATCCCAAAATTCTCCCCTCCTCTTCTCCTCTTCTTGGCTCCTATTTATAGGAGAAGGAAAATAATCAATTTGTTTAGTGAATCTTTCATTGAAAGATTTTAATTGATTTTGTAAACAACATGATCTTTTAGATCACTCAGTGAATTTTATTCACCATTGGATTTTTAATCCAAAAGATCTTTTATCTGTTATTCCTGGCAAATTTCAGGGAAATCTTTCCTTGTATAAAATCATTCCATAAATTGGTGATTTTTAATCACCATTGGAATTTTAATCCAACGGTGCTCCATTTTACAGAGCACCATCTTTTTTGTTTGGAAAGATTTAGAGAAATATTTTTCCAGTTAGGGTTTTTTTATTCCCTTTTAATTAGAATTTAATTCTATTAATTCATAGATCTTTAGAAACCCATCACGTGTTGGCACGTGACCCCCTGATTAAGCATTTGACCAGAATTTAATCCTGTTGTTTTAAAGAACTCAAGAATTATCACGTGTCAGCACGTGACCCTTGGTCACGTGTTGGCACGTGATGCCTCATTGGGTTTTTCCTTATTATTTTATTATACTTTTAATTCTTTCAGTGGGTTTAAAGGCCCATCACGTGTGGGCACGTGACCCATTTGATTAAGATTCAATTCTTATCATTTCAGCGCCTTAAGGAACCCATCACGTGTCGGCACGTGACCCCCGATCACGTGTGCGCACGTGATACCTCATAACTTTTGATCCCGGATGAATTATGAGGCCCATAATATATCAAATCGAAGGATTTTTCGAGACACTTTCAATACCATCAGAATTTAGCTGTTTCTCATTCGGAAGTTTTTCAAAATGTTGCTCGGAAAATACTGGTTCGTATTTTCTTCCTTAGCTTACACGTGCATAGCATATTCGCTCATAACTTTTGATCCTGGATGAATTATGAGGCCCATAATATATCAAATCGACGGATTTTTCGAGACACTTTCGATACCATCAGAAATTAGCTGTTTCTCATTTGAGAGTTTGTTAAAATACAGCTCGGAAAATACTGGTTCATATTTTCTTAAACGTATCGCTGCCATTAGATACATTGGACTCTTTTGCGCAGAAAATTTTTATGGCGGGAACAAATTCCCCCCACTACTTTGCCCACATAAGTATATACGTGGGTAAAGTAGTGCAGAGTAATTCATAGCGTATGACCAGTTTTGGGTTGGTATATAATTTTCAGAATCTTGATCTGAGAAGATAACGAGCGGACATAAACGTCGTCATTTATCATTGACTCAAATCTCGACTCTTAAGGAATATAGTTCCAAACCCTCAGCTCCATGAGCCACACCTTTCTATTTCTTTATGTTTTACCCTGGCGTGAAGTAGTTTATATGCTCTTGAGTAACTTCTCCATTTCAGTGGCATGTAGCTTTGGCAAGTGTGGCCCATAGATGGTAGATAACAGTTCATCTTGAACTCTTTATAAGGTAGCGATGGCTTAGGAAACAGGGTTAGGATTTGTTGCCTAAGAATTTCCAACTTTATGAGCCGTGAGGGTCTCACAAAGGCTTTTCTCCCTACGAATCGTGAGGATCTCGTAGGTGTCTTTTCTCCTTAAGAGTCGTGAGGATTCCTAAGTGCATTTTCTCTTGAGAATCGTAAGGATCCCACAAGATAATTTTCTTTATGCGTAGGGACACTAATTTCCTCACAAGTTGAGACGAATCGAGAGATTCTCGCAAAGACTGATTTTCTTGTGGGTCGAAACGAATCGAGAGGTTCTCGCCAAGGATGCTGATTTTCCTGAATCGAGATAAGAAGCGATGGCGTAGGAAACAGATTCAGATTTTCCTCCTAAGACTTTTCAACTTTATAAGCCGTGAGGGTCTCATAAAGATTTTTTCTCCCTACGAGTCGAGAGGATCTCATAGGTGTATTTTCTCCTTAGGAATCGTGAGGATTCCTAAGTGTGTTTTCTCTTGAGAGTCGTAAGGATCTCACAAGAGAATTTTCTTCCTTACAAGTCGAGAGGATTCGTAAGTGATTAATGAGTTGACCTACTCCCGAGTCAAAGCATTGCTTCAACAGGGAGGTAGAGAGTTGACTTTGGGTTATCTATGCACCGCCGAGTCATGGAACTGGGAACTTTGCCGCGGCTCCACTTTGCTGACGTTGTATATTCCTGCAGAGACACTGATTTCTCTGTGGGTCGGCGCGAATCGAGATGTTCTCGTCAAGAACGCTGATTTCCTTAAATCGAGGTTTCTTCCAAGGACGCTGATTTCCTCGGATTGAGACGAATCAAGGTATTCTTGCAAAGACGTTGATTTCTCTACGGGTCGATGCAAATCGAGATGCTCTCGTCAAGGACGTTGATTTCACTGAATCGAGTTTTTTGCCAAGGACACTGATATCCTCGGAGTTGAAATGAATCGAGGTATTCCTGCAAAGACGTTGATTTCTCTGCGGGTCGATGCGAATCGAGATGCTCTCGTTAAGGATGCTGATTTCCCCGAATCGAGTTTTTTGCCAAGGACACTGATTTCCTCGGAGTTGAAACGAATCGAGGTATTCCTGCAAAGTCACTGATATCTCTACGGGTCGACGCGAATCGAGGTGCTCTCGTCAAGGACGCTGATTTCCCTGAATCGAGGTTTTTGCCAAGGACGCTGATTTCCTCGGAGTTGAAACGAATCGAGGTATTCCTGCAAAGACACTGATTTCCTTACGGGTCGACGCGAATCGAGATGCTCTCGCCAAGGACGCTGATTTTCCTGAATCAAGGTTTTGCCAAAGACACTGATTTCCCTAGAGTTGAAACGAATCGAAGTATTCCTGCAAAGACACTAATTTCTCTGCGGGTCGACGCGAATCGATATGCTCTCGTCAAGGACGCTGATTTTCCTGAATCGAGGAGGTTGCCAAGAACGCTGATTTCCTCGGAGTTGAAACGAATCGAGGTATTCCTACAAAGACGCTGATTTCTCTGCGGGTCGATGCGAATCGAGATGCTCTCGTCAAGGACGCTGATTTCCCTGAATCGAGGTTTTTGCCAAGGACGTTGATTTTCTCGGAGTTGAAACGAATCGAGGTATTCGTGCAAAGACGCTGATTTCTCCGCGGGTCGACGTGAATCGAGATGCTCTCGTCAAGGACGCTGATTTCCCTGAATCGAGGAGGTTGCAAAGGACGCTGATTTCCTCCAAGTTGAAACGAATCGAGGTATTCCTGCAAAGACGCTGATTTCTCTGCGGGTCGATGCGAATCGAGATGCTCTTGTCAAGGACGCTGATTTCTCTAAATTGAGGTTTTTGCCAAGGACGCTGATTTCCTCGGAGTTGAAACGAATCGAGGTATTCCTGCAAAGACGCTGATTTCTCTGCGATTCGACGCGAATCGAGATGCTCTCGTCAAGGACACTGATTTTCCTGAATCGAGGAGGTTGCCAAGGACACTGATTTTCCTGGGGTTGAGACGAATCGAGGTATTCCTGCAAAGACGCTGATTTCTCTGCGGGTCGACACGAATCGAGGTGCTATCGTCAAGGACGCTGATTTCCCTGAATCGAGGTTTTTGCCAAGGACACTGATTTCCTCGGAATTGAAACGAATCGAGGTATTCCTGCAAAGCTGCGGGTCGACACGAATCAATGTGCTCTCGTCAAGGACGCTTATTTCTCTGAATCGAGGAGGTTGCCAAGAACACTGATTTCCCTGGGATTGAGACGAATCGAGGTATTCCTGCAAAGACGCTGATTTCTCTGCGGGTCGACGCGAATCGAGGTGCTCTCGTCAAGGACGCTGATTTCCCTGAATCGAGGTTTTTGCCAAGGACACCGATTTCCTCGGAGTTGAAACGAATCGAGGTATTCCTGCAAAGACGCTGATTTCTCTGCGGGTCAACGCGAATGGAGATGCTCTCGTCAAGGACGCTGATTTCCCTAAATCGAGGAGGTTGCCAAGGACGCTGATTTCCTCGGAGTTGGTTGACTTGTTTCCGAGACGGAGCGTTGATCTGGTAGGGAGGTCATTGGTTGATTCCAGGTTGTCTGTGAACCGTAGATTCTTGGAACTGGGGACTTTGCCGTTGCTCCGATTGATGGTGTAGCATCTGTGTCCTGCTGGAATAAGGAGGCACACCGTTGTTGGTCTTCGGGCCGTACATGTGGCCATTGAGATTTGGAACTAAGGACTTCGCCATGGCTCCGCTTCGTTGCGACTCTGAGGTCGGTTGTTGACGTCACGTCTGCATCTGGTTGAAGTGAGGAGAAACGCCTTTGGTGATCTCTAGGCTGTCTGTGGACCGTCGAGATTTGGAACTAGGGGACTTTGCCATGGTTCCGTTGTTTTGACCCTGGGGTCGTTTGTTGACGTCACATCTGCATCCTGCTAGAGCAAGGAGAAACGCCGTTGGTGATCTCCCGTCTGCTGTATCGAGACGAATGCTGAGGTGGAGCTGGGATTTTTCCGTCGCTCCGCTTCGTTGCGACTCTGAGGTCGGTTGTTGACGTCACGTCTGCATCTGGTTGAAGTGAGGAGAAATGCCTTTGGTGGTCTCTAGGCTGTCTGTGAACCGTCGAGATTTGGAACTAGGGGACTTTGCCATGGTTCCGTTGTTTTGACCCTGGGGTCGTTTGTTGACGTCGCATCTGCATCCTGCTGGAGTAAGGAGAAACGCCATTGTTGATCTCCCGTCTACTGTATTGAGATGAATGCTGAGGTGGAGCTAGGATTTTGCCGTCGCTCCGCTTTGTTTCGACCGTGAGGTCTTTCGTTGACGTTGCATCTGCATCCTGCTGGACTGTGAAGGAACGGCGTTGTGGGCCTTCAGGCTGTAGATGTGGCCGTCGAGACTTGGCTCTTCTTCTGATGGAGCCTGGTGGGAAGGTATGGTTCCCTTTCTGTTTGTGCCCCTGGATTGTATACAGGAATTGACGTGATCTCACCTATAGGGCAAAAAGTTTCATTTCATTTCATTCATTTTTTTTCTTTCTTTCCGCGATGCTCTATCATTTCAGCTTTTAATATCGCGAAAGTCGCGATTGCCCAATCATTTCGGTTATTTTTCACGGTGCCCAATCATTTCGGCTATTTTTAATTTCTACTCGCTGCTTTTATTGTGAGTTGCCCAATCATTTCGGCTATATTTTTTTTGCTCGCTGCTTTTTATTGCGAGTTGCCTAACCATTTCGGCTATTTTTGTATGCACATATTTTTACTTGCTGATTTTGTTGCAAGTTGCCCCATCATTTCGGCTATTTCATATGCATTTTTTTTGGCTCGCTGATTTTTTCTCGCGTGTATGGGATTTGGGATCTGATGCCAATCTTAGCATCAGCATCGCTGTGACTGGAATATTGCCAGGAGCGAATCATCATTTGCCGTAAAAAGACTTGGAATTTGATACCGTTTTAGGCATCAGCATCGCTACCACTGGGATATTACCAGGAGTGAATCATCATTTGTCTCTGTCGATGTCGAAGAAAGGTGGCTTAGCAAACAGGGTTAGGATCCTGTCGACTAAAGCTTTTGACTTCATGAGCCGTAAGGGTCTCATAAAAGTATTTCTCCCTACGAGTCGTGAGGATCTTGTAGGTGCATTTTCTTCTTAAGAATCGTGAGGATTCCTAAGCGTGTGTTCTCTTATAAGTCGTAAGGATCTTACAAGAGTGGTTTCTCTTTATAAGTCGAGAGGACTTACAAGTGTATTTTGCCATATGAGCATATCCCCAGTCTCTGGTGGGACTTTGTTAGGGAAATGTTCATTCGCGCACGTGGATTGTATACAAGGCCCAATATTGAAACGCTTGTAGGGCAAAAAGGAGGTTATGATGGCTTAAGAACAGGTTCAGATCCCTGTAGCTTAAGACTTTTGAATCTTATGAGCCGTGAGGGTCTCATAGGAGGGTTCTCCTTACGAGTCGTAAGGATCTCGTAAGTGTATTTTCTCCTTAGGAATTGTGGGGATCCCTAAGTGTGTTGCTCCTTTGTGAGTCGTAAGGATCTCACGCAGGTGATTTCTCCTCACAAGGTCGAGAGGACCTTGCAGGTGTCTTTTAACGAGATTGCGCCCTTTCGGGTTTTCACAAAAACTCGCCGGTTGCCCTGCCGTTTTTACTCACGGAGCCCTTTCGGGTTTTCATCCGTGCCCATTTCGCTTATGGACATACCGTTTTTTTTATGAGTCTGCGCCCTTTCGGGTTTTCATAAATATCGCCGGTAGTCCTGCTGTTTTTACTCACGGCGCCCTTTCGGGTTTTCATCCGTGCCCATTTTGCTTATGGACGTTTTTTTTACACCACCACGTCAGCCTAAGAATGCTGCGGGTTGGTAGTAGTTTAACGACGTTTCGGTCAGTTGCAAGTTTTAGGACATTGTGGTCCATTGTTAGTTTAGGAACATTTCGGTCCTCTGTAGCTTTGAAGCGAAGTTTCGCCGGATGCTTTATGAACAAGTAGGTTTCTCCTTGATAGACCTTGTCATATAATCCAAGGGTTTTGGCACTGCTCCTGCCCCCAGCTCCTCTACGTTATCTCTTAACGCCGAGTGAGCTGCTTTGTTACTTAATGACAAATGAGCGATCATGTGGCAACTTGCCACATAATCTTCGGATTCTTCTGACAAGTCGTCTCCCTCATCATTGTCGTTATCTTCATTCTCAAGGATGTGACTGAGGAACTCTTGAAGCGTGACTGGGGTTCGCGCCCTCTGGTTGTATTCTTTCAGCGCGTCAATATGCTTTTACAGATCCATGCCCTTGTCGTTAGACTGCACGGGTTTTTTGGTCTTTTTTTCTTCGAAGACTGTGATGGCTGTTCCTAGGTGCTTTGCCCATTGCTATTAATTCCCGATGTTAGGCGTGGTTTCAGCATCCCATCGATGATCTCTGGCTCTTGCGGGCTTTTCCACCTGATCGCCGGACATGTTTGAAGATCTTTCAGCATTCTTTTAGTTTTTGCCGAAAGAACAACTTCGCATGGAGCTTCCTTTATGAATGAGCATGATGCCTCCGGCATATCCATCTTTTTCGGAGTATGTGGTTGTGGCGGATTTACCTTCCAGTTTTCGGACAGCGCGAATTTGCCCAGTTGGTATTGGTCCTCAATCCAGCCTTTGAAAACATAGCAGTTTTCGATCGGATGGCCCAATACTCAGTGGTAGGGGCAGTAATTAGGATCGTGGACGTCGTTCGGTTGCGGTGGGTGTCTCGACTCCGGTAGAGTAATGAGCCCATTGCGCACTGCCAGTTCAAACAGTGTCCTTGTTTATCCTGGGGAAATGAGTAAGGACGTCTCAACTTCTCATCAAGGGATTGCCGCTTATTGCTTTGGCGAACAATTGGTCTTGGGCCACTCGGTTGTTGTTGAGCGTTGGCGAAGAAGATTGCTTTCCCTTTGCCCTTGTCATTCCAAGGCTCCGACTTTGAAGAGGAAGGCCTATGGCCCATCTGGTCCATTTGGGCCAGCTTGTCGATCAAGGCCTGGAAGGTGGTCGGCTTGAAGAACATCATGAATTGGGATATGGTTGCCTGCGGATCAAGGGTTCCCACAAACATGCCTAATGCAGGAGCTTCTTCTATGCGCTGTTCGCACTTCGACCATAAGTTGCGCCACCGTATCGCATACTGCACCCATGTCTCTCCTGGCTTCACCCTGGCATTGATTAACGCTGTGATTGGGGTGCGTTCACTAGCGCTCGCAAAACGTTGGGTGAATAGTAGCTCCATCGCTGCAAAAGTTTTGACGGAGTCGTTGGAAAGCTCCGAATACCACTCAAATGCTGTCTCTGACAAGCTGCCAACAAACTGGCGAAGTAACAATTTGTCGTCACCTCCGGTATTGCCGTAGAGAGCCCTGAACTGAGCGACATGCTGGTGTGGATTTCCCGTCCCCTTATATACGTGGAATTTGGGGATCGTGTATCCCGGCAGGTACTTTATTTGGTCGTACCAACCCGGATAGAGTCTTCCGGTCTTAAGAATTTTCCCAGCCGCTTCATTTGCCTGATGAACTTGTATCTGCTGAGCGATGTAATCATCCAGGGCGGCTTTTGAGATGGTCTCCTCTTTGGCTGCTGAACAAGCCGGAAGAGGGTTTGACGTCTCTCCTCAGTCGTCTTCGAGGATAATCGAAGGATCTTCAGCTGGAGGATCCGGCTGTAACATCATCCCGACCATATCATGAAATAGAAGGGCCATTTGTTTTATATTGGCCGCTTGTTCCGCGATCTCTTTGTCCTTCTTTTCGAGAACTTTGCGGAAGAAGTCATCATCAGTTTCTTGTTCCTAACGTTGCTCTGATGACGTTTTCGGGCATTCTTTTGGCCCTGTGAGTACGGCCATCTGCGTCAACATTTCCTGGAGCTTCTGTTGTTGCTCCTGGGCCTTTGTTACAGATCGCGTAAGCGGTCGATGACCTGTAGAGATATGGCTATCCTCTTTTCCGGATGCTATATAGACGGTATGCACCACCATGCCCCCAGACTAGGGCTCTTAGATTCAGTGTTCTTGCGATTCGTCGCAGACACCGGGATTTTCTCCAGCTTTCTCCTCTTGTGAGCGGTCAAGCTTGAGGGGGCCGTTGCAGCGGGCACTCAAGTGGCCGTCGCTTTCTGTGGTTTGACAGGGCGGTCCTCTTCTCGCCGAACTTTCATATTTTTCTGTCTGCGGGGGTAGTCTTGATTAATCACGGAGTCTTGGATCTGTCGCCAGACCTTGTAAATTTTAGAGGACAGCCGCTGAGGGGGCTGTTCAAACTTCGCCTTTGTAGCGTTCTCCATTGGTGGAGGAGATCTTTCAACACAGCAGTTGGCGAATTCTTGCGCACCTAGTTAAGTAGTTCAAAGCTGTTCCCAGTTGGAACAGCAGCATCAACTTCCACAGTTGGAGTTGGCGGAGTCAGTCCAGAGGGTGAATTGCCCCCAGCTTTCCTCACTCGGCGCCAGTGGCGACGTCGAGCATGTCGTGCGGTCAGGATCACCTCCGCTGTTGGATCAGCTTTTCCATGCCCCCTATTTTGAGGAGAGACTGTTATTGGCGTTAGCCTGTCGAAGACTGACGTCCGTTAAGAAGGGATAGTCAGTCTTGCGAAGGCCGACTTTCGAACAGGGGAAACGGCCTTCATGACTTCACCCGGAGTGGGAGTTGGAACGGCCAGTCTTGTGAAGACTGACCCCTTAGCAGGAGAAGCCGCCTTACGGACTTTAAGAGTAGGAATGGCTATCCGTTTTGGGATAACCTCTTTGGGAATTGTGGGCTTCTTCACAGGCTCATCTGAGCTTTGGCCCAGTCTGTTGAAAACTGAGGCAGTGGACTTGGGCGACCCATTGAGAGGGGCCGCAACGGTTGCAAGCCGATCAAAGATCGACTTTTTCGGAGCTTCTTGCGATGGCACAGGAGCGCTGAAGCTTGTTGGTGGGATCATGGTCCCGAAGAATAGCCCAGTGATGGCTTGAGTCACCTGTTCCACCGGCATAGCGAAGATGGAGGCCGCTTGGGGCCCATAAGTCACTCCTCCGGACGGGACGGAGCGAGAGTTACAGCTGCAGTTAGTGTTTGAAGACATTGATCTTCTGTTTTCTGCACAGAGCAAGACACCAAATCTTAGTAACTCGAACCCAAGGGCAACCATATCAAACCGCGATTCGTTCGCGAACACGACACACGAAGTGTGGAGTGGAAAGAGGAAAAGGTCCCACCAGGCGTGCCAGAATCTGTTCCCCGCCGAAAGACGCGACAAAGACGCGGCGAACGTCATTTGCCTGAAATTCGGGGCAGATGCTAATTGGTGCTATCCGTCCACCTCTTCGAAGATGCCAAGCTGATTTATGGCACCGTGTATCGAAGCTTTAAATGGATGCGGCCGATGTAGCAGACTTCGTCAGATTCTCCCTCGTTTGAGAGGTTTTTGATTATAGGGACGCTCTTCCCTGCAGGTGCAAGCCCCTGCAGTTAATTACGCTACCGCATCACGGTAACAACTTTCTCCTTCTCCAGATGGTCACTTCGTGTCGTGGGTTTTTGTTTTGTTTTTGGTTGCCCGTGAATTGTATACGGAGACTAATTTATATTGTCTCCCATAGGGCGTGGATTAGTCCAAATCCGTATATTCTTAGATTTGGGTTTGGGGGTTGGGTTTAAGGATACGTTAGCCTCATTTGAGACTAAGATCAACTTAAACGTTTGTTAAGGATACATTAGTCTCATTTTAAACTAAGATCAACTTAACAGGATCATTTAGATCAGACAAAAGAGCAATTGGGGCTCTATTCTTTAGTTTAGGGACATTGCGGTCGATTAGTCTGAGGACATTACGGTCCATTTTTAGTTTAGGGACATCTCGGTCCATTGTTTAGTTTAAAGACATCGCGGTCGAGGTTAAGGACATCATAGTCCATGGGTTTAAGGACTCCACAGTCCATTGTTAGCTTAAAGACATTACGGTTGAGATTAAGGACATCATAGTCCATGGGTTTAAGGACTCCACAGTCCATTGTTAGTTTAAAGATATCACGGTCGAGGTTAAGGACATCATAGTCCATGGGTTTAAGGACCCCACAGTCCATTATTAGTTTAAAGACATCACGGTCGAGGTTAAGGACATCATAGTCCATGGGTTTAAGGACCCCACGGTCCATGAAATTTGTGGTTGTCGGGACCCGTCACCTCTCTGAAGACGTTGAAGGATTACAACGGCAAATATTAGAGGAGTGAAGAGATGTACCCTCGAACCAAGGTTGATTGGTGATCTGTAGTTCAATTTGGAACTAAAATCAATTAATTAGATTATGAGCACATTGGATCAGTTAAGTCTGAATTGAGGACTTATGTCCAATTTGGGCTAAGTCCAATTAAGTTTGAAATATTGGCCTTTTGTTGGACCATTAGACATTTGTCTGAGTTCAACCCCTCATCATTCAGCAATGCTTAAACAAGAGTTTGATGGCTTTGGTAACATTTTTATCTTTGACTGGGTATTAAACATTATAACTCTGAATTTTACTCAATTTTGAGATTCAGTTGAAGGGGAGGCTTTTTGCCTCTGGAAAATTAACCAATTTGGCTAAAAATAGTGTTAAACACTGGAAATAAAACTCTCAAATTAGTGTTAAACACTAAAAGACAACAGTGTTAAACACTGGAAATAAAACCTTTAAATTAGTGTTAAACACTAAATAGGAATGGGTCACGTGGGGACACGTGAGGCATTGCCTCAAAGGTGGGGTCAGATCCCTTTTACTTTGTTCTGCAAATAAGTGTTAAACACTTTTTGGCTTTCTGGCCATCACGTGGTGGCACGTGTTGGAGATTTATGCGCTGATTGTTAAAGCGTTTATCAAGGGGTCACGTGGTAACACGTGAGAGCGTCCAAGTTAGAATCTGTCTTTACTTTATTCTCGTTATTTTGGAGGTCACGTGGGAGCACGTGAGGCATTGCCTGAAAGCTTTTTCTTCTCATTTTTGGGAGATCTGTTCAGGGGTCACGTGGGGACACGTGACCTAGCTTTTTGCATGCATGGAGATCTTTCAAGTCTCTTTATTTTTAAGAATTAAATTCTCTGTAGGGTTAAACCCTAATTATGTTTTAGAGGAATTAAATTCCTATGAATATGGAAGAATTAAATTCTTATGTAGGGTTAAACCCTAATTTCATTTAGGAGGAATTAAATTCCTGTGAATTTTGAGAGAATTAAATTCTCAAATTGGGTTAAACCCTGGTTTTGTCTGTCTTGAAGGAATTAAATTCCTATAAATTGGGAGAATTAAATCTCATATAGGGTTAAACCCTAGCTTATCTTGAAGGAATTAAATTTCTGTAAATTTTAGAGAATTAAATTCTCTAAACTCAATTCTCCCTCTAGGTTTGGATCTGCATGGTAGAATCTCAACCCGATGAGAATTAAATTCTCAACCTATGGGGAGATTTGCTTCTGCAGATCTTCAACCAGAGGAAGAACTAAGTTCTTTTTGCAAAAGAGTTAAACTCTTAGATTGAGAATTAAATTCTCTTTTTGACGTTTTGATCCTTTTCCCCTTTCTCACCCAGGGTTTTCTTTCTTGAGAATTAAATTCTCCTTTCTTTTCTCTCTGCTATTTGCCTTTAGGAAATTTCAAGATCCCAAAATTCTTCCCTTTCTTCTCCTCTTTTTGACTCCTATTTATAGGAGAAGGAAAAGAATCAATTTGTTTAGTGAATCTTTCATTGAAAGATTTTAATTGATTTTGTAAACAACATGATCTTTTAGATCACTCAGTGAATTTTATTCACCATTGGATTTTTAATCCAAAAGATCTTTTATCTATTATTCCTGGCAAATTTCAGGGAAATCTTTCCTTGTATAAAATCTTTCCATAAATTGGTGATTTTTAATCACCATTGGATTTTTAATCCAACGGTGCTCCATTTTACAGAGCACCATAATTTTTGTTTGGAAAGATTTAGAGAAATATTTTTCCAGTTAGGGTTTTTTATTCCTTCTTAATCAGAATTTAATTCTATTAATTCATATATCTTTAGGAACCCATCACGTGTTGGCACGTGACCCCCTGATTAAGCATTTGACCAGAATTTAATCCTGTTGTTTTAAAGAACTCAAGAATTATCACGTGTCAGCACGGACCCTTGGTCACGTGTTGGCACGTGATGCCCCATTGGGTTTTTACTTATTATTTTATTATACCTTTAATTCTTTCAGTGGGTTTAAAGGCCCATCACATGTGGGCACGTGACCCATTTGATTAAGATTCAATTCTTATCATTTCAGCGCCTTCAGGTACCCATCACGTGTCGGCACGTGACCCCCGATCACGTGTGCGCACGTGATGCCTCATAACTTTTGATCCCGGATGAATTATGAGGCCCATAATATATCAAATTGAAGGATTTTTTGAGACACTTTTGATACCATCAGAATTTAGCTGTTTCTCATTCGTGAGTTTATCAAAATGCAGCCCGGAAAATACCGGTTCGCATTTTCTTCCTTAGATTACACGTGCATAGCATATTCGCTCATAACTTTTGATCCTGGATGAATTATGAGGCCCATAATATATCAAATCAAAGGATTTTTCGAGAAGCTTTCAATACCATCAGAATTTAATTGTTTCTCATCCTGGAGTTTATCAAATACAGCCCGAAAAATACTGGTTCATATTTTCTTAAACGTATCGCTGCCATTAGATACCTTGGGCTCTTTTGCGCAGAAATTTTTTTGGCGGGAACAATTCTCTGGAAATAAGAAAAGAAAGAAGCATTGCTTCAGATTATAAAGACTGAGCACAGAAAATTTTGTGCATAATGGAGCTATTTCCAAGATCTGGAAAATGTAAGTTCTGGGGAATATAAGTTTGACTTAAAAGGAAGGTGAAAAGACACCTCCAACAATTGGAGCAACGCTTCATAGCAGCGCCAAGTGCGCTGCGCCCTAAATAGCACACCACATGCAAAGCACGTGTGCGCTAGCGCTCGGTGCGCTGCGCTCTAAATAGCGCACCACGTGTAAAACACGGATGCGCTAGCGCTGGATGCGCTGCGCCCTAAGTAGCGCACCACATATAAAACACGGATGCGCTAGCGCTGGGTGCGCTGCGTCCTACATAGCTCACCATGTGCAAAGCGCGTGTGCGCTAGCACTAGGTGCGCTGCGCTCTAAGCAGCGCACCTAGTGCAAAGCACGGATGCGCTAGCGCTGGAACTAAAACCTCCCCACCGTCAGATCAAAGATCTAATAATAATAATGATAAATCATTAATTAATTAAAATTAAATTCTGTTAAGGAAAGATTCCTCAAAATCTTTCCAAATAACAAGATTGTGCTCTGTAAATCAGAGCACCGTTGGATCAATGATCCAATGGTGATTAAAAATCACCAAAATATAGAATAAATTATGTATGGAAAGATTTCCCAATCTTGTTAAAAACATGAAGATTGCCTTCTGTAAATCAGAAACACTTGGATCAAAGATCCAACGATGAGAAATTCCCCGAATCAATTGGAGAAAAGATCTCCTTAACTAATTGAACTGATCAGCTTACCCTATATAAAGGCCCCAAGACTTCAAGTCTGAGATACAGAAAAAGCATAGAGAGAAACCTCCCCATAAGCTTTGAGAGATCTCAAAAAGAAGAACTAAGCTCTCAGATAAAGAAGATTTTTCTCCAAGGTAAAAGAAAAAGAAGAATGATGATGAACAGAGAGATGAAATCATCTCGTAATTAATTTTAAAAGAAGAATTTATTTCTTTCTCACAGATCATAGATCTATAAGACAAAAGTCTTTCACAAAGAGATCAAAAGATCTTATCATAAAATAAAAGAAGAATTTACTTCTTTCTCACCGATCATAGATATATAAGACTAAAGTCTTTCCCAAAGAGATCATGAAAATCTCATTATAATAAGGGGGAGAGAATAATTCAATTCACTTAAAGATCATAGATCCATAAAGGCAAAGCCTTTCATCAACATCAATATAAGAGATTGAAATATCTCCTACAAAATAAGAACTGTTGTTCTTAGATCTTGAGACAGAGTCTCTTTTAAAATAACATAAATTTATTGCTCAGATCATAAAATTGATCAGATGCGCTTTGCGCTCTTGAACTGCGTTTCTGCGCTCTTGGACTAGCGCTCAGCGCCAAGCGTGACACGTATTCCTCACGTATGCGCCACTTAACAGTTAGCGCTTTGCGCTCTTGAACTAGCGCACTGCGCTCATGGGATGGCGCTTAGCGCCAGGCGCACCATGTGTCACTCACGTGTGCGCCATTGAACTAATAGCGCACTGCACTCATAAACTAGCGCTCTGCGCTCATAAACTGGCGCAATGCGCCCATTATCTGGCTCTTAGCGCCAAGCGCGACACGTGTCCTTCACGTGTGCGCTACTCGGCAGAAGCGCACTGCGCTCTTTGATTGGCGCAAAGCGCCAAACGCACCACGTGTTGCGTGATAGAATATAAATTGTTCTTTAATAAGCCCAGGGCTATAAGGAATGCTCAGCATTCAGTAAAAGACAAAAACACTGTCAGGGCCAAGCCCAAATAAAGGCTCAACAGCCCAAGATTAATGTTAAACATTTTAACTTGATTGGACTTATCCCAAGATTGGCCATAAGTCCTCAAATTCAGATTAACTTAGCCCATATGCTCATAAATTTTTTAACAGATCTTAGCCCCAAATTGGACTACAGATCTTTCAACCAAAATTGGTTTAAGGGTACATCTCTTAACCCCTCTGATATATGTCGTTGTAATCCTTCAACGTCTTCAGAGAGGTGACAGGTCCTGGCAACCATACATTTCATAGACTATGACGTCTTTAAACTGGGCTGTGGGGTCCTTTAAAACCCATGGACTATGATTTCCTTAATCTCGGACTGTGGGGTCCTTTAAAACCCATAGACTATGATGTCCTTAACCTCGGACTGTGGGGTCCTTTAAAACCCATGGATTATGATGTCCGTAACCTTGGACCGAGATGTTCTTAAACTAACATCGGACCGAGATATCTTTAAACTAACATCGGACCTAGATGTCCTTAAACTAACATTGGACCGTAATATTCTTAAACTAATTATGGACCGCAATGTCTCTAAACTAAACAATATAACCCAAATGCTCTTTTGTTGGATCTAAATGATCCTGTTAAGTTGATCTTAGTCTAAAATTAGACTAACGTATCCTTAACTAACGTTTAAGTTGATCTTAGTCTCAAATGAGACTAACGTATCCTTAAACCCAACCCCAAACCCAAATCTAAGAAAATACGGATTTGGACTAATCCACGCCCTACGGGCGACAACGTAAATTAGTCTCCGTATACAATCCACGGGCAACCAAAAACAAAATAAACACCCACGACACGAAGTGACCATCTGGAGAAGGAGAAAGTGGTTATCGTAACGCAGTAGCGTAATTAACCGCAGGGGCTTGCGCCTGCAGGGAAGAGCGTTCCCACAATCAAAAACCCCTCAACGAGGAGGAATCTGACGAAGTCTGCTATATCGGCCGCATCCGTTTAAATCTGCGATACATGGTGTCATAAATTAACTTGGCATCTCCGTAGGGGTGGACGGATAGCACCAATTAGCATCTGCTCCGAAATTCAGGCAAGACGGACCCGCTCGATCGCGTCTCCGTGTTTCAGAGGGGAACATGTACCTTTTCGAGCTTCATCTTCCCGGCCTCCTCCACCTCGTCGAGCTCTTTGCCGCCGGCCGGTGACTACTGAGGTGAGTTAATTTCAAGTTTAATTTATAATTATGCTGTTTTTTGTGTTATTGTTGTTTATTTTAGGGATAGGGTTAGGGCTAGGGCCGGGTTATTGGGGGATAATTTGGTTTAGGATTAGGGTTTGGGTGATGATTAGGTTTAGGGTTGGGGTTGATTAGGTTTAGGGTTGGGGTTGATTAGGTAGGGTTAGGGTTTGGTTGATATTTAGGGTTGGGGTTAATTAGGTAAAATAGGCTTGGAGATGATTAGAGTTAGGGTTAATTAGATTAATTAGGCTTAATTTTGGTTTGGACTAGAGTTAATTTGGGTTAGGGTTTGGGTGATGATTAGGGTTAGGGTTTGGGTTAATTTGGGTTAATTAGGTAAAATAGCGTGTATTTGTGTTAGGATGATGATTAGGGTTAATTTGGTTTAATTAGCTTAATTTTGGGTTAATTAGGGATAATCTGAGTTAGGGTGATGATTAAGGTTAATTTGGATTAATTAGGTTAATTTGGTTTAATTAGCTTAATTTTGGGTTAATTACGGATAATTTGAGTTAGGGTGATGATTAGGGTTAATTTGGATTAATTAGGTTAATTTGGTTTAATTAGCTTAATTTTGGGTTAATTACGGATAATTTGAGTTAGGGTGATGATTAGGGTTAATTTGGGTTAATTAGGTTAATTTGAGTTAGGGTTTAGGGTGCACTAGTTTCTTCAGTAGGATACTCGATAATAACGTAAATGTACAACTTTACCGTAAACGTAAGAAAACCTTATCCTAAACTAAAAACTTCGAACCCTTAAAAACGAAACGTAAACGTAAAACCTATTCAAGTTAAATGTTCAAGTTAAAACCAATATATGATACCCGATGATAATATGAAACTTTCATATTCTCATCGATACTCATATGTGAAAATTAAAGCGCGACTTAGTCCCAGTCTATCGGTTAACATACGTTCGATGTTCGTCGTGATATAGAATTATACGAAAGTTGTTAAATATCGGACGGTATAGTTCGGTTCTAACAACCGTCGTGTAGTCTATATGACGAGAAAATTCAATCTTATGAAAACCGATAGATTTTTCCAGTGTGGACAAGTTAGGAATGTATAAAGCAAACACCTGCATTCACTTGTGTTTTCATTCGTTTCGAGTTATTTCGTCGGTACTTTTCTGCTGGTTCTCCATGTATAAAGATAAATTAGATGTTCATTTCAATATTGTTTCACAGTATTGAAATAATTATCTATTCTATTACAGTGTACTCGAAGAACAGCGGGGAGGTGCTGCCGAAATTTACTCGAAACGGATGAAAGCACAAGCGAATGGATGTTCTATACATTCTTAATAGGATAGAAGCCTTACCCCCGACAGCCGAAACACACACATACAATACGAATACACAACAAATGAACACACAAAGCACATACACACTAACAGCCCTACACTTGAGCGAAATCATAAATTGAAACACACATACACAGAATACAACTCATACTTGGGTATCTTCAAATCTAACTTTATTAATCGATAATTTATTCTTTTCAACGACAAACTTACCTTTGCGGATTTTGCTCTTTGTCAATAACCATCTCGTTCTTAGATTTCTCAATATAGTCACCATAACCTACAATTTATATGTTATACGATCTAACATGGCCCATGAGTACATCGGAGTTAAGAACTGGATGTACATGAATTAGCAACAACGCATGCAATGTAAGTTTGTCATAGGAGTTAATGTTTTCATTGAATTTGCACGTGTACATAATAAGATCGTGTTAGAGAAGATTCTCTGCCCGTGCAATAGATGTGGGAATAAGTTCTAGCAGAAGGTAGAAATCGTAGAGCTTCACATCGTTAAATATGGTTTTACTAGAGTTTATACAACTTGGCTATATCACGGAGAAGGACAAGAAGAAGACGGTAATGCGGCAGGAGAAGAAGAAGAAGACGGTAATCCGGCAGAAGAAGAAGAAGACGGTAATGCGACAGAAGAAGAAGAAGACGATAACTTCTTTTCAGGAAAAGAAATGGAGGATATGGTAGTGGCTGCCCTAGGTGATAGTATTCCTACCGAAGATGACATTCCTTCCGGTCAAGGACCGCGTGCGGATAATTATGAAAAGTTTATGAATGATACTAGAAGACCAATTTATGAGAATGCAAAGTATTCCACCCTATCATGGTTTGTCCAACTTTTCCAGATTAAGTGCCTAAATAGATGGAGCAACAAGTCATTCACGATACTTCTGAAGTTCCTAAAAGATTCTATGCCCCCGGAAAATAACGTGCCCGACAGCTGGTACGAAGCCTAGAAGATGATGTCTGATTTGGGTCTGAAGTGTGAGAAGATTCATGCATGTCCTAAAGATTGCGTGTTGTACCGAAAAGAGAATTCAGATTTGAAAGAGTGTCCAACATGCGGAGAGGCTATGTATAAGCCGAAAGAATCTGATAAGAAACCCGATATATCTGTCAAGATAGCACGACACTTTCCCATAACACAGAGACTGCAGAGGCTATTCAGGTGCAAGAAAACAGCCGAGGCAATGATTTGGCATCACCGTGCTACTCCAAGTGAAGATGGAAATATGAGTCGTCCAAGAGATTCACCGGTATGGAAGGATTTCGATAGGAGACACAAAATATTCAGTAGTGATCCTCGCAATGTCAGGTTCGGACTCGCTGGTGATGGTTTCTGCCCATTCAACTATATGACTGGAAGCCACAACACATGGCCCGTTGTAATGATAATTTATAATCTATCGCCTTGATTGGCTATGGATCAATCCTATTTTATGATGGCTCTTCTTATTGACGGACCAAACTCACTAGGAAACAATATCTACGTCTATCTCCGACCTCTGTCGATGAGTTAAAATCTTTATTCATTAATGGTGTAGGTATTTACGATGCAAACACAGATATAACCTTCACAATGCGTGCAGGTTTAATGTGGATAATTAATGGCTTTCCTGCGTATAAAATGCTATCAGGTTGGTTCGTACATGGTTATAAAGTATGCCCTTATTGCCATCAATATACAACATCGAAATGGTTGAATTTTAGTAGGAAGGTTTGTTATTGCTGTTATCGGCGTTTCCTGCCACTTGACCATCCCTATAGGTTAGACGCTGCTCACTTTAATGATCATCAGGAGCTTCTTGGGCCTCCATCCTCATTGTCCATAGAGGACATGATTGCTCAGTGGGATGGCTACAATAATGCAACGTAGGGATAGATTTGGCAAAACAGGTCAAACCACCCTACTGGAACAAATTAAGCATTTTCTATGAGCTTCCATACCGGTCAACAAATTTAGTGCGTCATTGTCTGGACGTCATGCACATAGAGAAGAGAGTATCCGAGCACGTACTCAACCTGCTTCTTTGTAAAGACGGAAAATCGAAAGACAACCTCCGTACTCGGATGTATCTTCAGGACTGGGAAATTAGAAGTGAATTGCATTCTAAACCGATAGCCGGTAAATCAGGCAAGTTTATACTTCCCAATTCTGCGTATCATATGTCACAACCGGAGAAGAAAAGGTTCCTGCAGGTGTTGTATGATTTGAAAGGTCCCACAGGTATTTTAGGATCATTTAGCAAGAAGATAAAAATTGTGAAAGATAAGATTGATGGGTTGAAAAGTCATGATCACCATATTATTATGGAGCACCTTCTCCCATTAGCCCTCATGATTTCCTTTCTCGAATCGGTTGATCTAGTAATCAATGACCTTTGTTGCTATTTTTGAGAATTGTGCGCTAAAACTTTGGATGTTGTGACGCTGGAGAATATAGAAAATTCTATTTCATTGATACTTTACAAGCTTGAGCGTATTTTTCCCACCGTCATTCTTCGAAATCATAATACACCTGACAATTTATGTTGCAACCGAGGCTAAGTTAGCCAGACCAATACAATATCGATGGATGTATCCCGTCGAAAGATACGTGGAATTTTTCGTTTAACGCAATTTGTAGAATTTTTGTTGTCTTATATTCCCGTATTTATTTATTTAACATATTTTTGTTTAGGTGCCTCTACACTCTTAAAAAGTATATACGCAATAGAAATCGACCAGAGAGTTCTATCATGCAAGGTTATCTTCTAGATGAAGTAATCACATTTTGTTTCCGCTATCTGGACGAGAACATTGAGACGAAGTTTAACCGGCCTCGGAGAATTCAGAATGGGCCATATGGTAAAGCTTATTATAAGAGAGTAGACACTATATTTATCAATAAGATATATCGGTTTATGCTCCTCAATAGCGTATATCTTGAAGAAATTAGAGAGTAAGTTTTTTTGGATTAATTGTTATATTTGTGTTTGTGTGTGTATGAAATGGTATAATATTAATGTCATAATTTATTGTTGATAACAGAATTCATATTGATGAAATACGTGAGGAGCATCCTGATTTGAATGATGAAGGATTGAAAAAATATCATCAGGATAATTTTTGCGATTGGGTTGCAGATCTTGTAAATTGTTCGAATAACATGTTATTACTACCAGTCTTAATCTAAACTTATATCGTTATGTATTTGCCGTAAAAAAAATTTACAATGTTTAGATCAGTTTCCTAATATAGAAGTTGCATATTATAAAGGATTTAGTATCCTTGGATAAAAATTTGAAGTTAAGGACAAAAAATCATCTCGAACCACTCAGAATAGTGGGATTGCGATGGTAAGTTCGGATGGTGTGATTTATTATGGATACTTAAATTGCATACTCGGCATCCAATATCCCGGACGATCAGAACTGTTTTATATATTTCAATGTACTTGGTACGATACACGAACCGATACAGATAATGGAGAAACAATCTCGGGACTTGGAAAGATGAGTATGGATTGACTAGTATGAACACACTTCGATTTTACGGTCAGAACGATCCATTTATTTTTCCGAACCAAGCGTTCCAAGTTTACTACTCACGATATTTGAAGCATCCGGGATGGAGTGTCGTATGCCGTTGGAAACTCAGAAATGTTTACGATATTCCAAAATTCGAGGATCGTATTGAGGACAGCTATGAGGATGAAGAAGAGAGAAAACTTAGAATGCTCCGACCGTATGTTTCAAAAGACGGGATGTCTTCAGCTGATCGTGAAGTTACGTGGGTTAGAAATGATATCGATGATGAAATCCAAGTAGATATGTCTAATGCGTCCATGAAACGAAAAAGGTTATCAGTAATGCTATATTATTACTTCACATTTCTACGATCTATACATATATTGCATGCATATGTAATAATTGTACTCTTATCTAGATTTGATGACGATGACCGGAGCAGCGAGGGGCGACAGGAGCACTAGCCGCAACAGCTGCAGAGGCAGAGGCAGAGGCAGAGGCAGAGCGGTTCTGCCGCTCGGAGAGCTGTGTAGGGAGCTTCAGAGGGTTGGTCTTGCATCCCGATCGGTATCCCTTTCGGATGACTCCTTCCGTATGGACTCTACCACACCTCCAGGTATATTGCACGCATATTCATTTTGAATATAGTATTATAGATATACACGCATATTTATTTCAAAATTACTTATATAGTCAATATTTAATTATCTAGCTGTTGGTGGTGCGTCCAAATCAGAGGCAGAGGCTACCACCGCACCTACATGTATGTTTATAAATCCTATAGTGCATGCATATTGATTTAGAATGTTATATCATAAATATACACACATTCTTTTTACTCTTACTTAGATAATCATTTTTTGATTGTCTAAATGTAGGTGGTGCCTCCACATCTTGGGCAAAGGCCATCACCGCACCTGCGGGTATGTTTATATATCCTATATTGCATGCATATTGATTTAGAATGTTATATTATTGATATACATATTCTTTTTGTAATTACTTATATAATCTATTTTTAATTGTCTAATTATAGGTGGTGCATCCACATCTGGCACGGAGGCCACTCCCGCTACTTCCGTACCCTCCGCTCAGTCTGCAGATTAGTATGAATAAATATAAAATATTTATTCATTTTACATATCCTATGAGAATAAACATGAACTTCATGTAATTTTATCGTCAATGTTTATTTTCTAGTTGGAGGGGATGCGTCCACGTCCGGGTCATCGGCCGTTTCTTACCGGAGGAACTATCGTCCCGCTCGTGCTGCTGCCCAGGCCCAGGTTCGTGCTGCTGTCGCCGGAGGTATATATCGCACTTCAATTTTTGTTAATTCTTGATTTCTTAATACCACTTTGTCTTAATATTGCTTGTCTTAATATTTCTTTTAGATGCAGGACAGCCCCATCCCGAGAGGGGGACTCGAGGGCCGAATCAGTCCCACAGGCTGAGGCCCGATAGAGCTAGAGGGGAGACCATCCTCCCTCTTCATTAACCCCGATTATCGCTATACTGGCGATTATGCCGAGAGTTTCGGCCTGTATATGGGGGATGAGAGCCGCATCCAAAAGATGTATCCACATCACGTTGAGTGGGGCGATCAGCACCGGCACTCATTTGCCCTCTTCTGCGAACATGCTCGGGTATTAATATATATTTTCATTTGACTTATCCAATATATTTATTATTATTTAACACATGCAATTTAAATACATTATTTTTTTGTATTTGCAGTTGGATTACGACTTTCAGCATGTACCCGACTCTGATCACCCTGAGAGAGTGCTCGATCTTCACGCTCTGTACCTGGGCCTGATGAAGAACATGCAATCAAAGATCCGATACAATAGAAATGAACTGAAGATCGACTGCTATTTGGTATGGCTGGCGACCCCTGAGGCAGAAAGAGCGGCTCTCCTACATCTTCCGGCCTTTGCGAGAGTCTACATAGATACATGGCTTGTCTTGTGCCAATTTTAGAACTCTCAGCGCAAACAGGTTTGTAATTTAAATGTAATTCATTGTTTAATATATAATTTGTTTTTTGTGTTGCTTAATTAGAAAACTAAATCTGAATGTGTTGTGCAAAAACAGGCCGATCAAAATAAGGAGAATAGGAAGTCGGCGAAGAGGGGTCGTCCCACTTATACAGGTGGCTCGAGAAACATTACCCGTGCCATGGAGGCATCGGTAAATTACAATAGATCTATTTTGATATAATGTAATATTAAGAGTTATTTTATAATATATGTAAATTTTTGGCGAATTGCAGAGAGCTCAGACCCTGGCGCAGGGTGGTATACCGAGCGTGCAGACCGCGTATCTTGCCGTCCACGGCACCTCGACAAATCCCGCCACGGGCGAGCTTCGATTCTCCGACACCGCTACCCAGGAGTATTCCGTAAGTGTTAATATTTATTCTAATTCGAATGAAATTTTTGTTTTGATAACTTCAAATTTAAATGATATACTTATATTTTAATGGTTAATGTAGGTGTAGGAGCGAGTGGTGGAGCAAGCGGAGGCATTGGGGATTGATTTTAGTGGACAGGATGATCCGATGCTACTGACCCCAGTCCTAGACGCCGCACACGGAGGGCGCCACGGAGGTTGGGAGAGAGGCCGTGAACTGGATCCTAACAAGGCCCATATGAGATTAGTCTCCACTCCGGCGGTTATTTCTCCTACCCCCCGTGAGCGACGTCTGGAGCATGATGTTGCCGCCTTAAAGACCACCGTCGAGGAGTTGAAGGAGATGTTGGTACGTATATTACTTAATAGCAAAATATTATATCACATTATAGATATTAACATATGCAATATTAGTAGCTTGAGATTATTTGGTTGTAGACTTAGTTTTGATTAATCATACTTATATAAAACTATCTAATTAAAATAAACTACGGTTTTCCAAACTAGATACCCAAACGAGGCGTAAGTCCCTAAGTATTCTTAGATTGGAGTTTCGCAATAACTTGATAATGATACGAATTCGACTAAAATCTAATATGCCGTTCTAACTTGTTTATTACACACAAAATTTAACAGACGCGGTAGGCTAATTCGGCTGCGGCTCCACATGCATCTCCTTCGGCTGCGGCTCCGCAAGCCACTACCTCAGCTGCGGTTGCGCAGACCACTCCCGCAACTCCACAACCTGCTCAGACTCCTGCACATTCCGTTCATTTATTAGTTGAGTTTTTGACGACTCGGGGCTGTACCGAGGAGCAGATGGGTCAGATTACGGCGATTATCAGAGGTGTAGGAGCTGGACCGAGTTAGGGTAGCTTTTTTATATATTTTTGAGGATGTATGTACTTATATGATACATATTGTATATATTTTGGACGATATTGGTGGTTGTTTGGTTGTTCACGATAATTTAGATTGATATCGTATTCTGTTTGTTTATTTCTTTTATATATTATGCGTGAGATGTTGATTATGAATATTTCTGTATTTGGTTATATGATGTATATATTATTGTGCACAGGACGGGGAAAAAACAGGAAGCCCATTTTAAAAAAAAGCTCTGATATTTTATCCCTACGGATTAATCCATAGGGCTATCTATTGCATCTACGGATTAATCCGTAGGTGCAATCTTTGCCCCTACACAATTAGCCGTAGGAACAAAATATCAGGATACCTGATATTTTGTCCCTATGGAGTCAGTAACATGAGTAAAACTTGCCCCTACAAATTAATCCGTATGGACATTTATTAGGCCCTACGGATAAATCTGTAGGGGTATCTATGAGGCCCTACGGATAAATTCGTACCGACAAGTATTTTATTTTATAAACCAATAAATTAAATAAATATTATGTCCCTACGGAATAATCCGTAGGAATAAACACCCCTACGAATTAAGCCGTATGAGCAATTATTACTTCGTAGGGAAATGTTCAAAACGAAAACTTGCACCTGCGGCCTTTGGACCTATGGTGGAGTTTTATGTCCCTACAGATATCCCCGAAGGGATAGGGGTTTGCCCCTATGGCTAAATCCGTAGGGGCAACCCATTATTATAGTAGTGAAGGCGTTTTTGGTGAAGTAACCTTTGAACAACATATCAGTCAATCGTATCAATATGATCCTTACGACCACGCCCGTGACCAATCTAGGGTTTCTCCATCCAATAGGTTAGTGAAGAGGTTTCGGAACAAAGGCTTATATATTGTCGTTGTCCCCTTTTGTATGTATCAAACAGGCTGAGTTGCATCGGCTGACCTCTTCACTGAAAATTAATTTAAAAAAATCTGGATCCTCTTTATTTGGTGTAAAATAAAAATTAAATCAAAGCAAAGCAAAAGTCGACACGTATTATAGGAAAAATGGTACCACTTAATTATTCCCGTCATGAAGGCATGCATCAAGTCAACTGTCACGATTCATTAGATTACATATAATGCAAATGTCACAAGAAATTAGATGGAAATTAATTGGAGGTTAATTAGACACGAGGGCAACCTAATTAATTATTTAGCTAAATTAAGAGATGGTGATTAATTAGAGAAAACAAATCAAGGAAATTAAAGAAAAGAAAGGTTTCAATCTGGGCCAAGTGGGCCAATCATCCCATGTGCATTCATGTGGTGGTAGCTCCCTCTGGGCCCACCACCCACTTACATTAATAGAACCAAGTCTCTCTTTTCTCTAGAGTCCATGTATTAATTTAACATATAATTAATTAACATTAATTCTCATAACATTACGACCCTCTAACCTTGGAGTTATCTAGAGTTGACTCCAAATTTCTAGTTTCATACTCCATTCCTTGTGATTCTAAAGTTGAAATAACCGAAGACATATGAACAATCCAATTTTATATGATGATCACTTAAGAGGTTGTTTGGTGTGTTGTAAAGAGTTTCCCCCCATCTAAATGGACTCTTGATAATTTTAAATCTGCACGAATTAATTCTCCTTACCTACAATACGTTTTCGTGTTGGGATGATAAGATGTTCTCGTAAACGATACAATCACTTGTACTGTTGCAGCATTTGTAACAACTGATTTAGCTGTGCATAAAATTTAAAATACGTGCATCTTGTAAATTTATTATTAAGTACATTTTAAAAATAAAGTTACTTTTACAACCGCTATTGCATACGGCTGTATTATATGACAAGCCGATCCTTATAGTTTTAAATTTCATCCGATAACTAGAAATTAAAAGACAACATGTGAGTATCATTATAGTCCGGTGGTAAAACTTTCTAGCAGCATTCAATCGAGCTTGTGTTAAGTTAGGACTGTTATTCAAAAGAATCACTCCCCCCTCCCCTCTCTCTACTTTCTTTTATAAGAGTTAGGATACAGGTTGACAGTTGTGTCAGAAAACATTGATCTTCTGCCTTTTTGTGTCAGAAAACAAGAAGGACCCTCTTGTGTCAGAAACAAAATCTTCCTCAAAAAACACCCCATGGCCACCAATCCCTTGAACCAAAACCCTAACCCTAACCCTAACACCACCATGGCCTTCACCTTCATGAAAGCCCTAGCCACCATACAAAAAACCACCACCTACTCCTCTTCCTTCATCCGCAGCCGAAGAATAAGCCGTGCCGCCTACGCTTCGATGGCAGTTGCTGCAGGACCCAGAAGAGCTTGGAGCAACGCTTTGATCGAAAAGCTTCGAGGCCGAAGATTTATGAGAAACCGAAGGCTTGTGATGCATAGAAGAGCAAAGGTTCCAAGATTATTTCATGTTGGACAATCGAAGAATCGAGTTCGAAGTCTTCAGAGACTTGTTCCTGGTGGGGAGAGCATGGATTTGGGTGGTCTCCTTGAAGAGACTGCTAGCTATGTTGATTGCCTTAGAGAACAGGTAAGAATCATGCAGAGGATTGTGGATTTTGCTTCTTAATTATTAGGGATCAAGATGAGAGAAGTTAAGGAGAAAAGTGATTAATTAATGGTATGTTTATTTGGCTTCCTATAAATTTTTTTTTGGAGATAATAGATGTAATAAGTTAGCCACTTAATAAATGGAAGACATCAGGTTCTATCCTGGATCTTCCTCTTGGGCTACTTCAAGCCCCATCAATGGGCTACTCCAAGCCCCTATTTGGCTTCTTATAATTAGTTGAATAAGGTATATAATTTCTGAATATTGTAAATATTGTTTGCATAGAATATGCATGAATTAATTGCTGAATAGTGTTTAAGGAATCAAAGCTTGTGAATAAATATTGTAGTTTTGTAGACTACTTGTTTAAGATGGTGAAAATTTCTTTTATTATTGATTTGTTATTGTTATTATATGTTGATTAATTGCATATAAACACCTTTCATCATGCCTAATCATTTGCTACTTATGGCATCTTGACTGATTTATTAGCATTTGAGACATCCAGATCAGTCAACAGTCCTGTGGATCGATAAGAGTGGCTAAACTATCGTATTATAAGTATAGATTACTATTTAAAGATGTGTTCGATACAAAACTAACCTTACTATGGTTGTTGGAAAGATCGCATGCAGTAGGCTTAGTTACTTGCACAATATTTAGTATTTCTTTTTGTCTTGAGACCTTCATTGTTCAATTTTGCAGATAAATCAGTCGACCTCAAATTTGCTCACATATAAATACTTGATCCATCTCCATATTTTATCTTTTACGATCAACAATGGCTAACCAAGGGTTGCAG
The DNA here is from genome assembly GCA_030015575.1 of Agapanthus africanus. Taxonomy (NCBI): domain Eukaryota; kingdom Viridiplantae; phylum Streptophyta; class Magnoliopsida; order Asparagales; family Amaryllidaceae; genus Agapanthus; species Agapanthus africanus. Next base: position 646,355,732 of record CM057344.1, read on the forward strand.
GTGGGAATGGAGATGAGCTAGCTAGGAGTCATATTCAAGACATGGTGGTTGAGGAATAGTATCAAGTACACTCCCAACTAGATTAAGAATCTTTATATATATATATATATATATATATATATATATATATATGAACAAACAACGAGAATAATGGAGGAAAGAGGCCACCTGAGGCTTTTCCTTTTCGTATATATGAATGAACAAACGAACGAACGAGAATAATGGAGGAAAGAGGCCACGTGAGGCTTTTCCTTTTCGTCAGGTGACGTTTAAAATCTATATCCTTCATGACTTTTTTCGACGATCAGCATCCATCATCATCATCTTTATTAGGCAAATTGTGGATACACTAAATTTCATGTAATTCCACCACTTTTTCACCGTTGAATTAGCAATGTAAAAGGTTATATTGTTGTTAAACAGTTAATTTTGCACCCATTAAATCAACGGTGAAAAAGTGTTGGAATCAAATAAAATTTGGTGTATCAACATCTTAGATAATAAAGATGAAGATGATGAATGCCAATCGGTGTATAAAATCGTGAAGCATGTATTTTTTCGACGCCATAGGAGGACTCCCCCCTATGGCACCTTTCCTCCATTATTCTTTCTCTCTCTCTCTCTCTCTCTCTCTCTCTCTCTCTCTATATATATATATATATATATGGGATTCATTGTATACCAGTCCGCGTTTTTTTAAAAACGGAAACTCCCTATCTTTGACATATTTTAACGATCTGATTGTTAAAATTAATTATCCTACCCTCAAATATATGTGTATGAAAAATCAAAGGATTTGAAGAGCTCTAGCATATGCATCGGATGAAGTTGATGTTGTATTATCGAAAGACGTTCATTTTTGCACCCATCGATGCGTAGGCTAGAGATGTTCAAATCCTTTGATTTTTCATACGCATATATTTGATGGTAGGGTGATCAATTTGAACGGATCGGATCGTTAAAATATATCATAGATCAGGAGTTTCCGGTTTTTAAAAAACGCGTACCGATTTGCATTGGAGCACTCCATATATATATGGGAGTGCAGAAAAAGGGACATGAAATGGCGATCCTTTTTTCAAAAAGGAGCCCCCACCTCAACACACACCTATCTAAACCGATCTAAACGGATACTGAGGGAGGCATGGTGCAGTATACTGATTAAATTTAGTTGACGATACAGTCTAAGAAGTTCGCTGGATTTGGAGTTCATATATGAACTGGGTCCCATCAGATCCCCATTTATTTCACCGATCTAAACCGATCAATTTAATCTATGTATTATTAAAACCTTATATACAAAAAATCTTAAGATTTTAAAGCCACTAACACGTCTATCAAACGACCATAATTTTCCTATATCGATAAGCCATTAATTTTTCTATTCATTTGATGAAAAGGTTAGAGATTTTTAAATCTCGAGATTTTTTATATGCAAGGGTTTTATGATATGGAGATCAAGATGACCGATTTAGATCGGTAAAAAATATGGAGGATATGCGTGTTTGAGACAAAGTCCCCATTTTTAAAAAGGGGGACGCCGCCTTATACCCCTTTTCATATAGGGAGTGATCTATTGGAAACCGGTTCGTGTTTTTTAAAAACGGGAACTCTTTTCTATTGAATATTTGACCGATCAACACCGTTCATGTTGTTCATCCTACATCCAAATCTATATATGAAAAATCAAAGGATATGAAAGCTTATAACCCATGTATCGGATGACGTTTATGTTACATTACCGATTGACGTTCATTTTTGCACCGTGTTAGAGATCTTCAAATCCTTCGATTTTTCGTACACATGGTTATGGAGGTAGGTTGATTAACTTGAACAGTTTGGATCATTCAAATTAGTTGGGGATCGAGAGTTCCTATTTTTTAAAAAACGCGAACTGGTCTGTAATGGAGTATTCTTATATATATATGAGGATAATGGAGGAAATGTGCCATAGAAGGGAATTTCTGTTGACACTGTATGAAGACGAGCCCATTCAGAGATTTCTTGGCCGCCGAAAAAATAGTTTTGGCCGCAATTTGCGGCCTGTTTGACTCTAATTGGTCTCGTCTTCCTACAGTGTCTTGGTTTTTTGGAATTGGGATTTTTGGTAAACCTTTTTTTGTCCATATTTCATTTAATGTTATCTTTGCATACGGGCAACACGAAAAGTTTTAAACTCGAAATTTTAGCATCGTTGATTATCTTTTGGTTTGTATATGTGTTTATAAACGCCGTCTAATTGCTAAAGGTCGATTAGACAGGATTGCAAATACTTGCTTTTGTTATGGTGTTATATATCTTGTGATAGTTTAGCTGGATAATCGTATTGGATAGCCCCTCACTAGTAAAATAGAGGGTTGCCCCTACGGATGGAATTATCCGTTGGGGCAGATTTTACTTGGCCCTACGGATTACTCCGTAGGGCTAAAGGGTTGCCCCTACGGGCACAGACGTTCAAGAATAAAAAAATTAATTCTTAATTTGGTGTTTGCCCCTACGGTGGCGCAAACAAAGGACCTACGGGTATATCCGTAGGGACAAGTAAATATCGATTTATTAAGACCGCAGACCGATCGCCTACGCTCACTTTCTCTCTCTCTCGATCGATCGGGCGCGAGAAAAATCCCCAAATCGCCACGCCGTCGTCGCCACCGCTGTTCTCCTCGTCGCCACCGCCGGTTTCGTCGCCACCGCAGTTCTCGTCGCCACCGCGGTTCAGGTCGTCGCCCCAGCCCCAGCAGCAGCCGTTCAGGTGAGTAAATCTCGAGGTAAATTAAAGAATTTTTGGATTATTTTGGGCTTAGGGTTCATGGCTGGGTCTGGGGTTGCGCGCGCGAGTTGGGGTTGGGCAGGGGTCGCGGTCGCGGTCGGGGTCGGGGTCAGGGTAGGGTTAGGGTTGGGGTTCGGCTGCTGCTGGGGTGGGGCTGGGGTTAGGGTTTGCCTTAGGGTTGGTGTTGGGGTTTAGCTGGCCACGCTGGGGTTAGGGTTGGGCTGGGGCTGGGGGCTGGGGCTGGGCCACGCGGGGTTTTGGGATCTTTGTAATTTGCTTGCTCTGTTTGGGGTTTCAGTTGATCCTCATTAAAAAATTGGTGATTGATCTCTTCAATCATATTATTATATGTAGTTAAAATTTTTGTGAAGCCTTAAGAGTTTGGAAAAATCTAGAATTACCGTTGAAATTCTGGCAACATTCAAAAACTGTGTATATGATGTGTGTGTGTATGCATGTATATACATTTGAAATTTATCTTTCTTCTATGATATAAAACGGTTAAACCGAAGAAAATTACTGGGGGAATTTTTGCTAAAATGTCTTGAGAGGGGGTTCAAGTGATGGGATAATTTCATTTGGTAATCTTTTACTTATTTTACATCTCTTATTTTTTCATGCAAAAATCTGAATAGGTTTCTTGCAATTTTGCCTATCGATCAATTATTATATTTATTTCTATTTTTTGTGGATGATTTGGCTTCAATTGAATGGAGACGATGATGGCTTGCCCTCAAGCTTCCACTTTTATGAGCTTTATAGTTATGAGATTGGCGAGGCAAGCTGGTTTGTAGCCATCTTATTTCTTTTCCTAAATTCAAATCCAAATATAAACTGTCTGATTGAGAGAGAGAGAGTATGGGAGATTATGTATTATTCAATGTGTTTGGAAGCTGGCATGTTCTGAGCGTCATCTCTGCATGAAAGCTATGGTTTTGCAAAGGGTTTGCCCTAACTATTTTCTGTGGGGAAGCTGAAGGCCTGAAGCTTCATCAAACTCAGGATTGGATTCTGGTCGGGTATTGTAAATTCTTGTGAAAGTTCCGTTCAAGATTTGTTCAGAGCTTGCATAACATCCTTTTCATCTTTATGAGATCTTTATGCAGTCATTTTTTTGGGTTTATATATTTCTCGAGCCCGTTTGACTTTGGACTTAGGATAACCCCAAATCTCTTTCTTATTTTGATTCCTAAGCTGGCATATCTGAGGCTCGTATTCCAGTATCGTTGCTGGAAAAGCTAGGGTTGCGAACATTTTTGCAACGATAATTTCTGTATGACAGCTTAAGCACACATAAAACTTAAACAATCTTGAAGCACTGCAGTTTTTCACTAAACTACCTAAAAGTTTTTATATTGCTGCAAGCTTCCTTAAAGTGCTGCATCTAAGTGTATTTTAGTGGGAAAACCCTTGAAAGCCAAACTTCATGGGGTTTGCTGTTTGCCTTCTCTGTAGCTAGTTTGAGGTTTATTTAGTTTTGGATTTGTTTTGCAACACTCTCTGAGTTCCAAATCAACAAAAAGCTGAATGTTGAATCACAAGCAAGAAGCAGCCAAACTGGCCCTAAAGTAATCCTGAGTGATGATAATTTTCCAGGGAGTTTAAAATTTATAGAAATGGCGAGGCAACATTGGATTGTCTGCAAGTATTCAAGCAACCTGTTTGCAGCCATCATGCTATTTGTGATCCCAGTATAAAACTCAAACATGCCTCTTAGTTAGTTTACTTTAATTTGTTATTTATGTGTGTGTGTCAACATTGGATTGTCCCAAGTATAAAACCAAACCCACAAAACATCAAAACTGTCTCCGACAATCTTATGGTCATTAGACATAAGATTTATGCATATAGGTAACATCTGCCAATATGCCATATCCAGACCGCAATCTATTTTTGCCTATTGGCTAATATGAAAATATCGGCCCGCGTATATGACATAATCAAAGTTGTTAAATATTAATACGGTTTGTGTTTCGGTTTTTTATTTATCAGTTCTATCAATGTTGCGTATAACGCTTTATGATATCAGTATCCTACATTTGTAGTTTTAATTGTTGATTGTTATAGATGAATACCATTGCAATAATAGTTTTTGGTCGATGAATGCTATTGCAATGTAGGATGATCAGTTCTATCAATCTTGATCTCAATGGTTTAAAATCATGTTACACATACAACACGAATGCACAACAAACGCATAATTAGAGAGCGACTCAAGATATTCAGGTTAAAACCAATATATGATACTCGATGATAATATGAAACCTTCATATTCCCATCGATACCAATATACGCCTCGATATCTTTCCCTCTCGTTCCCAAAATTTTCTCTCGTTCCCGCGTCTCCAATTTTCTCTTCGTCGCCACCGCACGCCCTCCGTTCTCAGCCCGCCACCGCCCTCGTTCTTCCTCGTCGAGTTCCTCGTCGCCGATATTTGTGCCTACATTGATGCCTCAAGCAACGAATCAAATGATGTGGATCACAAACTAATTAAATAAATTTTGAATACCAATCTGGACTGGGATTTGAATACCAATCCTAGTTTGCTATATTTTTTTATATATAGTAGATGGTGATACTTCTTTAAGTAAAAACAACCCTACACTTAAGCGAAATCATAAATCGAAACACACATATATAGAATACAACTCATACATGGGTATCCTCAAATCTAACTTTCATTGAATTTGCACGCGCACTTAAAATAACAACCTTTATACTAAAAAAATTATGTATGCCATTACTTAGTAGTTTATGGTTTTAAGACGCAAAAACCATTTGAGAAATACTTTTCCTACCCACTATTAATCCATATTCTCAATATAGTCATTGAATTTGCACGCGAACATCATAAGAAGGAGAAGACAGTAATGTGGCAGAAGGAGAAGACAGTAATGTGGCGGAAGAAGAAAAAAATGACATTCCTCGTTCTCTGTTTCAGCATCAATCTTCTGATATGAACTAATGATGGCTTTCACATAGGCTTTTCCCTTTAGAGACTTCTTAGTGTCCAATGGAAAGCATACATCAGATTTGTGCAGGTCGGGTTCTTCTATGACTTTTAAGAGTCTCAACTGATTCTGTAAATTACACTAAAAGACATGCATAAGAAAGAAATATACTTGCTCCGTATAAACATATATTTTTCTCAAGTACCATGAAATATACTTGCTCCGTATAAACCGTTTTCAGGAAGATGGATTAATAATGACAAATTATCCATTGTGGCTCACTAGGTTAGCATTTTCTCTTCTATTGACCATCTTTCTAATCTGCTTGGTAAATTTATTCGGAACCGGCTGCGAATCATTAAAAGACATGCATAAGAAAGAAAACTAAAATACAGATATATAGCATACCGATACATCGAAACTTCATAGTTGCGATGGCAATCCAGAGATATTTATTTCTACACACGTGGTGCGCGTGCGAATACGTCAGGCATCATGGACAAATATTTCAGAACATGGAAAGTATTATTCGTATAAAGTAATTAAAACTTTTAAACACCTTGGGTAGATATTTTCTTAGTTGATGCAATCATATCATGAGGACTAAATTTAAGCTATTATACATATGCTTATGTATTTTTCTAATCTAATATATCACACACAGAGAGAGAGAGAGAGGGGGAGAACACCAGGTAGATAGAGAAATCAGGTAGCAGGATCCTGAAGAAATGGAGTCCATAGCATTGCTCATCATCATCATCCGTGATCCCTTTGAAAAAATATTATCAAAGGGATCATGGATGATGATGATGAGCAATGCTATGGACTCTATTTCTTCAGGATCCTGCTACCTGATTTCTTTACCTACCAGGTGTTCTCTCTCTCTCTCTCTGTGTGTGTGTGTGATATTTTAGGTTAGAAAAATACATATGCATATGTATAATAGCTTAAATTTAATCCTCATGATATGATTGCATCACCTAAGAAAATATCTACCCAAGGTGTTTAAAAGTTTTAATTACTTTATACGAATAATACTTTCCATGTTCTGAAATATTTGTCCATGATGCCTGACGCATTCGCACGCGCACCACGTGTGTAGAAATAAATATCTCTGGATTGCCATCGCAACTATGAAGTTTCGATGTATCGGTATGCTATATATCTGTATTTTAGTTTTCTTTCTTATGCATGTCTTTTAATGATTCGCAGCCGGTTCCGAATAAATTTACCAAGCAGATTAGAAAGATGGTCAATAGAAGAGAAAATGCTAACCTAGTGAGCCACAATGGATAATTTGTCATTATTAATCCATCTTCCTGAAAACGGTTTATACGGAGCAAGTATATTTCATGGTACTTGAGAAAAATATATGTTGAAGTCAAAAGCTATCAAGATTTAAATGCTCGCTTATAGTCTTCCAAGATATTTTATATTCTAAGGCAAGGTGACAATAAGTGCATGCTTTTGCATGATTTGGTATGTAGATTCAAGGTTATGCATGGCTACGACCCTTTCTTATGATTTCTTATCATAATTTTCTGCACACTTATAGTTGATAGATGCAGTTAGATCATATCTCTATAAGGAAAAATTTAAAATAACAACCTTTATACTAAAAAAATTATGTATGTCATTACTTAGTAGTTTATGGTTTTAAGACGCAAAAGCCATTTGAGAAATACTTTTCCTACCCACTATTAATCCATATTCTCAATATAGTCATTGAATTTGCACGCGAACATCATAAGAAGGAGAAGACAGTAATGTGGCAGAAGGAGAAGACAGTAATGTGGCGGAAGAAGAAAAAAATGACATTCCTCGTTCTCTGTTTCAGCATCAATCTTCTGATATGAACTAATGATGGCTTTCACATAGGCTTTTCCCTTTAGAGACTTCTTAGTGTCCAATGGAAAGCATACATCAGATTTGTGCAGGTCGGGTTCTTCTATGACTTTTAAGAGTCTCAACTGATTCTGTAAATTACACCTTAGTTGGGTGATACTTTTACCACTTCTCACTGCAGGTGCGCTCTCTAATATCCATTTTGAATGTAATATTATAGATATCCATGCCTGTTTATGTCAAAATTACTTATATTGTCAATGTTTGATTGTCTAGTTGTTGGTGATGCGTCCATATCAGGGACAGAGGCCACTCCCGTTCCTCCAGGTATGTTTATATATTATATAGGGCATGTATATTGATTTAGAATGCTATATCATAAATATACACACATTTCTTTTGCTCTTAGTCGTCCAACTCATTATCATGGGCTGCTTGATGAGATTAGATTTGCGCCTGATGATCTACAAGAGCTTGTTCACTCCCTGTCATATGTGTAAGCAGCGCTATATGCGAGTTTACCTTGTTAGTATGTATGTACTGAAATTAATTAATATTATTCAAATTTTGATACATGCAGATACTAGAGGAGCACATCTTCTATCTCTGTAGGTAAGGCTTTGAATTTGTTGATTTTTGTATTTCTTGTCAATTTTATAGACCAGTATGTGCTAAATATAATGTTCTGACAGTTGCTAGGGGGAAGGCAACATTCGAGGCTGCTGACCCCAGTCCTGGACGCCGCACACGGACGGCACCACGGAGGTTTGGAGATAGGCCGAGGACTGGGCTCTAGCAGGGCCCATATGAGGTTGGACTCCACCCCGGTGGTTACTTCCTCCGTCTCCAGTTAGCGACGTATCCAGCAGGAACAGGAGAGCTTGAAGGCCACCGTTCAGGAGTTGAATGAGATGCTGGTATGTATACTACTTAATAGTAAAATATAATGTCATATTATAGATATCAACATATCCAATATCAGTACATAGCCTGAGCTTATTTGGTTGTAGACTTATGTTTTATTAATCATACATACATATGTAATTGAAATAAACAACGCTTTTCCAAACTAGATATCCAAACAGGGTTTCGAAATAACTTAATAATGAAACGAATTCGAATAATAAACAGTTCTTACACGCTTCTTACACACGTTATATCCAGACGCGACAGGGTAGATCGGCCGAGCCTCCACACGCATCTCCTTCGGCTGCGGTTCCGCAGACAGCTCCTGTAGCTCCACCGCCCACTCAGACTCCCGCTCGCGACGAATTGCAGAGTTTATTGACCGAGGAGCAGGACCGAGCTGGACCGAGCTAGGGTAGATTTTTGGTTCTTTTTTTTTGAAACATGTATTTATTTATATCATACACATTGGACTACATTTTGAAACGATATTGATATTGGTTTGTATTTATATCATATTCAGTTTTTGTGTTTCTTTTGTATATTATATATATGCGTGAGATGTGATTATGAATACTGCAATATATGATTTGATTGATGTATACATTATTGTGCACAGGGCGGGAAAAAATCAAGCAGCCCATTTTTTTAAAAAAATTACAGACAATATGTACCTACGGATTAATCCGTAGGCACACATGTTACCCCTACGGATATATCCGTAGGGGCTAAATATCAGCAGTAACTGATATTTCCCCCAGATGTCAGTGCCAGTTGTTTGGGAATCCCCCTACGGATATGTCCGTAGGGGCCACTGACACTCCCCTACGGCGTTATCCGTAGGGGCAAATATCAGGAATCCTGAATTTGTGCCCCTACGGAAAAGTACCTACGAATATATCCGTAGGGGGTAGTACATGCCCCTACGGCTATAGCCGTAGGTCCAAGTAATTTATTAAAATAAACCGTAAATAATATAAAATCTTTTACCCTACGGCTTAATCCGTAGGGGAACCTGGACCTACACATATAACCGTAGGGGCAAAAATTTAACCGTAGGGGCAAGTTCAGGGCCTCAACTTGCACCTGCGGCCTTTGCACCTACGGGGTATTTTTTCGCTCCTACGTATATAACCGTAGGGGCAGTGAGTTGCCCCTACGGATAAATCCGTAGGGGCAACCCTTCTTTGTAGTAGTGCCTCATCATAGTATTGATGTATATTGTTTAATTGAAACACGACCGGGTTGAGATCGATATTACCATTGTATATTCATTCTTTCTTGTATAAAGATAACCCACGGAGAAGTGCTCGAGTAGCCGGATTCTAGAGTGTGTTAGGTGGTCGTCTCATGGTGATGAGTTCGAGTCGCCTCGCTCTAAAATTGGTGGGCTATTCGCCACACTTGTAGGAGTTTAGGATTGACCTACGGTAGAGTGCTCAAGTTACCGGATTCTATGAAGTGTCGGGTGACCCACTCATGTCATTGAGTAATGGTTGCCTCACTTCTAGAATTAACGGGTAACTTGCTGCACTCGTAAGGGTCTTTGTTTTAGGTAATGTTTGGTCACTAGTAGAAACTGTGAATATTAAGGACGGTATATTAGCGACCATTTATTTTTAAACGGTCTCCAATAAATTATTAGCGACCGTATGGAACGGTCGCTAATGTTGTCTAATCTTTTAGCCCTCGAGAAGACTTTCTCTCTCATTCTTCCCTAAAATTTTCACAGTCCGCGAATTTGACCCCAAGAGATGATTTCCCTCTTCATTTTCCCCCAATTCTTCCAAAAAAAATCCCTTTTCTTATCTAATTTTTTTTAGGTATTGTTGTTGCTGGTATTCAAAATCCGATCAAAAATTAGGGTTTTTCTTCTCTAATTATTTTTTTCAATTAAATATGGATGTTAGGTTATGTAATACCCAGCTCCTTATTATACCAATATCTGTATTTTGTGTTCTTGAATTTTATTTAAATTATTTAAATTTTTATTTCTTCCCATTTATACAAACCCATCTTTCCCAGCCCAAGTTTTCCCCAACAGCCCGGTTCCCACTTCAATTTATTTTTCCAGGTTCTTTCCTTACGGCCCATTGCTCAGCCCACTCCTTTTTATTTCCATCTAATTTATCCTTTAATTTTCCCCTAGCCCAACACCGCCCCGGCCCATTTCTTATTTTTCCCCACAAATGATTTCTTTGCCTTATTTTCTCTGGCCCAACCCAATTCCGGCCCGTTTCCTTTCCCATTAAATCATTTCTCCCTTGCGCTGGCACCCAGCCCGCTTCACCCTAACCGCTCGTGTAAACCCGACCCGGCCCGCACTTCTTCTCCCTCGTCTCCAACGGCTCTTTCCCTAACTCCCGCTCGCGAGCGCGTTCCTCGCCTCCGCCGTCGCCCTCGCTCGCGCGAGCGTTACCCACGACGCGCGCGTTTTTCCCCCACGACCCTCTTCCCTCTACCCACTACACCCTCAATCACTCGCTCCCCTCCTTTCTTTCATTCTTCCTCCCTCTCTCGAACCCACTAACCGCCCCTGGCACTCCGCTCCCTTCACCGGAACTCCGACCTCCACCGTCATCTCCTCCCATCACCTCCCCATCTCTCCAACTCTCATCACTCTTCCTCCCTCCTTCATCCTCCACGAGACCCCTGCACGCACCTCGAGCTGACCCCGGCCGATCTCCCTGCACACCCGCTCCTCTCGTCGCCGCCGACGACCACACTACCTCGCTCACTCCTCCTCTCTTCCTCCACTGCCCCGAGCGCCTTCGCCTGCACCCACTCCCCTGCACCCACTCACCTGCACACCGAGTCCCCTGCCCCGACACCGGTGATCTTCTCGTCTCGTCGTCGACATCCCTGCATAGTCATCATCGTCGACGTCGTCGAAGTCGTCGTCATCACCTCTCTGTTTCTTCCTCTCGCTCTCTAGCTCTGGCTCTCTCTCTCTGTGTGTGCTTTCCCCCTCTCTCTCCTTCCTCTGTTTCTCTCTCTCAATTCTCTCTCTCTCTTCATCTCAGACCTCTCTCGCTCTCCCTGGTTCTCTGCCTACTCCCTCTTTCTCACTCTGCTCCCTTTTCTCTCTCTCACTTCCCTCTCTCTCTCACAGCTTCTCCCTCTCTCTCCCTCTCCCTCTGTGCTCTCTCTCTCTCTCTCTCTCTCTCACCCTCAGTTCTCTCTCTATCTCATTTCTGTATCTCTCTCTTTCTCTCTCTAACTCTGTATCTCTCTCTCTCCCTCTACAACTCTCTCTACGTTTCCCTCTCACTCCCTCTCCCCCACTAACGGCCCGGCACAATCGAGCATTCCCGCATCAACAGTTAGGCTGCGACGCAAACCCAAGCCGAGTCGAGCCCCGATATTCCGTCGAGCACCTACAGAGATCGTCGTTGCCGCTGCCGTGCATCGCACTAGACGCCTCCAGGGAAGTTCTCTACTTGCTTCATGCTATTCTATCTATGTTACAAATCAACATCGTATATAAATCATGCTTTACTTTACCGTTAGATTATTCGACACAACTGTTCGATACTTGTTCTCTTAGGAAATCATTATCAAGTTAAACGGAAATGGATAAATTACCTTGGCCCTTGTATAGATGGTTAACGTGTGCAAATTTCATTAGAAAATACGACTGTTAAAGATTAAAACGACTATCTCCAAGTTTAATTGTAAAACTGTAATTTTATTTATACCTGAAAACCGTTAAATTCACCATAAATCATATACACACTAGAATGGTGCGTTCGAGGGCTCAAATCGAAGCCGACTCGATGAACTTTAACCCTATACTAACTTCCAGACATTCCTGTACTTAAACCATGATGATAATTGGATCGGAGTGCGACTCTAGACTGCAGTCCAGAGCGACTTCAGTTGTTGCTTGCTGTTCCGTAATGGGTACCACAGGATTCCCTTAACTCGTAAGTTGCGGAACTTTGCTGTTTACTGTAGGTGAACCTGTTAGCTAGATAACACAATTGGTTTCATTCTGTTTCGTTACCGTTTCATATTTAATCTGTAATTTGATAGATCGGGACGCATAACAGTCCCAGCAGAATCAGAACAGACATATTGGCATTGAATAGTGTATATCTCCTGACGTACAGACGCGATCGAAGATATGTCTGTTGCATTGAAAACCTTACTGAAAACCCTAGAATTCATCCAACTGTAGCGTCGCTAAAATCTGATCCCAACTGGGATTAAAATGCGTTGCGAAACGGATTTCTGATTCTGAAACCGGATTTCCAGCCGCGAGCGCTTAAAATGAAATGGTTATAATTAATGATCTTGGAACCCGATTGGCTTGAAACCAAATTTGAGGGATGGACAACTGAACATACTAATTACTACCTGTTTATCTTTTTGCTAAATTATATATGTACGTTTCATGATAAATCGTGCCAGTGATAAAATACTATTTTTATGACACCTTAATCGTGTTTATATACTGTTCACGCATCATATCATACCCATATCATTGCAGTGATAACCTAGTGATATCGTGCATTCACCCAGTGTTAGATTCTAGTGATGATTGTGGCAAGTACGCCATTGTTCGTGTATCCGTGATTAAGTGAAAGTGATACGTACTTGTACACAATCAGTGACCCTATTATTCTATTGCATTGTCAACGTCTGTGGGATGCGTGTACGTGTGACTATAAGTGGTATGGGACACTTATGGAAGCGCTTGCACGGGTGTCACAGATAAGGCATCCGACACTGCCACTTATCTTAGATATTAGTCGGGACGTGCTTGATGGAGGTCCTGCCTCCAGTTCTCGCGCAGACTTGTCACGGATCGATTAGTATTTAGGGTGATGGTTAGCGTTTGATATAGACTACGGGGTGTGGGGTAGTTTAAGTGTGAGTTCAACAGAATCTCGGGAGTCCCATGCCGGCTTATATATTTAGGGAGTTATATGGAGATTTACAGGGTATGTGATATATACACCGTGATATTCTTGTTACATGTTGGGCCCGTGGTTCCTTGCCCTTGGGTTCTACCCTTGGGTGGAGGACACTCACGAGTGGTTGACTCTCACACTTGGACTGACGATAGGCTTAGTGACCTGTGCAGTGAGACTTAGAGACTGATAGGGATACTGGCATTTATATTCCTTATATACTGTGTTGACATACGTGACATATCGTTCTACTGCTTTACTGTTCCGCTGCATTGATTACTGCACATGCATATTCATGATATCATTGATTTACCGCTTCACATATCTATTATCACTGTTAGAACTGTCACTTGATTTTATACATATTATATTGCTATTTTGTCGCTCTGACGACCTGAGTATGCATGCTCAGTGTGAGGAGAAGATTTAGCCTGGACCAGAACTAGACGTGCATCACAGACTTCTTGACTTGCCATTCCGAGTTACATTCGTTTGTTCTACTTCAGGTCAGTTTATATTATTGTATCTTTCAGTTACTGCATTTCTCATTACCTGCGCATCATTTACTGTTTACCATGAAAAACTAGAAGCCGAAGTGTGACTACGGCAGGACATTTCCTTGACCGTAGGAGCATGGCTGGCCTTGTCTACCCCTCGTATTCCGTATTTTAGGAAGCGGGGCGTGACAGGTTATGAATTATGAGTTTAAGTTATGAATTGTGATGTAATTTTGATGTTAGGGTGTGAAATTGTGATGTGGATGTTAGGCTATGAAGTTTTGAAATTTAATGTGGATGTTAGGGTTTTTAATTACATATGGATATTAGGTTATGAAATTTGTGATGATGGGTTGTACAAATTGAAGAATTTATGAACCCTAAAGAAACCCTAATAACAAATTATAAACCCTAATTAATAATACCTCACTACTTGATATTTATGATATTTGTGTTGATTGTTAGATTAATTTAGGATAAGATGGATTATAAGAAATTATTAGATGAATTTAGAATAAGATGAATTTTAGATAATCGAGGGTGTGTATATGAGTGTGTGAGCGAGTGCGTGCGCACACGTGTGCTTGTGCGTATGTGTGAGTACGCGTACACACGTACGTATGCGAGTGTGTGAGCGAGTGTATGTGTGAGTGTGTGAGTGCGCGCGCGTATATGTGTGAATGTGTATATGTATGTGTGTGTCCGCATATAAAATATTTCACAAATATATTCAACTTAATTTCTAGCTTGTATTTTGTAAATTTAATGATTCGAAATCCTGTTGTCTATGATTTACCATTTAGATTTTTAAATTGTAGCTTCATTTATAAACCAAATCAAAATTTATAGCAAATCCTTTAATATCAATTAAACTATACTAAATGCATAAATCAAAAATAAAATCAAACTCATTAAGAAAAGTTAACACTAATTAAGTTATAACAATAATTACACTAATTAAGAAACCTTAATAAAAACTAGATACTAGTGAGCCGAGACCCTAATTAAAAAACGATTAAATAGAAAAGGGACCACAAGATGAGCTGCTTGGAGTATCTTGATCAACCAATTTTAAATATGATAGAGCTAAATGGATAATTTATGGGCTTCATTTTATGTCGGAACATTGAGATATAGTTCCAAAAGTTTAGTCTACATTTTCTTGATTGGAAACGTATGAATGTGTGTCATGGCAATCAAAACCTAGCTATTATTAAATAGTTAGTTCGATATTGTCATGTTGCATAGCCAAAAAGAAAAAAAAAACATTGTCATGATGCAAGCCTTGGAGACCTTATTGGCCTACAATGAAATTTAATCTGCCATGAAAATTGATCGAACGTATTTTTATATTCTAGTATGTCCTGCGAGTTGAGTCTTTTGAGGTGTAATTTGCACTGGTAGAAATTGTACAAATCAGGGACGGTATATTAGAAACTATAATAATCTAAAAAGTAGTGTGAAATATCCGTGCCACACATCTTACGTATGTTACTTATGTTCGTGTATACGTATATGCTTGTATGTGTCAGTATAATTTTTAAGATAGTTTAGTGTAAAAATTCATTAACTATCTATGGGTTTGTATAAATTGCAGTTATGCTTGATGTACCCGCTCCGTCTCTGTTGGTATCTTTAGGATCTAACTTATAAGATGGTTTATATCAAACAAATATTATCTTAATTGTGCCCTCAATCACGAATCTCACGATTCTAGAAAATATGGATAGAGAGTGAGTCACAAGGCACAACACCCGTCTATACTCGATGACATACCTTCACCTCAATTCCAATTTGGAAATTGCATGCCGATGTAACGCTGGCCGATAACGAGACAAGAACCGCCGCAATTGGGAGTGAAGGGTTACCGTCTCGAATGGGAGTGAAGTCATACTTCACTCCAAGTCGCTGCGGTTCTTGTCTTGTTACCGACCAGTGCAACATCGATAGGCAATTCCCAAATTAGAATTGAGGTGGAAGTATGTCATCGAGCGTCGATGGGTGTTGTGCCTTGTGTCTCACTCTTTATCCATATTTACTAGAATCGTAAGATTTGTGATTGAGAGCACAATTGAGGGAAAGTTACTGAAATACTAAAGAAAAAGGAACTTGTATTTGAAGGGTAATGTTTGTTTAATGTAAACCATCTTATAAGTTAGACTCATTAATATCCATATTTTATTCGAGCTTTAGTCGGCCAAGGGTTGCAGCGAGGAGCAGATGTGCCAGATCTCCCAGATACTTGGAGGTGGAGTACATATCCACTGTCCTAAATGATATAAGCAAAACCGAAATATGTGCATGTAAGCACTCTTACAGTTATAATATTAGTTAATAATTTTTAATTTATCTTTTAAATATGTGCATGTAAGAAAAACCGAAAAATATCTAAAATAGTATGTAGTAGGAGAAAATGGATCACGCTCTACTATTTAAAAATAAGTATGAGCCTAAGTCTATCGGCTTTCATAAGTATATTGTTGACGTGTGAGTGTGTGAGTGTGCGCGTGCATTGTAACGATCCTGAATTTTCTGTACAGAATTTTTTCTTTTTAAAGTACAGAATGGAGTATCTTAGCCTGAGCACAACTTAAAAGTTATTCTTTTTTTAGAACAGCAAGAAGCACTTGTTGCTCATTAGTAAAACTTGCACTGCTGTGATATAGCCCCTGTGTTCAAATCCCCTCAGCCCCATATTATTTTTACTAATTTTTCTTTTAAACTTTTTGAAAGCCTAAAAGTTTACATGAGCAATACACGTGAAAATGAAAAGTCAGATAAAATAAACATGTGCAAAAGGGTATTTATACAAACTAGGACATGCGGCATCGATCCAACCCCACACCTCCAACTTGGCCAGCGAGATCACCTTTTGGGTGGCGGCGCCGGGCTCCTCCGTCGGTAATGCTTCCATTCTCTGCACCCTAGTCTTTTGGTCTATCCCCACTACTTCAGTGCTGTTTGATTTCTCTGTAAATTAACAAAGAACATAAATTCACTCATAAATCATATTTTTAATATATTTTAATTCTCTTTTCAATTCTCAAAATCCTAATTTTTCCCTATAAATACAACATCATACCCTCGCCCTCTTCATTCTGAAATTTCTTGTTAAAAATTCTCAAAATTTTCCAAGTCAAAGAAAAGTACAAGTGGAGTTAGCATTATGTTAAGTTCCGGCGAGAATTCGAGACGATTCCGGCGACCCCGCGACTCCACGAAACCATCAACTTTTTCCTCTACCTCCCATCTCTTGTTTTAGCTTGTAAGTCCCATCTCTTCTCCTCTTTTCACATCTTAAAACTTCTTCTTTTCAAAAAACGTCGGTAAGTGGAGTTATACCGATCTTTAATCATATTTCTCTTTAAAATAATATTTTTTCTTAAGAACCAATCATCCAAATCATCAAACCATGCTTTTTAATCATTAAACAATTTTTAGAAACAAGTTTCAATTTAAAATTCCATGTAAAACAACTTTTATTAAGGTTTTACGCTTAAATACCATGAAATTACATATGACATCGTTTAATCATTCTTGCTTATATTACCTTTAGAAAAATCTCACAAGATAATGACCTACCTCTCACAAATACGCATCTTGACATAGCACGATTCTCTTGAACATCAATTTTTTGGCAAATACGACTTTTACATCAAAATACCATAAACTATTAAAAAAACGTATTTTAAAAATTGTGTTATTTAAATTCATTGTGATTGTGTCTCTACAACCCACTTTTGGGGAATTCGATTCGGTTGGTGCGGATTATCGCACATCCATCGGACCAGTAGAGCGAGATGCAAACCTTCTCACGGAGTATACAATCTCGATAGAATTTTTAATGCAATTTTTAAGAAAAACATGATTTTCTATTTAATAAATAAATTTTATTTTTAATAATTATATATAAATATTATCAAACCATCTATTTTAAATATATAATATATTCCAGGTTTTTCTAAACAAAATAAAAGATTTACAGGTTTCATGAAAATACCATCAAGAATCCATTCAAGTCAAGTTTACACTAAAATACCTTGAACTATTCAATATATATATATATATATATATATATATATAATCACTAATATACCTCATTATATAAAATTCATATCCATGACAATTCTAAATAATATAAATAAATACTTGAGGTTTATTTTGAAAGTATACCAAAAATATTTTTCATAAAACCCCCTCAAGTTATATTAAATTATAATAAGGACCCTAGTAAATATAGATTTAAGCGGGATCAATTCTCTTGAGTCTCAGAGAGCCGGAGAAACTAGGTGCTTGGCTATTTAAGGCAGACAACTAAAACGGGGTTATCAAATGGTAATCGTCTTGGAAAAAGACACAAATCTTGTCGTTCATATACAACAGTTACCGATAACTCCAAAACCTAATTCAGAACCTAAATCTATTTAAGTGTCTGACTCAATCTGAGTCTCAGACTAATATGAATACAATCTAAATATGAATACAATCCAAATATAACTCTAACTCAACATGAATCCAATATATCAAAACATGAATACTTGAACTTGAACATGAATACCAGAACTATACAAACATGCAACATGTCTTGACTTGACCAAACCATGGATATATCTTGAACTTGACTATATGACTATTCGTTTATATCGTGATCCGTTTACATGAAAAAATTATACCATGGTCTTGGCAAGTCTTATATCTACAAACAATATAATATACATTACGGGGTTTTAACGGGATAGACTGATACAGAATGTGTTAAAAGTGGCATGTGATGGTCACTAAAAGAAGTAAATAAACCTCTGTTGCCGTTGTTCCGTGGGTCTTGACGGAGCCTTGTACTACGGGTTACCTTAGTCCATGGGATAGTTGGACTTCTCTCGTATACACTGATATATTATGTACCAGGTTACAAACAACTACATTAGTATAACAAACATATAAGTTAACTATTCTATTCTCTTACCTGTCTATTTTGATTATACCTCTTGAGACTTACCGAGCGCTAGTTCGCTGATGACATTCCTATTTCTTCATTATTTGGAATGTTGTCAAGAGGACCCGACTCTCAAGAGATTGAGCCCAGTCAGGACGATTTGGAGCAGTTCACTGAAGATACAGAATTCTAGATCTACTTGTACTTACTTTACTTTCAGTTCATATGTCATTATTTAGGCATCGCTTTCCAGCATTGTATTTACTTTTCAATTGTATGTAAAGAATTTTTATCAATAAAAAGTTGTTTATATTACATCTCTTGTTATTCTTGTGTTGTTCATTTATATTGCTTATTTACGCTTAGCGTGTTTACTTCTGAGTAAATACGTCGCGGGCATCGCCACGTCTTCTTCCCCGTACACTGGGAAGCGGGGCGTGACAGGTATGTGATTGATATTTGTAAGTTACAATCAAATGTATAAGCTAGGTATCTAATTAGGGAGGAAGACTTTCAGGATACCGCTCGATACTATTCAAGGAGAGCTTCTAATGGCGATGACGGTGATGGAAGTTAGTGAGGTACGTATGTATATGTGTTAGTGTAGCTAGCGTCGGTTCGAAAATTATGATTTGAGTTTATGTATTTTTTTGGGATTTACAGGGTTCACAGGGTTGTGTGGGCTGGGATTACACGCAATTTGGAGAGTTTTTTGGTATTGTTGGACAACGCGGATTGATACTTTTCAAGAAAAGGTTCTTATGGCGATGACAACGGTGGAAATTAGTGAGGTACGTATTTACATGTGTTAATTAATGTAGCTATCGCGGTCTCTAATTTCGAAAATTATGATTTGAGTTCATATATTTATTAAACTTGTTTTGGATTTGCAGGGTTCGTAGGGTTGAGTGAGCTAGAATAGCGCGTGATTTGAGGAGTTTTTCATATTGTCGAACATTTAGTAAGTAATGTACTATCTATATTCAAAAAAATATTGTCTGTGTTGATTTGGAGAGAGTTTCGTATTTTTCATATTTTTTGAGTTGTTGAAATTGTTGGATTCATAATGGTTTGTGATGGAAATGCTATTGGTTTGTGATATATCGTATTTATATATTTGTTTGTAATCGAAACGTTGTATTTGCGTATTATATTGTGTAACAACCCTAAACTTTATGTATAGAAATTTTTTCAAAAATATAGAAAGGAACACCTGAGCCTGAGCACAAGTTATAAATTTGATTTTTTTGAACAGCAAGAAAGCATTTGTAGCTCATTGGTAAAGCCTTGCACTGCTGTGATGTAGCCCCCGTGATCGAATCCCCCCAGCCATATATATTTTTAATTGATTTTTCTTTTAATTTTTTAGAAGCCCAAAGATTTACACGTGCACTACACATAAAATGAAATGTCACAGATTAAACAAACATGTGCAAAATACTATTCATACAGACCCTGATACGTGGCGAAGATCTGAGCCCCCACCCCATAGTTTTGACCGGCGAGATCTTGTTTTAGGCTGGCACCATCGGTCCATTCCGTACCAAATGCTCCTAAAATTTAACCCTAGCACCCTGATTGTTGGATTTTTGCGTGTTCAAGTTAATTACCGCAATCAAGTCGGTTTCGCTTGTAGCTAGCCGGTTGAGTACGGGTTGTCCGCAAGGAGATGGGAATCTTTTTCTATGTGCTTTAACGAGTTAAGTCCAAATGTCCAGGTTTGTTTGAGATTAACTATGTGCTAAAGATGTATATAAAGAGAGCTTGTTAGGGTTAGGATTAGGTTAGTTTGAGATAGGAGTCGCTCACTTCTTTCGTTGCCACTCTTAATATCGGTGTTACGGTAATCGGCAACAACGGGGATTACCACGACTAGGAAGGAACTTGCGAGTATAAGCTAGGCTTTCCAACGCTTAAGTTCTTCCTTTTGGTGCTTGTCCGTCCGTTCTTGGCTCTTAGCCTTAACCTCTGGTTAATTCAACCACAACCGGTCTTACTAAGGAATCACCGCTATCATGTAGGATAGGGTGCCGTAGGGAGCGGATTGTGGTTCAATTAACGGGAGTCCGAATTAAGATGTTGGGCAAGGAAAGAGTGAGAGAGATTTCCTTCTCTCAAACTTTCCTTATCCTACCCTAACAAGTAAGAAAACTACTCACCCATTATAAGAAAAAGAAAATACAACAAAAGGAGGAAGATAGAAAGAAAGAGGTTAGAAGATTACAACTAGCTATTTGAGACCTCACTTTGGCAAGGATCAAGCTTAAGCATCATTGTTGTTAAGGATAAAGAAAAAGAGAACAAGAAAGAAACAAACAACAAATAACAACAACTAGATTAGAAAATGAAAAATACAAGCAATTATCATTAACAACATAACAAGACAAGCATGGTAACAAAAAGAACTCTTTTATTCATCCTTCACTCATAAAAAGCTCACTACAAAGTTTTAATGGAGAAAAGATGAAAAGAGGAAGAAGAACTACAAAATATATCCTAAAATTTTACACAAGAATTAAGCACCCTTGGCTTGGCAAGTTCTGGGCTATTTATAAGCAGGAAACAGAGAACCTAGGGCAACATTCAGGATCAAAATGAATTTACCAAACCGCCCCTGAAATTTGATCATCTGACGAGCCCATATGGCCGCGGATCCGTGGCTTAGACCCCATGTTGGCCGCGGATCCGCGGCCATCTAGGCGAGTTAGCTCCTCGGTTTTTATGGGATTCCCTGGTTTTATGTACTCTTCAGTGTGGTATATGTTGTTTCTGAGAAGCTCTTTACAATTTTTCCAGAATTTCAGCAGATCAAAAGGTGATTTGATGTGGATCTTTTGCCATGATTTTCTTGAGCTCCGCGTAGATATCTTGGATTTTGTGTTGCCATTGTGCTTTATGCATGAAAATGACCATCGATTTGCCATTTTGTCCCTTAAACTGGTGTGCAGCAACATACGGATAGAGAGTGGAGACCCGTATTTTATCTGTGGTTAGCAGTAATCCAGAATTTGTCGTGCTTTTCCATGAATTTCACTGTTTAGAGCTGAGAACCTGTATCCTGCAATTAACTAGCAAACATGGCTCAAGAGTACCTACCGATAAGCAATGTGATAAAAAATGGACGGTATAACAATTCAAAAATCTGATATGAACACACCCCTTAGTCTACCCCACTACCCCCATATTGTTTATTTACTCTGAAAACATCTAGAGAGTGATAATTCCTCTCTTTAATTTATTTTTAATGCACATTTTAATTCCATTCTTCATTACCTTAAACCCTAATTTTTCTTATAAATACCACACTTCATTTCACCCCTCCTCATTCAGAATTTCATTACAAAAACTCTCTAAAATTCTAAGTCCAAAGTTGTACAAGTAGAGTTAGCAAAGGGCGAAGTTCCGACGACGTTTTAAGGAGAACCGACGACGAAACGATGCCCCGACGGTTCCGAAACCTTCCTCCATCTCCCCTCTTTCTTTACAATCAGTAAGTCCCCAATCTCTCCTCCATCTCTATTCTAAAACTTCTCTTTTTTCAAAACTCGTCGGAAGCAGAGCAATTCCGACTCCCGATTCGTTTTTTTTTAAAAAACTCCATTTTTCTTAAATAATAAAATACCATATTCCCTTATAATGATCAACAAACATAAATAAACACATTAGAACAAGTTTCACCTCAAAATAATTCATGTTGCAATTTTTATTTCACTTTTGAAGTAAAATACTATCATATTACATACAACTTATAATTGTTCAATTTAACCGTATTACCTTTAGATAACTCATGAGGTAATGACCTACCTCATCACAACACACGTTTTTGACATAGCACGATGAATTTTGGGATTTTAGTTTATGGGAAAATACCATTTTACGAATAAATACCTTAAACATTCAAAAACCGTTTTCTTTAAAAAGTGTGTTATTTAATTCCGTGCAATTGCTCCTCTACAACCCATTTTGGAAAACCCCGATCAGGATGGTGTTGGTTATTGCACATCCTCGGGCCTAGTAGAGCAAGATGCAGACCTCCGCAAGGAGCATTCGATCTCGATAGAATTTTGATGCAATTTTTAAGAAAATGAGATTTCTACAAAATAAATAAACTTTATTTTTATTATATATATATATATATAATTATTATCAAAATATCTATTTTAAATATAATATATGAATATTTCATATTTTCTAAAGCAAAAGAATCACAATTTCATGAAACTACCATTACAATCCAATACAAATTCCAATATTTCATTAAAGTACCATATACAATGAAAACTAGGTTCTACTCACTGGAAAATTTCACTTTTATAAAATATACATCTATGAAAACCCTAAAGACGATAATTAAATACTTGAGGTGTATTTTGAAAATATATCAAAACCATTTTTACATAAAACCCTATCAAGTTATACTAAACTACAATAATGACCCTAATAAATATAGGTTTAAGCGGGACCAGTTCTCTTGAGTCTTAGGAAGCCGGAGAATATGGATGCTTGCCTATCTAAGGCAGACAACCTAAAAATGGTGTTATCAACACGATAATTGTCTTGGAAAAAGACACAAATCCTGCCGTCCATGTGCAGCAGTTACCGATAACATCAAAACTAATTCAGAACTTCAATTTCTTTTTAAGTGTCTGACTCAGACAGAGTCTCAATCTAATCAATCTGACTTGAATTCAATTCAAGTATAACTACAATACAACATGAATCCATTTATACCAGATTTCAATCTATAATAACACGAACATGACCAAACCGAATCATGGATATACTTTGATTACATGACTATCCATTTATATCCATTCCGTTTACTGATATCATGGTTTCAGCAAGTCTTCTATTTACTACAAGACAATACAATACAATCAGTACAATCAATACAATCAATACAATAAACATTATGGGGTTTATAAAGGGGTAGAATGGTATGGAACATGTTAAAGGAGGCACGAGGTGGTCACTAAAAGACGTAATTACATCCATGCCGTTGTTCCATGGTATTATCGACGGAGCCTTGTACTACGGGTTACCAAAGTCCACGGTGTAAGTTGGACTCCTCTCGTATACACTGGCATATTCTGTACCAAGCTATAACAACTACGTTAATATAACAAATATAACATATCTACTTCACTTGTTCAATTCTCTGTCAATTCTTCTCATTCTTTCTTTAGTACTTACCGAGCGATTGTTCGCTGACGACATTCATATTTCTCTTCTTATTTGGAATATTGTCAGGAAGACCCAACTCTGAGGAGTTCGAGACCAGCCAGGAGCACTTGGAGCAGTTCATAGAAGACCTTGAGCATTGACTTTACTTGTACTTACTTTTCATTCAGTTCATGCCATTGTTTAGGCATTGCATTCCAGACTTGTATTTACTTTCCAATATTGTATTGTAAAGAAATGTTGAATAAATAAAAGTTGTTGTTCATTTATATTCATGTCTCTTGTGTATGTTACTTTATATTGCTTCGATACGCTTAACGTGTTTACTTCTGAGTAAATATGCAGCGGACCTCGCCGCGTCCCCTCCCCATATACCGGGAAGCGGGACGTGACAGGTTTTGTTGGTGGCCCATGCAGGTCAGTGCTGCATGAAACCCTACCATGCAGGTCAGTGCTGCATGGAACCCTACCATGCAGGTCAGTTCTGTATGGACATGCAGGCCAGTTCTGCATGAAATTCTAAGCAATATAACACAAGAATCAGCAACTAAAAACATTCTTTACATTTCATATTTCTTGAATCTTACAATTTCATATACTTTGAATCTATCCTAACCCTATTTTTCTTTCAAGGTTATGGATTCTCCAAACAACATCGGTACCAACTTTAACAACACACCACCACCTTTACCGCTTACGCCTACCATTGCTGCTCCGATCAATGAGCAAAAAGTACTGCTTGAGGCAATCCGAAGTCTCCTGGAAGGACAGCAACAGCAGATTGCTATATTAATGAACCGTCCAGAAGCGGATACGCCTGGATTGAAGCAATTCTGGGCATTGCACCCAAAACAATTTTCTGGAAAAGTGAGCCCTCTGGAAGTGGAAGAATGGGCTCAGAGCATTGAGGATGATCTGGCAGCAGCACAAGTTCCAGAGATCGCTTGGATATGAGTTGCGAAGCTGCAACTCACCGACAACGCCTGGGTTTGGTGGAAGGCGGAAGAAAGCCGTCTTGCCCAACCTATCGAATGGAAAACTTTTCGCGACATGTTCGACGCGAAGTATTTTCCCGAGACTGCCCGATTCGACA
Source organism: Agapanthus africanus (assembly GCA_030015575.1). NCBI lineage: Eukaryota > Viridiplantae > Streptophyta > Magnoliopsida > Asparagales > Amaryllidaceae > Agapanthus > Agapanthus africanus. The sequence continues at coordinate 646,380,825 of CM057344.1, forward strand.
TGGAATATCAATTCATCCATCTACAACAAGGCTCTATGTGGAGCAAATCGGTTGATGGGTATGATGCTGAGTTCATTAGGTTGAGAAGGTTCGCGGTACACCTTATTCCGACTGCTTAGATCAGGTCCAGACGATTTCTGCAAGGGTTAGATCCGGAGATCCAAGCTACCTTAGCTACAGAGGATTTTCCAACCCACGACCTGGCTTTGAAAGCTTCCTGTCGATATGAGACAGTGGTGAAGACGAAGGGCAGATCCCAATCTGCCTGAGTGAAGTGCCCTGCCACTCAGATGGCAGGAGGAGCCTATTCAAGGCTAACTTTTGAACCCAGGAAACCGGAAGAAACAAATAACCAGCTAAGTCCAGATTTTTGCTTCTACTACAAGAGGGATGGACACCTGTGGAAGTACTGTAGGTGTGCAAAAGGCATGTGCTTAGTTTGTGGCGCATCCAATCATAGAATTGGAACATGTCCTTATAGGCGCAACACAATTCCAACTCACAACACTTATCCGTAGCGGCCGGCTATCCAGTCTCCTGCATCTCGTCTTGCTCTTCCAGCTCCATCCCCACGTGGACCTCCTGCATAGCCTAATCGCCAATTCCATCAGGCACTGAGGAACATGCCTCAAGGGCATAGGAACATGGCCCAAGGACAGAGGAATGTGCCTCCAGTTAGGAGGAATGTACCCCGGCGTCAGGATTTCACTTTAGCGGCCGAAGAACCCGAGACTGTAGACCAAGATAACATTGGTAATTCCTTTCAATCTTTTCAAACCCTTGTATCATCTTGTTACTTTTCATGCAATACCAGTATTTCTTTCACAATCACGATCACCAAACTTTTCCTGAATCTGTTACACTTTCCTTCTACAAATTTCGATGACGAAATTTTTATAAGAAGGATAGAATGTAACAATCCTAAACTTTCTGTACAGAAATTTTTTCAAAAATACAAAAATGAACACCTGAGCCTGAGCACAAGTTATAAATTTGATTTGCTTTTGAACAGCAAGAAAGCACTTGTAGCTCATTGGTAAAGCCTTACACTGCTATGACGTAGCCCCTGTGATTGAATCCTTCCAGCCACATATATTTTTAATTGATTTTTATTTTAATCTTTTAGAAGCCTAAAGGTTTACACGTGCACTACACGTAAAATGAAAAGTTACAGATTAAACAAACATGTGCAAAATACTATTCATACAGACCCTGACACGTGGTGATGATCTGAGCCCCTACCCCATAGTTTTGACCGGAGAGATCTTGTTTTGGGCCGGCACCATCGGTCCAATCCGTACTAAATGCTCCTAAAATTTAACCCTAGCACCCCTTCGCCTACTCCATTACCCCCACATTGTTTACTCTGAAAATATCCAGAGAGTGATAATTCCTCTCTTTAATTTATTTTAATGCACATTTTAATTCCATTCTTAATTACCCTAAACCCTAATTTTCCCTATAAATACCACACTCCATTTCACCCCTCTTCATTCAGAATTTCATTACAAAATCTCTCTAAAATTCTAAGTCCCAAGTTGTGCAAGTGGAGTTAGCAAAGGGCGAAATTCCGACGACGTTTCGAGGAGAATCCGGCGACGAAACGACGTCCCGACGGTTCCGAAAGCTTCCTTTATCTCCCTTCTTTCTTTACAATCAGTAAGTCTCCATTCCCTCCTCCACCTCTATTCTAAAACTTCTCTTTTTTCAAAACTCGTTGGAAGCGGAGTTATTCCGACTTCTGATTCGTTTTTCTTTAAAAACTCCATTTTGTTAAATAATAAAATACCAAATTCCCTTATAATGATCACCAAACATAAATAAACATGTTAGAACAAGTTTCACCTCAAAATAATTCATGTTGCAATTTTTATTTCACTTTTACAGTAAAATACCATCACGTTATATACAACTTATAATTGTTCAATTTAACCGTATTACTTTTAGATAACTCACGAGATAATGACATACCTCATCACAACACACATTTTTGACATAGCACGATGAATTTTGGGGTTTTAGTTTATGGGAAAATTCCATTTTACGAATAAATATCATAAACATTCAAAAACCGTTTTCTTTAAAAAGTGTGTTATTTAATTCCGTGCAATTGCGCCTCTGCAACCCATTTTGGGGAATCCCGATCGGGATGGTGCGTGTTAACGCACATCCTCGGGCCTAGTATTGCGAGATGCAGACATCCACAAGGAGCATTTGATCTCGATGGAATTTTGATGCAATTTTTAAGAAAATGAGATTTCTACAAAATAAATAAACTTTATTTTTATTATATATATATATATATAATTATTATCAAAATATCTATTTTAAATATAATATATGAATATTCCATGTTTTCTAAAGCAAAAGAATCACAATTTCATAAAACTACCATTACAATCCAATACAAATTCCAATATTTTATTAAGTACCATATACAATGAAAACTAGGTTCTACTCACTAGAAAATTCCACTTTTATAAAATATACATCTATGAAAACCCTAAAGACGATAATTAAATACTTGAGGTGTATTTTGAAAATATATCAAAACTATTTTTTACATAAAACCCCCTCAAGTTATACTAAACTACAATAAGGACCCTAGTAAATATAGATTTAAGCGGGACCAGTTCTCTTGAGCCTCAGAGAGCCGGAGAATATGGGTGCTTGTCTATCTCAGGTAGACAACCTAAAAACGGTGTTATAAACACGGTAATTGTCTTGGAAAAAGACACAAATCCTACCATCCATGTGCAGCAGTTACCGATAACATCAAAACTAATTCAAGACTTCAATTTCTTTTTAAGTGTCTGACTCAGACAAAATCTCAATCTAATCAATCTGACTTGAATTCAATTCAAGTATAACTACTGTAACGACCCCAATATTAATATACCTCCGTATTTTCTTTCTTTAGTAAAATATTGTATTTATTTATTCTTAGTATTTTCTGTATATTTTTTATATAAATATATTATTTTATTATTCCATTTATTTTTCCCAAACACATTTCTTTAAAACTAAATTTTAACTTTTTTTCAAATTAAACATAAGACCTAACCCAGCGCATAAATCAAATCCAATTTCATTTTCATTTTCTTTAATAAAACTATGAGCCCAAAAGCCCACTTTCTTTTTAAGCAACATCATATATTTAATTCTTATTAAATATGTGTGTGAACAACCTTGTAGCTCATTGGTTAAGTCTTTGCATTGTTATTCTATAGATACATGTTCAAATCCCCATTCTTGCAATTATTTTTTTTATCAATTTTTTATTCTTCTCATAACTTACAAATGAGACCTTTCATTTCGAAAATGAATGGCGATCTTTCATTTCTCTTTTAATTCCCATGTTGAATGCATATATTATTATAAATAATTCACCATTATACCATCTTTATTTGTTCTCCTCTTTCTTTTTCTTCCTCACATTTTCTATCTCTCCCTTCTCTCTCTTCACCTAGAGTCCTAGAAGAAGAACACAAAGAAGTTTTCAAGAAAATCTCACTAGAAACGCGAGACTATCGGCGGATAGACAAGTCCGGTGACAATACCGGCTTGTGTATGTAAGTCCCTTCTCTCTCTTCACTTTGCTATTCTAAAAATACGTATTTCCAAAACCCGACGGAATCGGAGTAAATCCGATTTCCGATTCGATTCTTCCTAAAACCTCACTTTTTCTTAAATACAATCATGCTAAACCATTACATGTTGACTATTAAACATTAACAAACATGTTGAACAAGTTTCATGACAATATATTTCATTTTTTAAGTTTTACCGCTCTTTTTCAGTAAAATAACATGTAGTTTAAATTCGACATTTAAACCATCACAATCTTGCTATACCTTTAATTAGATCACAAGGTAATGACCTGCCTCCTCACACACTCATATGCAACATAGCACAATACCTTAGGGAACATAGAATACGGGAAAACGAAACCTTTCAAATAAATACCATTTATTATTAAAACCGTTTTCTATAAGATTACGTATTTTTACAATCTTTGCAAAGCACCGCTACAACCCATTTTGGGGAACCCGACTGGGATGGTGCGGATTATCGCACATCCCTAGACTTAATAGTGCGAGATGCAGACCTCCACAAGGAGCATTCGGTCTCGAAAGATTTAAAATACAAATATCTTAAGAAAATGAGATTTCTAGAAATATAATATATATTAAAATTATTTTTATATAAATATGCATATATGTATATTCCAAATTTTTCCTAAAAACACAAGAATCATTTTACATTAAAATACCATGAAATCCATACAAGTTCAATATTACAATTAAATACCATGTATTATGAAAAATAGGTTATTCTCACTAGAAATGTCACAAATATAAAATCTACATTTATTACAACTCTAAAGACGATAAATAAACACTTGGGGTGTATTTTAAAAATTATACAAAAGTATTTTTACATAAAACCCCCTCAAATTCTATAAATTACCCTAAGGACCCTAATAAATATAGGTTTAAGCGAGACCAATCTCTTGGGCCTCAGGGAGCCGGAGAAGTGGGTGTTTGCCTATTTAAGGTAGATAACTTAACAACGGTGTTATCAACACGGTAATCGTTTTTGAAAAAGACACAAATCCTGCCGCCTATGTACAGCGGTTACCGATAACATCAAAACAATCAGGACTTCAATTTCTTTTCTAATTGTTCTGACTCAGACCGAGTCTCATTATAAATAATCTGACTTGAATATGATTCAAGTACAATCGACAATCCAACATGAATCCATGAATCCATATATTCAATCTATTCAATCTGTATTGACTGACCCGAACCATGGATATACTTTCATTTACATGATTCTACAGTTACATTCATGATTCTCCAGTACATCCATTTTACTGATATCATGGTTTCGGCAAGTCATCCAAATATACAATCTATATTACAATTCAATTACAAGTTGAAATACAATACAAAAAATACAAACAAGACATCGCGGGGTTTAAGGGGTAGATTGGTACGAAAGGTGTTAAAAGTGGCACGAGACTGCAAGATTAAGACACCTAACCTGAATCTAATTGCCGTTGTTCTGGATTGTATAACGGAGCCTTGTACATTCCGTTTGCCCTAGTCTCTAGCATATAGAAATTCCTCTCGTATACACTGGCATTCTTCTGTACCAAGCTACAAACAACAGCGTTAACACTAAATACAACATTATAATAATATAATACAACTTTAAAAGCTACTCTCTCCCTTTGTCTATTCTATTTCTCCCTTATCTTTGGGACTTACCGAGCGATTTGTTCGCTGACGACATTGTCTTTCTTTCTTTGAATGTCGTCAAGTGTTTCAGACCTTCCAGAGATCGAGCCCAGCACTGAAGACTTGGACCAGTTTACTGAAGATCCCGAGCTGTAGTTTCACTTGTACATTTTCCATTTCATTTTAGTACTTTCCATTTCTATTATGCCATTATTTAGGCATTGGTTTCATTCAGATGTATTTACTTTTCCAAGCATTGTACAAAAGAATATTAATAAATAAAGTTGTTGTTTTACTACATTTGTCTCTTGTGTATATTTCTTTTATATTTCTTAGTTACGCTTAGCGTATTTACTTCGGAGTAGATACGTAGCGGCCTCGCCGCGTCCCCTTCCCATACACCGGGAAGCGGGGCGTGACAACTACAATACAACATGAATCCATTTAAACCAGAATTCAATATATAACAACACGAACATGACCGAACCATGGATATACTCTGATTACATGACTATCCATTTATAACCATTCCGTTTACTGATATCATGGTTTCGGCAAGTCTTCCATTTATTACAAGACAATACAATACAATCAGTACAATCAATACAATCAATACAATAAACATTATGGGGTTTATAAAGGGATAGACTGATACGGAACATGTTAAAGGTGGCACAAGGTGGTCACTAAAAGATGTAATTACATCCATGCCGTTGTTCCGTGGTATTATCGACGGAGCCTTGTACTACGGGTTACCAAAGTCCACGGTGTAAGTTGGACTCCTCTCGTATACACTGACATATTCTGTATCAAGTTACAAAACTACGTTAGTATAACAAATATAATATATCTACTTCACCTGTTCTATTTTCTGTCTATTCTTCTTCTTCTTTCTTTGGGACTTACCGAGCGATTGTTCGCTGATGACATTCCTATTTCTCTTCTTCTTTGGAATGTTGTCAGGAGGACCCGACTCTGAGGAGTTCGAGACCGGACAGGAGCACTTAGAGCAGTTCATAGAAGACCCTGAGCATTGACTTTACTTGTACTTACTTTTCATTCAGTTCATACTATTGTTTAGGCATTGCATCCCGGACTTGTATTTACTTTCCAATATTGTATTGTAAAGAAATGTTGAATAAATAAAAGTTGTTGTTCATTTATATTTATGTCTCTTATGTATATTTTACTTTATACTGCTTAGATACGCTTAGCGTGTTTACTTCTGAGTAAATAGGTAGCAGACCTCGCTGCGTCCCCTCCCCGTACACCAGGAAGCGGGGCGTGGCATATTGTGATTAAATGTATTATTGTATGGGAAAAAGCATTTTCTGTAATTTCCCCCCAAAAATATATGGGTATTAGCGACTGTTCAAGCTACAGGAACGGTCTCCAATACCCATATTAGCGACCGTTCACTGGTATAGAAAACAGTTGATAGTCGTTGTTTGTCTATGTGGCATAACATTGGCGACCGTGACGAACGGTCGTTAATAAGTCATTAGCGACCATTCGTATTAGCGACCGTTCGTACATGGTCACTAATACACGTTTCAACAACCACTCTTTTTGCGACCATGTATTAGCGACCGTTTAAATAAGAACGGTCCCTAATACTCTTTAGTGACCGTACCTTTAGTATTAGAGACCGTTTAAGACGAGCTCTAATATGTATAGTATCCAGATGACCGGGAAACGTTAGTTTTCGTTTGTGGCTCAAACGAAACATGGGACTCCTAATTTATCCGCTATTCTATTTTGATTGTCGCATATTTGTGATGTTTATTCTCTGCCTGTGATGATGATATATATAAATATTATATATGTTTTGCACCCGCGCTAGCCCTGTCTATGCACTGTCGTAAGTTAAATAACCTTACGGTGAAGTCCCCAGACCCCGTAGCGAATGTGGGTGGTAATACATACATTCTATTTTGGTTGTTTCTTTGATATATAGGAACTTAATTGATGGGACCACATTAATTCTAATTAATGCAAGAAAATAAACCTAAAAGATGTTAGAATTAAATTTCAAAACCACTCAGTTCTTTTCAAAACTACTCGGTTTTCTATAAAACCAAATGTTTTCAAAATCGAGCTTGAACCACTCGTTTCGAAATTACTAGATTCTTTCAACGATATCAAGTTCATTACGTTAAAGGTTTTTCGCCAAAAACCAGCTGTAGCCCTCTGTCATTTCAGATAACTACTGCTTAATATCCGTGCTATGTATGTTGGCTTAGTCAAGGCGTAGTGAACGACAGCTGAGTAATATTTATCTGTTACATAGAGATATGTGATTATCCAGGACGGTAGCATAGCCATGTTGGCTCAGTCAAGGGTTTATGCGGATGGGTCTAGATTAATCCGGGATAATGACGGATTGAACTTAACTAGCGGTTTATGGTTTATGATATGTTGGCTCAGTCAAGATTATAAACCGTTAGGAGAAAAAATTATATCGGGAGTTTCAAATATAATGGAAAATTGCAAAGTAAGTGCATATCTTCTGGAGTGTAGTTTCTTGAGTGGTTTACATCAAGCTTATCACACGATGATAGTTGGGCCCCAATTCCCACTGTGAGTAGGATTACTCTCGGAAGATTTTCACTTCATAACTAGCTAACCCATTAGGTGTCTGGAAAGGTGTTAGCGGGGTTATACCTCTGCGGAAATGGGGTTATTTAATTAGGTCCATGCGAAAGCATGGGGGGCTCCCTCGGAGTACCAACACTGGTCTGGCTGAACGGTTAGCGAACTTATAGAGCGTACATGATCCCGACTAGTTCTTCTTTTAAGATTTAAAAGAGAATTCGAGGAAACAGTGGGATCTATCCTGATTAGATAAATTAAAAACCAATCTATTCGTACAAGAGTGCACATAAAGTGTTTCTTTTCTCTCTCCAGGTAGCAACCATATCACACTTTAATCAAGATAATAAAATGTATGACTTGACTGAATCAGCTTATTACACTGGGTTGGGGAATATCGGTTCGTCTTTAATTTGTGATAACGGTCACGAGTATGGGCATAGGAAAGAGAATTGCAAAGACTTCATATGCCCCTGATGAATGAGAAGCATTCTAATATATCTTCTTCAGGTGTATTGGTTATTGAAAATTGTTTTTCGGTCAGTCCTACCTCCTGAGTACTAGATACCGGATCAGAATCTCATATCTGTAATTTATTGCAGAGATTAGAAAAAAGTAGGATGGTTGGATCGAGTGATATGTCCCTCCGAGTAGAGAACGGAGTATAAGTTGATGCAGCTGTCGTCGGTGAATATTACCTGGTATTGCCAAGTGGCAACACTGTGATTTTAAACAACTGCTACCATTTACCTTCCATACTTTGCAACATTATATCAGTTTCTTTATTAGATAAAGAGGGATATAATTTTGTTCTAGATAGAAATAATATGAACATTTAGCTCAATCAGGTACTGATTGCAAAAGGTACACTATGTAATGGTATATACGTTCTTAATCTAAACACAGTTTTTAATATAAATACGCGCAAAAGGAAAAGTTTAGATACGAAAGAAATCTACTTGTGGCATTGTAGATTTGGTTATATCAATGAGACCGGACTAGCTAAATTACATAAAAACGGATATTTGGATCCGTTCGAATTTATATCTTATGAAACGTTCCAGTCTTGTCTAAAAGGAAAGTTAACTAAAACTCTTGTTGGGGTTAAAATTTACACTTCATTGACCAAAAGTCAAACTCAAAGTCAAACCGCGGGCAAGTAGGCCCAAACCAAAGAAAACAGACCCAACTATCGAATCCAAGCCGGGCCTACGCCCGAACTCAAGTTGGGCCCATGCCTGAACCCATGTGGGACCCCTCGCCCGAACCCAAGTCCAAGCAGGTGGGCACAAGCCCAGACCACCCTCATGCTAAGAAAGTACAAAAAATAAATATAATATTTAAATAAATGCGCAAAATGTGAAATAAATAGGCAATATGCCAAATTTTTGTAAAGCCATGGTTCATGTGCAAAAAGAAATAAGCACATGGGTATGGGATGAGCAAAATACTATTTTGTAAAGCACAAGGGGCTATGTTTAAATTTTAAAGACTATATAAGGCAACATTATGAAGAAATGAAATATATTCATTCCCCTCAAAAAAATATTTGGGTTTGTGCCTCCATCTTCTCTCTCTCAAGTTCTTTCTCTTGCTCTTCATTTCCGATTAAATTAGGAGCTTAGCTCTCTTTTTCTCAAAACTAAATAAAGTTTTGACCATAAACCCATTGAAGGAGAGTTTAACTCTCACATCAAATCCAAAAGGGGAATGTTTACCGCCGAAAACGGAGACGAACTGGGATAGATCGTCTTGCCTGAATTTGGGGGCAGATACTATTTGAATTTATCCGCCCACCTCTCCGAAGATGCCAAGTTGATTTATTGCACCATATATGAGATTTGAATGAATGCGACCGTTGTAACAAATTTTATCAAATTCCCCCTCGTTTGCAAGGGTTTTTTTTTATTGTGGGGACGCTTTTCCCTGCAGGCGCAAGCCCCTGTAGTTAAGTACGTTATGACATCGCGATAACCACCTTCTCCTACTCCGGAGGTTCACTTCGTATCGTGTGTATGTTTGTTTTTATTTTGGGTTGCCTGTGGATTGTATACAGAGACTAATTTATATCATCGCCCGTAGGGCGTGGATTAGTCAAAATCCGTATATTCTTAGATTTGGGTTTGGGTTGATTTAAGGACCGTTAATCTGGTTTGAGATTAAGATTGATTTAAACATATGGGCATTTGGGCTTGATTATTTTAGTTTAAGAACATCACGGTCCATTATCGCCATATTTGAGGTGAAGTTTTAGTTTAGGGACATTTCAGTCCACTATCGCGATTTTGGAGGCGAATATTAGTTTAAGGAAATTTCGGTCCACTATCGCCATATTTGAGGCGGGTGTTAGTTTAGGGATGTTTCGATCCTTCATTCGTCCTATACGCATGTGTATTTGTTACGTGACAGAATGAACAATGGAGATATAGAATGTGCCCAATTTGGGGCACGATCCGGTTTGAAGCGTGCATGTAAATTTAGAAGTGCACCAATGAGTTGTTGGTTGTCGAGACCCGCTACCTCTCCGAAGACGTTGAAGAATTACGACATATATCAGAGGTGTGGAGAGATGTACCCTTAAACCAAATCCGGTATTTGAGGGAAAAGACTGTGATGGACCTAAAAATCGTCAATCATATTTGAGACTATGATTAACTTAGGAGATACGAATGGATATCGGTTTGGATATCAGTTTGGATATCACAAACATAAAATTAGCCAATTTGGGCTAGGATTGGGTTGCCATGTTTGAGGCGAATATTTAGTTTAAGGACATTTCGGTCCATTATCGCCATTTTGGAGGCGGATATTAGTTTATGGATATTTCGGTCCATTATTGCCATATTGAAGATGACTATTAGTTTAGGGATATTTCGGTCCATTATCGCCATTTTGGAGGCGGATATTAGTTTAGGGACATCTCGTCCTTTATCCATCTTGCGTACACGTGTATTTATTACGTGGCAGAATGAACAATGGAGATATGGAATGTGCCCAATTTGGGGCACGATCTGATTTGAGGCATGCACGTCAGTTTGAAAGTGCACCAAAGAGTTGTTGGTTATCGGGACACGCCATCTCTCTGAAGACGTTGAAGAATTACAACGACATATATCAGAGGTTTGGAGAGATTTACCCTTAAACCAAATACCATATTTGAGGGAAAGAGAGGTGGTGTCCCTAAGAATCGTCAGTCATATTTGAGACTACAATTAACGTAGGAGATACGAATGAAGATCGGTTTGGATATCAGTTTGGATATCACAAACATAAACTTAGCCAATTTGGGCTAGGATTGGGTTGCCATGTTTGAGGCGAATATTTAATTTAAAGACATTTCGGTCCATTATCGCCATTTTGGAGACGAATATTAGTTTAGAGATATTTCGGTCCATTATCGCCATGTTGGAGGAGGATATTAGTTTAGGGACTTCTCGGTCCTTTATCCATCTTACATACATATGTATTTGTTACATGACAGAATGAACAATGGAGAGATGGAATGTGCCCAATTTGGGGTACGATCCGATTTGAGGCATGCATGTCAGTTTGGAAGTGCATCAAAGAGTTGTTGGTTGTCGGGACTCGCCACCTCTCTAAAGACGTTGAATTACAACGACATATATCAGAGGTATGGAGATATGTACCCTTAAACCAAATCCCGTATTTGAGGGAAAGAGAGGCGGTGGACCTAAGAATCGTTAGTCATATTTGAGACTAAGATTACTTTAGGAGACATAGGTTGAATATCATTTTGGATATCATCGATGAGAGATCATTAGTCATGTTTGAGACTAATATCAGTTTAGATATCAATTTGGATATCACAAATATATGCTTAGCCAGTTTGGGCTAAGATTGGGTTTCTTTAACACCCAGCAGTGCTAAGTACTTAGCTGCATATAGCGCTCACATGTATATCACGTGAGTCGCTCCAATAGTGCTAAGCACTAACTTTTGTGGCGCTCACGTGTGTTTCACGTGAGGCACTCCAATAGTGCCAAGCATTAAATTTTCCCGACGCTCACGTGTGTTTCACGTGAGGCGCTTGTTCTTTTAGAGATTTAATCTCTGTTTATATTTTTAGATAGCTTAAATCTCTATTAATATTATTTTGACCATTAACGATCACCAAGATCATTATTTTGAGGATCTGGGATCATGTTCTTTAAGAACTAAGTTCTTGATTTAAAAGAACTAAGTTCCTGGAGTATTATGGACTCCATGTTCTTCATGTTCAAGCTTGTTCTTCTCTTAATTTTTGATTCTCAAGAACAATATTTTCCCGATAAGAATTAAATTCTCAACCTGTGGGATACTTGTCTTGTGGATCTCAGATCCAGAGAAAGAATTAAGTTCTTTGAAAAGGGTTAAACCCTTAGATATGGTATGTTAAGTAAAAGAGATATTTTGATCTCTTCTTTTTTCTTTACCTAGGGTTTTTTGAGGAGGGAGATCTTCTTCTTTGAGAGAATTAAATTCTCTGTTGTTTTGAGAGCCTTCTGTATTTTTACAGAAGCTTATGGGGGGTCTCCTCTCCTTTTTTCCCTCTCCTCCTAGATTTTAATCTCCTTGCTCCTATTTATAGGAGAAGGTAAGAAATCAGTATGTTAAGAAAATTTCTCATTGAGAGATCATGATTAATTGGTGGATTTTATTCACCGTTAGATTTTCAATCCAAAGGATCTCTGTTTAACAGAGAAGATTTCTTGTTTTATTAACAAGATTAGGAAATATTTTCATAAGATAGAATTTTATTCTATCATATAAATATCTTGTTAGGTTAACAAGATTAGAATTTTATTTTATCATATCAATATCTTGTTATTTTAATAAGATTAGAATTTTATTTTATCTTATTAATATCTTGTTATTTTAACAAGATTAGGAATATATTTTTCTAACATAGAATTTAATTCTGTTATATGAATATCTTGTTAGTTTATCAAGATTGGGAAAATATTTTCCTAAGATAAAATTTTATTCTATCATATGATCACCGATGGATCTTTGATCCAAGGGTTCTCTGTTTAACAGAGAAAATCTTTCTAGTTCTAGAAAGATCAAGAAAATATTTCCCACATAGAATTTAATTCTATCAAATGGTTTAATTGGTGAGATTTTATCACAATTGGATTTTAAATCCAAAATTCTCTGTTAGAGAAAGATTTTTCCATATTAGAAAGATCAGGGAAAATATTTCTCAAATAGAATTTAATTCTATTACATAGAATTTAATTTTATCATATGGGAGCATTTTAAATTAGGGCGCTCACATGTTTTGCATTTGAGCGCAGCCAAAGAATGCGGAAAGAGAACTCACGTGTTTAATACGTGACTCATAGTGTGGGTTTTAGGTTGTTCATTTTCAGCGCTCACATGCTTTGCATATGAGTGCTTACGTGTTTAACACGTGATGCCTATTTAGCCTTTAGTTATTATCTGCTTCCAGCGCTTATATGCTTTGCATATAAGCGCTCACGTGTTTAACACGTGAGGCCTGTTTGGCATTTAGGTTTATTTTATTCAGCGGTCATATGCGCTCACGTGTTTAACACGTGAGGCCAGTTTGGTCCTTAGGTTTATTTATGTTTAGCGCTCATATGCTTTGCATATGAGCGCTCACGTGTTTAACACATGAGGCCAGTTTGGTCTTCCAATTATTTAATTACAGCGCTTATATGCTTTGCATATAGGCGCTCACGTATATAACACGTGTGGCTCTTTTAGCCCATTTGGTTTAACTGTGGCGCTCACGTGTTTAACACGTAAGGCTTATGCAGCACCCATATGCTTTGTATATAGGCACTCACGTGTTTAACATATGAGGCTTATGCAGCGCCCATATGCTTTGTATATAGGCGCTCATGTGTTTAATACGTGAGGCTTATGCAGCGAGGAATTTTCTGCCTTTTCTTTCTTCTCTTTTTTTATGAGGGAACAAATGCTCTTAGCGAAAAAATTTGGCGGGAACAAATTCCCCCCACCACTTTGCCTACGTAAGTATGTACGTAGGTGAGATAGTGCAGAGTTATGCATGGCTATAGAATTGATTGCTTTGGAGACAAGTTTTGGGTCCTTGTAGCCTAAGGCTTTTTTCATCTTCATGAGCCGTAAGGGTCTTGATTAAGAGAGGTTTTGTCGATCAAAAATATTTACCGCAATCAAGAACGGCGTCGCTTGAAGCTAGCCGGTGAATACGGGTCGGTCCACAGGGATGTGTAAATCTCCTTTAAGTTCTTACGAGTTAATTCCAAATGGTGTTTGGATTTATAATTAAACCTAAAAATTGAAGTTGTATGAGACTAGGATTAGAAACTTGCTAGGATTAGGTCTAGGGAAAATTTGGTAAATAAAAATCTTCATCTCTTTCCATTGCCATTAATTAAAGATATCATATTAGTGTTATGGTAAATATTTATAAAGGGGATTAGGATGATTGGGATGATTGATTCTTCCTCTAGATCCTTGTCCTTCCTTTATTAATCTTTACCCTAACCTCCATGGAAAACCTTAAAATCCGGGCCTTTAGACTACGGAATTCACCGTTACCTCGAGGGTAAAAGTGCCGTAGGGAGCGGAATAAAAAGGTATGCATGGAGTTCTAATGTTCATAAAAGTTTAGCAACAAAAAGAGATGAGAGATCTTCGTCTCTCAAATCCTTCCCTATTCCTAACCCTAACAAGCGAGGAAACTACTCGCTTATTGAGGGGATGAAAGAAGACATGAGTTTATTAAAGAGAGAAAACATCATTGCAAATTAATAAAAGCTAAAATAAATTAAACTAAGGCGAGAAAAATAAATTACCTAGGGCAGATATAAAAAACTACAACTACTGCAAGGAAAATAACCTACTTACTGTTGATGCACTCTAACTTCAAGAAAACAGAATTTTATTCATGAGAAGAGGCATAAGAAAATACAAGGCTTTGGGTTCTATTTATAGGACATAGAAACCCTAGGTTTTACAATTGCACCGCATGTCTAAAGTTACAAATATACCCCTAGAAAATCTTTCCATAGCCGCCACAAAAATTTGGTAAAATTTCATTTGCGCACGGGCACAGGACGGCCGCGGATCCGCGGCATGGGCGCGCTTGGGCCGCGGATCCGCGGCCCTTTGATGAGGTCAACTGATGGGCTTTTCTGGTATTCTTCAAGTTCTTCTGGGGTTTTCATTTCTTTAGTTCTTTTTCCATTTGGGCTTCTGCAGTGATTCCAGATCTTCAGTGAACACTTTGCGATGGATCTTTTAACCGTTTTTCTCGCAAATTTGGATCTTGCGTCGCCTTGTTGATGGTGAACCGTTCTTCTGCTGGGCTTTACTAAGATCCTCCTAATTGTTGGTCAAAAGTCCTTCTTTTGTGTCGTCTTTTGTGTTTTTCACTGTTTTTGCTCCAATAACCTGTAACCTGTAATATGTAGCAGACATGGGTCAAAAGCACCTGTTTTTATTCTTAAATGCATAAGAATGGGGAATACAAAATGCAATATTATGTCATGAACAAATACCCCCAAACTTATCTTTTGCTCGCCCTCGAGCAAACTTATTATTTAAAAATTTAACCTAGCCACACTTTCGCAGGGAAACGCGATTGCACTGAGCTCGTGCAACAAGCCGTTAAACCTCTAGGTGTCCCTAGTAGGAGGAGTGTTGTCTCCTGAGGGTTTTCAGCGGATTACACCCACAAAATCCTATCAATTTGGTTTTTCGACTTTTGTTTTCTAATTAGGATTTCTAACAAGGAATTCTATTATCGTCAACCCGCAAATTATCCACCCATATTCTTCACACTTTCTCATTATTTAACTTAAGATTATATATGTTCTATAGAATTACCTAGCTTTCGGCATTTCTTAAGTTTTCCTTCTAGGGTTCCATCTCTACTTAGGAATTTCTATCAACTCTATTAAAGATACAAGTTTTATTCTTCACTCCTTTCTCTCATCTAAACTCTAATCACATATCCCCACGTGTGTGTAAATATCACCCCTACACTTGGAAATTCAAATCAAGCAATCGTACTCTCGTCCATTGTCAAAAGCACTTATTAATTGGTGATCTTTCGCTTTCACATCCTTCATGCGACTGTTAATACTTCTTGAGGTACCAACAACCGATTACAAGATGCGTTAGCACTTTAAAGCGTACTTCCTAGCTTTGCAATACCCAAGGCTTTTAGCAGTGACTCCCAAACCAGTTGGTCTAAGGCACTAGGTGATGAAGCACCCTCGCTAAATATTTTTCTATTTTTACAGCCTTAAGTAATCACAAAAACCAGTGTCCATTTTTTTTTTCTTTATTCACTCTTTTTTTTTGTGCTAAGGACTTTAGACAAGAGTATTTCAAGGTCTCTTCTACTAATCCAAGTTTCAAGGTGCGTGTTTGTGCGTTTTGTAGGGTATATGTTTTCAGAATCTAGACTTAAACTAGGAACTATTTTTCAAACTTATACTCTAATAAAAGTTTTAATACTTTTCCTTCGTTTCGACTTAGCCCAAGAACTGAACCCAAAATCTGCCTATTTCTAAATAATCTACAAAGACAAATACTTTCTACCGTTAAACTCTAAGAAAGGTTATTTTTAGGGTTTTTAATTTGCTAAGTCTAAGATTTAGTTTTTCCTAGCCAGTTAACCTATTTATCAAACTCAAGTCAATTAACCAGAATTGAATACATTAATTTTTATAATTTTTGAATTTTTTCAATTTTTATGGGTTTTTCTGTTTTCTAATTTTTTTTTATTTTTCAAATTTTCAAATTTTTATGATTTTTTTATATAAAGATGCAATGCAGAAATATACATATGAATGCAAAAGGAAAACTTACCGAACATACCCCCAAACTTACAATGGACAGTGTCCTCACTGTCATGCTGCACCAAGTGGGTTGATAATATCGGCGAGTTCCTGCTTATTATTATATTTACATATTATATACACACCCCCAAACTTATTTGAAATAATGTTTTGGAAGAAAAGAAATCTGGGGGTGAAAGTGGAGGAATATTACTCAGTGTAGATCGGCTCCTGCAAGAACAGGAGCTCCTCCGAAGGGTCCGCTGTGAGGAACGGTTTCAAACGATGCCCATTTACTTTGAAAAGTGTACCGTCCTCCGGGTTTTCCAGATCAACCGCACCGTGCGGATAAACGGTGCGGACTACAAAAGGTCCCCTCCACCTAGAACGGAGCTTGCCGGGATGAAAATGTAACCGAGTATCATATAATAAAACCTGTTGACCTGGTTTAAATGTCTTGCGCAAAAGGTTTTTATCATGAAATACCTTAACTCGGTTTTTAGCAATCACGGCATTATCATATGCCTCATCCCGCAGCTCTTCTAGTTCATTTAACTGCAGCTTTCGGTTGCTGCCCGCATCTCCTAAGGATAAATTCAGCTCTTTAATGGCCCAAAATGCCTTATGCTCAATTTCTACTGGAAGGTGGCAGGCCTTCCCGTAAACAAGCCGGTATGGAGACATGCCAAGATCGGTTTTGTATGCAGCACGGAAAGCCCATAGTGCATCGATTAATTTTAGTGACCAATCTTTACGGTTTTTAGAAACCGTTTTCTCCAAGATTTGCTTAATTTGTCGATTCGAGACCTCGGCTTGCCCACATGTTTGGGGATGGTATGGCGTTGACAGCTTATGGGTGATAGAGTATTTGCGCATTAAGGACTCAAAAGTCCTATTACAAAAGTGAGAACCATTATCACTTATTATCGCGCGAGGGTGCCTAAATCGAGAAAAGATGTGATCTTTAAGAAATCGAACGACAACCTTGTTATCATTCGTTCGACTAGGCATCGCCTCGACCCATTTTGAAACATAGTCAACAGCCAAAAGAATATACACATTTCCAAAAGAGTTGGGAAATGGTCCCATGAAGTCTATACCCCAAACATCAAAAATGTCTACAACCAAAATAGGTTGGAGTGGCATTTCGTTTCTCCGCGATATCCGGCCCAAGTGTTGGCACCGGGAGCAAGTTTTGCAGTATTCGAAAGCATCTTTGAAGAGTCGTGGCCAATAGAAACCACACTGCAAAACTTTCTCGGCTGTCTTCTTTGGGCCAAAGTGCCCGCCACATGCTTGATCGTGGCAAAAAGACAGCACACTCTTGACCTCATTTTCAGGCACACACCGACGAATGATTTGGTCGGGACAATATTTAAAAAGATAAGGTTCATCCCAGTAAAAATGCTTTACTTGGGACAAAAATCGAAGTTTATCTTGTTTCGACCAATCTTTAGTTATCAAGCCGGTGGCTAAGTAGTTTACAATATCGGCGAACCATGGTTCGCAAGAAACAGTCAAGAGTTGCTCATCGGGGAAAGCATCAGTGATAGGCAGTTCAAGTGTAGGCGGCGAAGGAAGTCGTGAAAGGTGATCGGCCACTACGTTTTCACATCTCTTTTTGTCCCGTATAATAAGGTCAAATTCTTGTAGCAAGAGGATCCAACGTATGAGCCTAGACTTAGCATCCTTCTTCGTAAAAAGGTGGCGAAGAGCTGAGTGATCCGTGTACACTATAACTGGAGAGCCGATTAAATAAGGCCGAAATTTCTCAAGTGCAAACACAACCGCTAAAAACTCTTTTTCTGTTGTTGTGTAGTTTAATTGGGCCTCATTTAATGTTCGGCTAGCGTAGTAAATTACATGCGGCATCTTGTTAATGTGCTGTCCAAGAACAGCACCAATTGCAAAATCTGATGCGTCGCACATAATTTCAAAGGGATGCGTCCAGTCTGGAGATGAAAGGATGGGCGCAGAAATGAGTGAGTGTTTCAAAGACTCGAACGCTTTCATGCAAGTTGAGTCGAAAACAAAAGTAGTGTCCTTGGCCAACAAGAGAGTCAAGGGTCTAGCAATCTTGCTAAAGTCCTTGATGAACCGTCTATAGAAACCGGCATGGCCAAGGAAAGCTCGAATATCTTTGACGCATTTAGGAGGAGGAAGATTAGAAATGACTTCGATTTTTGCTCTATCAACCTCTATGCCGTTTTGCGAGATGACATGTCTTAAGACAATGCCTTCTCGTACCATAAAGTGGCACTTCTCCCAATTCAAAGTCAGGTTCTTTTCCCTACAGCGGGTGAGAACTGCGTCAAGATGTCGTAAACACTCATCGAAGGAGTCACCAAAAATGGAGAAATTATCCATAAAGATTTCCAAAAACTTCTCCACCATGTCCGAAAAGATCCCCATCATACACCGCTGAAATGTAGCGGGTGCATTGCATAACCCAAAGGGCATGCGACGGTAAGCAAAAGTGCCAAAGGGACAAGTAAATGTAGTCTTGTCTTGATCCTCTTCGGCTATGGGGACTTGATTATAACCGGAATAGCCATCTAAAAAGCAGTAGAATTCGTGCCCCGCCAATCGTTCTAGCATTTGGTCAATGAATGGTAAAGGAAAGTGGTCCTTCTTTGTCGCGGCATTGAGTTTCCGGTAGTCGATGCAAACTCGCCACCCAGTTTGGGTGCGAGTAGGAATTAACTCATTTGCCTCATTGGTGATGACCGTGATGCCCGATTTCTTTGGCACGACATGAATGGGGCTAACCCATTGGCTATCCGAGATAGGGTAAATGATACCGCTATCAAGACACTTAACAATCTCCTTCTTGACCGCCTCTTTCATGATGGGGTTGAGGCGTCTTTGTGGATCCCTTGCCGGCTTGGCATCATCCATCAAGTGTATATGATGTTCGACAATGAGGGGACTAATCCCCTTGATGTCCGCCATAGACCAGCCGAAAGCTTGCCGATTATTGTATAAGACCGTTAAAAGAGCCTTCTCTTGCTCAAGAGCTAGAGAGGCCGAGATGATAACGGGTAAGGTCTCATTTTCACTTAGATAAGCATATTTTAGGTGCGACGGCAAAAGCTTTAGTTCGAGTTTAGGTGGTGAAACAATAGATGGTAACAATGGAGTAACTGTTTCAAACTCGAAGGATTCCATCAAAGGTTCAAATTGAGTGTACGCTACCGAGTCGGATGGTTCAACTAACTCATCCGAAAAAGCAAAAGACTCAAACTCGGGTGGAGAGTCTTCAAGATCATCAACAAAGGTGAAACACTCATAATCTTTGTCCGTCGTGAAAGCTGTGTCGGATTCTAGGAGGAACGCACTAGTGGCGTCAATATTACTGTGATCAAACATGAAATTTTCGAACTCACAGTCCTCCTCCGCGATCTCATCGATCGAGCACACATCAAGTACGCTAGAATTAGGCTCGCAAGGCTGACTTCCTAACTTGAAAATGTTAAGTTCAACTGTCATCTTGCCAAAGGATAGATTCATTGAACCATTACGACAGTTGATTATCGCGTTAGAAGTCGCGAGGAATGGTCGACCAAGTATCACCGGAATTTGATTACGGGGGTTAGCGACAGGCTGTGTATCCATAACAATAAAGTCCACGGGGAAAATGAAATCCCCTACTCTAATTAACACATCCTCCAACTCTCCCCTAGGGTGGGTGATTGATCGGTCGGCCATTTGGAGAGTGCAATGAGTAGGCTTGAGCTCTCCAACGCCTAATTGTTCGTACACCGAATAGGGTAGCAAATTGACACTAGCACCAAGATCTAATAGTGCTCTATTGATGGTCTTGTTCCCAATTGTGATCGAAATAGTAGGACAACCGGGGTCCTTGTGCTTTGGGGGTAAAGAAGTGACAAGAGCATCACTAACAGCACTAGCCACGAAAACTTTCTTTGGTACTTGTGACTTCCTCTTTTTGGTGCATAAGTCCTTTAGGATTTTTGCATATGAAGGAACTTGTTGGATTGCATCCAAAAGAAGGATATTTATGCTAACCTGCTTGAACAACTCTACAATCTTCTCCATCTGTGGAGTTGGTTTATTGGATCTCAACCGATTTGGAAAAGGAACATTTTGAAAAGTAGTTGAGTC
Organism: Agapanthus africanus; assembly: GCA_030015575.1. Taxonomy (NCBI): domain Eukaryota; kingdom Viridiplantae; phylum Streptophyta; class Magnoliopsida; order Asparagales; family Amaryllidaceae; genus Agapanthus; species Agapanthus africanus. The sequence goes on from CM057344.1 coordinate 646,401,589, forward strand.
CAATTTTTGCGGATCAGATTGTTGAGTTGGAACGGAACCCCGTGTAGATGTGTTCGTGTTGTGAGAAGAGGGTCCGTTCGAGCTAGAAGAAGTAGAGCCATGTGAAGGATGGAGAATAGGCTCTAACGAAGAAGAAGAGGAAGATGAAGAACCACCGGCAGAGGTGTCATGGTGAATACCCACATTGTTTTGCAGCACTCTTCCGGATCTCAACGTAGTCACAGCATTCACGTTATGATTCTTCTGTTCATGTGCAACATGTGCGTGACCGGGATTTGGGAGTGGTTGAGACGGAAGCTTTCCTTTCTCTCGCTCTTTCAATGCTGCGTTGAGTTGTGCAATTTGTGCCTCAATAGCTTTGATGCTTTGATCGTGTGAGGCACTGTTTTGCACCAAAGATTGAACAGAAGTCTCTATCCTAGCTGTGGACTGTGCAGATTGCTTTAGGAATGCTTCTAGACTTCTTTCGAGCGAGCTAACAGCATTTTGAGGGGGAACAAAATTGTTGGGCACAAAATTGTTCATCTGATTAGGGTAAGGTTGCTGTTGGAGAGGCTGCTGAAATTGAGTTTGTGGAGGTGCTTGTTGTTGTGGAGGAGGAGCCCTTTGAAAATTGTTGTTTCCTTGGGATTGTTGATTGTGGTTCCAAGCGAAATTAGGGTGGCTCTTCCAACCCGGATTGTATGTCGAAGAGTATGGATCATTTCTTTGTCGTTGCTGAAAGGCAGCATTGACTTGATCTTGTCCTTGAGTAGAAGCAGTGTAAGGATACTCTTCGGTGAGATGTGATGGATCCGAACAACAAGCACAAACAGTTCATGGGGGCACAACAGGGGCAGGAGAAGGTGCTGAGATTTTGGTCTCAAGCGCTTCTAGCTTTTTCGTAAGAGCGGCCATATCGGCCTTCATAGCAATTGACATCTCTACTTGATGTATGCCTGCCCTAGGTTGACCAATAGAAGAAGATGATGTGGTCTTGGTGCTCTCCCATTGAATTATTTGCTCACTAAGATCCTCAAGAAACTGCCACGCTTCCTCACTAGACTTGGACAGAAAGTGACCTTGACTAATGGTTTCTAGCAACTGCTTCGTTGCCGGGTTCAATCCCTCGTATAATGTTTGGCAAAGTTGCCATCTTTCGATTCCATGGTGAGGGCATTGAACGAGAAGGTCTTTGAATCTTTCAAAACATTTCCAAAATGGTTCGGCAGGAAGCTGTGAAAATTGTATAATCTCATTACGGATTTTAGCAGTTTTGTGATGAGGATAGAACTTTTTAAGAAAAGCTTTCATAAACTCGTCCCAATTTCTAATTGAGTGTGATGCGGTGCTGTATAGCCACTTCTCGGCTAGGTCACATAAGGTGAAAGGAATGACCCTTAGCCTTATAGCGTCATCACTTAATTGGGTAGTTTTCATCATGGCGCAAACGTTTTGGAATTTGTTGATAAAGATATATGCATCTTCGGATTCCAAACCATGAAACTTAGGCAGCATGTTGATGAAGTGGGGTTTGATCTCAAAATTGTCTCCATTAGCCGGTGGGAGGGAAAGACAAGTAGGAAGGGCGGTGCGGACGGGGTAGAAAAGATCCTGGAGCGCGACTCGTGCTGGCGCTTCGACAGGCGGAAGATTCGGGTTATTCACACCTAACGGAGGTGGAATCCTTCCCGTCGGTAAGGTATTGTTAGGATCGTATCCCGACATACCTTCGGAAGAATGTGATGGTGAAAGTGAAGAAGTGGACAAGATTTCGACTTCGGAGTCGAAAGGTTCGTCGGTCGGTACCAACGAAACACGGACTAATCGGGCGCTAGGGTCCCTAGTCCAACCGGACATACACTAAAAGGGTTAGTGTAGTCGAAAGATGAAAGACAGAATGTGAAGGTAAGAAAACGTCAATGAGAAGAAGTGGTGTAAGTGAGTGTAAAGATTCTTTAGCGACAAGTTGCAAGTTTTGAAAAGATTTTCCTTTTTCTTTTTAAGTAAGCTTTTGCAAAAAGATTTTGAAAAGAGACTCGTGACACAAATGCAATTAACCACACATGCACAATCAGGCCTAAGTCTAGGGTCACCTAGGTCAGCTAGACAGCTCCTAACTGTTCTAAAGGGCTAGAGATAGGACCTCAAACCGCCTCTTAACGGACAAGTACGGCCAGGTAAGTGGGAAGGAACCACCACTACAGTGGGCCTAATTAAAAACCACTAGCCTGGACACCGCAATGTCGGTTAGGATAAACGGCCGATGCCTATACTAGTCCTCTGTCCTATTGAGCTCGAGGTCCTTAGGGCTGAGTCTAATATTTTTTAAATTAAAAGTGGTCAATGCAAATGCTTTAAGTGATTTCTGGGGTCCTGGGAAGGGTGATGAAATCCCCACCCAATCTGAATTGGTCAATAGCCCCTTAAAGTCAGATTAAAGTATGCAAAGCAGTAAATCACTTGCAATCAATTTGCTTTTAAGCGCGGCCCAAAGAATCCTGCAGAAAATCAATTATTGGAAGGGGAAGAAGATTTTTAGCGCAAAAAATCCTGCAGAAGATTTGGCAAAAGATATATGGAGATTTGCAGAGGAGGGAAAGAGGAAGCAAACCAAGCAAAAATTGCGCAGAGAACCCTCCAGACGGCGGCGGAAGCACGGCGTGAGGTGGGTTTATGCGGCGGAAGCGCGGCGGATTGGGGGCTTCAGGTCTCTGGATTTCTTCAGCTGCTCTGTACTTTCAATCTCCTCCTGGTTTGATGTATCTTTTTCTGTGTCCCCTTCTGTGTTGTTTCAGATCCGTCAATCCTGCAAAGATCCACAAAGAAACCCTTCAAACAATAAAAGATGATAGAATTTTTATATTTTTGATTTTTTTCAGATTTTTATGAATTTTTAGATTTTATATTAACCCGAAATTACAAAAAGAAAATTTTACGCCATCCCCGGCAACGGCGCCATTTGATTTGGAGAGGTTTTGTCGATCAAAAATATTTACCGCAATCAAGAACGGCGTCGCTTGAAGCTAGCCGGTGAATACGGGTCGGTCCACAGGGATGTGTAAATCTCCTTTAAGTTCTTACGAGTTAATTCCAAATGGTGTTTGGATTTATAATTAAACCTAAAAATTGAAGTTGTATGAGACTAGGATTAGAAACTTGCTAGGATTAGGTCTAGGGAAAATTTGGTAAATAAAAATCTTCATCTCTTTCAATTGCCATTAATTAAAGATATCATATTAGTGTTATGGTAAATATTTATAAAGGGGATTAGGATGATTGGGATGATTGATTCTTCCTCTAGATCCTTGTCCTTCCTTTATTAATCTTTACCCTAACCTCCATGGAAAACCTTAAAATCCGGGCCTTTAGACTACGGAATTCACCGTTACCTCGAGGGTAAAAGTGCCGTAGGGAGCGGAATAAAAAGGTATGCATGGAGTTCTAATGTTCATAAAAGTTTAGCAACGAAAAGAGATGAGAGATCTTCGTCTCTCAAATCCTTCCCTATTCCTAACCCTAACAAGCGAGGAAACTACTCGTTCATTGAGGGGATGAAAGAAGACATGAGTTTATTAAAGAGAGAAAACATCATTGCAAATTAATAAAAGCTAAAATAAATTAAACTAAGGCGAGAAAAATAAATTACCTAGGGCAGATATAAAAAACTACAACTACTGCAAGGAAAATAACCTACTTACTGTTGATGCACTCTAACTTCAAGAAAACAGAATTTTATTCATGAGAAGAGGCATAAGAAAATACAAGGCTTTGGGTTCTATTTATAGGACATAGAAACCCTAGGTTTTACAATTGCACCGCATGTCTAAAGTTACAAATATACCCCTAGAAAATCTTTCCATAGCCGCCACAAAAATTTGGTAAAATTTCATTTGCGCACGGGCACAGGACGGCCGCGGATCCGCGGCATGGGCGCGCTTGGGCCGCGGATCCGCGGCCCTTTGATGAGGTCAACTGATGGGCTTTTCTGGTATTCTTCAAGTTCTTCTGGGGTTTTCATTTCTTTAGTTCTTTTTCCATTTGGGCTTCTGCAGTGATTCCAGATCTTCAGTGAACACTTTGCGATGGATCTTTTAACCGTTTTTCTCGCAAATTTGGATCTTGCGTCGCCTTGTTGATGGTGAACCGTTCTTCTGCTGGGCTTTACTAAGATCCTCCTAATTGTTGGTCAAAAGTCCTTCTTTTGTGTCGTCTTTTGTGTTTTTCACTGTTTTTGCTCCAACAACCTGTAACCTGTAATATGTAGCAGACATGGGTCAAAAGCACCTGTTTTTATTCTTAAATGCATAAGAATGGGGAATACAAAATGCAATATTATGTCATGAACAGGTCTCAAGAAGGTTTTTTTCCATATGAGTCGTGAGGATCTCATTTATGCGTATTCTTCCTTAAAATCGTGAGGATTCCTAAGTGTATTTCACTTTCGTGAGTCGTAAAGATCTCACGCAAGTATTTTCTCCTTACGAGTCGGGGGGGCCCGCAAGTGGTTTCTTCACTTTATTGGCGAATGTGGCGCACAGATAGTATACAAGAGTCAGTTTGAACCTTTTTGTAGGGCAGCGATGGTTTAGGAAACAGGTTTAGATCTGTCGCCTAAGGTTTTTTAAATTTATGAGCCGTGAGGGTCTCATAAAGACTTTTCTCCCTACGAGTCGAGAGGATCTCGTAGGTGTTTTTTCTCCTTAGAAGTCGTGAGGACTCCTAAGTGTGTTTTCTCTTGAGAGTCGTAAGGATCTCACAAGAGAATTTTTCCTTTACGAGTCGAGAGGACTCGTAAGTGGTTTCTTCTCTTCGTCGGTATGCGACTTTGGAGAATGTGGCCCATGAATAGTATACAAGAGTCAGTTTGGACCTTCTTGTAGGGTCACAGTGCTTACGAAACAGGTTGATATACTCGTCGCCTAAGGCTTTTCACCTTCATGAGCCATGATGATTTCACGAAGGAGTTTTTCCCTACGAGTTGAGACGAGTCAAGAGGTTCTCGAAGGTGTATCCTAACGTGAAATATAGATAACCCTTATTCTTTACGATAAGGGTCCGTTAGGTTTGTGGTACTAGGGTTTTAGTCCGTGGTACCTTCGCATTGGCTGTTGTATTTCTCGATATGCGGTCTTTAAGCCGTTGTTCGAGTAGCCCCACGACTGTCGTGTCTCTGATCCCTTCGGGGGACGGACAAGACGTCTTCAAGTAATCTCCTTAGGTCGTATTACCGTCGAGAGAGCAAGCGTTAGGAATTTACTATGTCGCTTTTTACTTGAGATTTTGCTCAATTTGGAGCCCCGATGAGTCATAACCACTCCGCGCTGGAGTGGGATGATCTACAATAGTCTTTTAGGTTTTATATGAGTTTCCTTCAAGACTTTGAAGCTGGGAATATGTCGCTGCTTCATTTTTGTTTGACGATGCCGTGTCGTTTTTTGCTGAAGTAGGGTAGACATCTGTAGGACCTTTATGCTTTATATATTATAGTTGAAATCCGGAGCTAGGAATATGCCTTTGCTCCAATTTGATTTGGTTATTTGGAGCCTTTGTTGACATTGCGTCTGCTGTAACGAGAAGAATGTCGAGCTAGAGCTGGGATTTTAGCATCACTCCTTTTTGATTTGGCTATTAGGAGCCTTTGTTGACATTGCGTCTGGTGTAACGAGAAGAATGTCAAGCTGGAGCTGGGATTTTGCCATCACTCCTTTTTGATTTGACTATTTTGAGCCTTTGTTGACATTGCGTCTGCTGTGACGAGAGGAATGTCGAGCTGGAGCTGGGATTTTGCCGTCACTTCTTTTTGATTTGGCTATTTGGAGCCTTTGTTGACATTGCGTCTGCTGTAACGAGAAGAATGTCGAGCTAGAGCTGGGATTTTGCCGTCGCTCCTTTTTTATTTGACCTTTGGGTCTTTGATGACATTGCGTCTACATCCTGCTGGCATGAGAAGCACGTCGAGCTGGAGTTAGGATTTTGCATCACTCCTTTTTGATTTTGCTCATTGGGGCCTTTGTTGATGTCGCATCTGCACCGAAAAGGAACGTCGAGCTGGAGCTCGGATTTTGCCATTACTCATTTTCTTGTTTGACACTTGGGTCTTTGATGACGTTGCGTCTACATCCTGCTAGCATGAGAAGCACATCGAGCTGAAGTTGGGATTTTGCCGCCACTTCTTTTTAATTTGGCTCATTGGAGCCTTTTTTGACGTCGCATCTGTACCGAGAAGGAACGTCGAGCTGGAGCTGAAATTTTGCCATTAATCTTTTTTTGTTTAACCCTTAGGTCTTTGATGACGTTGCGTCTATATCCTGCTGGCATGAGAAGCACATCGAGCTGGAGTTAGGATTTTGCCGTCACTTCTTTTTGATTTGGCTCCTTGGAGCCTTTGTTGACGCTGTATCTGCATCTTGTCAGAATGAGAAGAAAGTTGGGATGACCTCTAGACTGTACATGTTTCCATTAAGATCTGGCTCTCCTTTTGACGGAGCCTGGTGGGAAAATATGGTAGCCTTTCTTTTTATTTATGCTCATGTATTGTATACAGAGATCGGTGTGGACCTACCTGCAGGGCAGAGGAAATTTCATTTAGATATTTTTTATTTCCGAGATACTCCATCTTTTCAGCTTTTTATATCGCAAAAATCGCGATTGCCCAATCATTTCGACTTTTTATCTGCGGTGTCCAATCTTTTCGGCTGTTTTTATATTTTTTTTACTCGCTGCATTTTATTGTGAGCTGCCCCGTCATTTCGGCTATTTTTATATGCATATTTTTGCTCGCTGATTTTTATTCTGAGTCGCCTCATCATTTCGGCTATTTCATATGCATTTTTTGCTCGTTGATTTTTATTCTGAGTTGCCCCATCATTTCGGCTATTTCATATGCATTTTTTGCTACTTGCTGCTATTTTTTATATTGCGAGTTTGGAATCTAATACCAACCTTAGCATCAACATCACTACGACTGGAATATTTCCAGAAGCGAATCATCATTTACCGTGAAAGGACTTGGAGTTTGATACCGGTTTAGGCATCAGCATCGCTGCAACTGGGATATTGCCAGGAGCGAATCATCATTTGCCTTGAGAGAACTTGAAGTTTGATACCTTTATTAGGCATCAGCATCGCTATCACTGGAATATTGCTAGGAGCGAATCATCATGTGCTTTTGTAATTTGAACAAAGATGGCTTAGTAAACAGGGTTAGGATCCTGTTGACTAAGAATTTTTGACTTTATGAGCCGTAAGGGTCTCATAAAGTTATTTCTCCCTATGAGTCGTGAGGATTTCATGGGTGTATTTTCTACTTAGAAGTCGTGAGGACTCCCAGGTGGTATTTTCCCTTGCAAGTCGTAAAGATCTTATAAGAGTGTTTTCTCCTTATAAGTCGAAGGGACTTACAAGTGTCGTTCACCATATGGGGACATTTCGCGCCATTGGTGGAACTAGGTAAGGGAGTATTTATTCGTTCCCTTGGATTATATACAATGGTCAATATTGGACCGCTTGTAGGGCAAATTAGGGAATGTGATGGCTTAAGAACAGGTCCAGGTCCTTGTACCTTAAGGCTTTGAATCCCGTGAGGGTCTCATGGGGAAATTCTCCTTACGAGTCGTGGGGATCTCGTAAGTGTATTTATTAACGAGAGTGCGCCCTTTCGGGTTTTCACAAGCTCGCCGGTAGTCTTGCTGGTTTTACTCACGGCGCCCTTTCGGGTGTTCATCTGTGCCCATCTTGCTTGTGGGCATACCGCTTCTTTTTAGTGACCCATCGTTTGCCAACGGGACTTGGAGGTGACTTGATTGCTGGAGTAGCTGTGTAGCCAATGGGACTTTAGTTGCAGTCTTTGCCGTTGGGGGCTTCGATTGCAATATAGATCTCAAGGGAGCATATCACCGTTTTGGAGCGATTCACCATGTTTAAGGCGACGCACTAGTTTAGGGACGTTTCGGTCCATTATTGACATGTTTGAGGCGAATTTCTAGTTTAAGGAATTTTCGGTCCAATGTAGCCATTTTGGAGGCAAATATTAGTTTAGGGACATTTCGGTCCATCATCACCATTTTGGAGGCGAATGTTAGTTTAGGGACGTTTTGGTCCAATGTCGCCAAATATGCCCCCTGTGTATATTTCGGAAGGGAGAGTACCTACACCGTCGCTATTTTGGCGATATATTGCTTTAGATCTGCTCATCTTGTTGCGTGTTGGCAACAAGCGCCATCTTGCATTTTCTTTTCATTCATATTCATCGGATGAGTAAGGATTTTGACCCATCTGATCCAATCGAGCCATTTTATTTATGAGCTCTTGGAAGGTCGTTGGCTTGAAGAAGGCCATATATGAGAACACCTTTGAATTTAGGTCAAGGGTGGATATGAACATCCCATGGCTGTAGCTTCGTCGATGCGTTGCTCGCATTTTGACTAGAGATTTTGCTATCGGGTAAAATATTGAACCCAGGTCTCATTCGGTCCAACCATTTCGTCGACCAACGCCGCTACGATAGTGTTTTTATTCACACTAGCGAACCTGTGACAGAAAAGCATATCCATCTCGTCGAAGGTATTCACGGAATCATTTGGGACTCCCCCGTACCATTAGAAGGCGGCGCCTGTCAGTCTGCTGACGAATTGTCGGAGGAGCAATATGTCATTTCCTCCATTGTTGCCGCACATGGATTTAAATCGCGCAGTGTGCTGGCGAGGATTCCCAGTTCCTTTATACACATGGAACTTGGGGATCTTATATCCCGACGGGTACTTGATTTAATCATACCAGCCTGGGTATGGTAACCCGGTTCTGACAGTTTGTCCAGCTGCTTCACTAGCTTGATGAGCTCGTATTTTTTGAGCTACATAGTCATCAAGAGCATCCTTGGAGATCGTTTCTTCCTTAGCTGTTGATAAAGCCGGAAGAGGGTTTGATTTTTCCCCTCTGTCATCCTCGATGATTATCGGTGGATCGTCGGCTGGAGGTTCTGGCTGGATCATCATTCCAACCATGTCCTAGAACAGAAGCGCCATCTATTTTATATTAGCAGCTTATTCCGCGGCCTCCTTATCCTTCCTTTCAAGCACCCTTCGTAAGAACTCTGTATTGGTCTCCTGCTCTTGGCGCTGTTCAGATGTCGATTCCGCGATTTCTTTCTGCCCGGTATGTGCTGACATTTTGATCAGCATTTCCTGGAGCTTTTGTTGTTGCTCCTGAGATTTTGTCAACGACCGAGTTTGCAGTCGATGACCTACGGAAGCACGGCTTTCCTCTTTCCCGAAAGCCATGTAGACCGTATGCACGATCATGCCCCCAGACTTGGGGCGTTTGGGTCCATTGCCTTTGGAATTTGCCGCTGGCGGTGGAGTTTTCTACATCCTCGTTCTTTTGTGGGAGGTTGAAGTTGAAGGAGCCGTTGTAACATGCACTTGTATAGAAGACGTCCCTCGCTGTATAATGGAGGGATAACTCTTTTCCCGCCGAACCTTCATTTTCTTCAGTCGGCGAGAGTAGTCTTTGTCGATTACAGAGTCTTGGACTTTCAGCCAAACCCTGTGAATTTGGGAGGAGAGCCGGTGATGGGGCTGCTCCGGTTTTGTCTGCATTATAGTTTCTGCAGACAGGGGAGATTTCTTCAACACCGCGGTTGGAGAGTTCCTTCGCACCCTCCTAAGCAGATCAAAGCTGTTCCTGGTTGGAACAGCAGCGTCAACTTCTACCATTGGAGCTGGCGAAGTGAATCCAGAGGGGGAGTTGCCCCCAGCCTTTCTCACTTAGCGCCAGTGGCGACGTCGAGCTTTTCTTACAGACGGGATCACCTCAGTTTTGGAAGCGGATTCTTTATGCCCCTGGCTTTGTTGAAGGGCTGCTGTCGGTGTCAGCCTGTTGAAAACTAATGTCCGTGGAAGAGTTTGGGGTGGAACGACCAATCTTTGAGAGACTGATCTTTTGATAGGAGAATCACCTCTGACTACTTCACATGACGGAGAAGTTGGGAGGGCTATCCGTTTTGGGGAAGCCCCTTCAGGTATGACGAGCTTCTTTGCGGACCCGTTTTGGTTCTGGCTCAGCCTTTTGAAGACTGAGACATCTGATCTTCGGCTCAGTCTGTTGAAGACTGAGGCATCGGATTTGGATGGCCCGTTGAGAGGGGCCGTTGTGGTTGCAAGTCAATTGAAGACCGACTTCTTGGGAGCTTCGTCTTGCGCCGCTGGGGCGCTGAAACTCATCGGCGGGAGCATGGTACCGAAGAACAATCCAGTAGTGACTTGAGTTACTTGCCCCACCGACATTGAAAAGATGGAGGCCGCATTGGGCCCGTAAGTCACTCCTCCATTTAGGGCGGAGCGGGAGTTGCTGCTGCAAGAGCAATTGGAAGCCATTGATGTTCTCTTCTGCACAGGAGCAAGACACATGTTCTCCGCCGAACACAGAGACGAGACCGCGTAGGTCCGTCTTGCCTGAATTTCAAGGGCAGATGCTATTTGGTGCTATCCGTCCACCTCTCCGAAGATGCCAAGTTGATTTATGACGCCGTATATCGAAGGTTTAGACGGATGCGGCCGATGTAGTAGACTTCGTCAGATTCCCCCTCGTTGAGGGGTTTTTGATTGTGGGGACGTTCTTCCCTGCAGGCGCAAGCCCCTGCAGTTAATTACGCTACCGCATAGCGGTAACCACTTTCTCCTTCTCTAGATGGTCACTTCGTGTCGTGGGTGTTTATTTTGTTTTTGGTTGCCCGTGAATTGTATACGGAGACTAATTTATGTTGTCGCCCGTAGGGCGTGGATTAGTCCAAATCCGTATTTTTCTTAGATTTGGGTTTGGGGTTGGGTTTAAGGATACGTTAGTCTCATTCGAGACTATGATCAACTTAAACGTTAGTTAAGGATACGTTAGTCTAATTTTAGACTAAGATCAACTTAGCGGGATCGTTTAGATCCAACAAGAGAGCATTTGAACTCTATTGTTTAGTTTAGGGACATTGCGGTCCATAATTAGTGTAAGGACATTACGGTCCAAGGTTAAGGACATCATAGTCCATGGGCTTAAGGACTCCACAGTCCGAGGTTAAGGACATGGTCCATGGGTTTAAGGACCCCACAGTTCAAGGTTAAGGACATCATAGTCCATGGGTTTAAGGACCCCACAGTCCAAGGTTAAGGACATCATAGTCCATGAGTTTAAGGACCCTACAGTCCATGGAATGTCTGGTTATCGGGACCCGTCACCTCTCTGAAGACGTTGAAGGATTACAACGACAAATATCAGAGGAGTGAAGAGATGTACCCTTGAACCGATATTGGTTGGGATCTATAGTACAATTTGGGACTAAGATCAAAGATTTATGAGCATATGAGCTCAATTAATCTGAATGAGGGGTTTATGGTCAACTTGGGCTCGGCCCACTCAGTTAAAATGTTAAACATTTGACAATGCTGAGCATTGCGTTGAATTCTGACAATATTTTTGTCTTTTATTGAATGCCGAGCATTCATCATAGCTCTAGGGCATTATTTTAAAGAACAGTTTATGTTCTTTTAGCACACACCTGCGGAGCACGTGGCGCGCTTGGCGCTTTGCGCCAGTCAAAGAGCGCAGAGCGCTTCTGCTGGGTAGCGCACACGTGAGGAGCATGTGGTGCGCCCGGCGCTGAGCGCCAGTCCATGAGCGCAAGGCGCTATTTTATGAGCGCAAAGCGCTATTTGTTCAATGGCGCACACGTGCGGATCACGTGGTGCGCTCAGCGCTGAGAGCCAATCCATGAGCGCAAGGCGCTATTTTATGAGCGCAAAGTGCTATCTGTTCAGTGGCGCACACATAAGGAGCACGTGGTGCGCTTGGCGCTTTGCGCCAATCAAAGAGCGCAGAAGCGCATCTGATCAATTTTATGATCTGAGAAATAAATTCTCGTTTAGAAGAGACTTTGTCTCAAGATTCTAAGAACAAAGTTCTTATTTTATAGGAGATGTTTCAATCTCTTATTTTGGTGAAAGGCTTTGCCATTACGGGTCTGTGATCAAAGAGAATTGAATTATTCTTCCCCCTTTTATAATGAGATGTTCATGATCTCCGAAAGACAATTTGTCTTATAGATCTATGATCTGTGAGAAAAATTATGTTCTTCTTCTTATTTTTTGTATGATGAGATCCTTTGATCTCTTTGTGAAAGACTTTGGTCTTATAGATCTATGATCTTAGAAAAAAGAAGTAAATTCTTCTTTTATACGAGACGATTTCGTCTTTATGTTCTTTTTACCTTAAAGAAAATCTTCTTCTTCCGAGAGCTTGCTCTTCTTTCTGAGATTTCTCAAAGTTTATGGGGGGTTCCTCTCTGTGTTTTTCTATATCCGAGACTTGAAGTCTTGGGGCCTTTATATAGGGTGAGCCGATTTTTTCAATCAGTTAAGGAGATCTTTTCTCCAATTGATTTGGGGATTTCCCTACCGTTGGATCTTTGATCCAAAGGCTTCTGATTTACAGAAGGCAATCTTCTTGTTTTTAACAAGATTGGGAAATCTTCCCATACAGAATTTATTCTGTATTTTGGTGATTTTTAATCACCTTTAGATCATTGATCCAACGGTGCTCTGATTTACAGAGCACAATCTTTTTGTTTAGAAAGATTTTGAGGAATCTCTCCTTAACAGAATTTTATTCTGATTAATTGATGATTTATTATCTTTATTGGATCTTTGATCTGACGGGGGGGGGAGCTTTTAGTTCTAGCGCTAGCGCACCCGTGCTTTGTACGTGGTGCGCTGCTTAGAGCGCAGTGCACTTAGCGCTAGCGCTTACGTGCTTTGCACGTGGTGCGCTGCTTAGAGTGCAACGCTCTTAGCGCTAGCACTCATGTGCTTTGCACGTGACTACGTGAGTGCTGCCTCAGAGTCTTTGACTCTCTAAGCGCTGGCGCTGCTATGAAGCGCTGCTTCATTTCAAAATTTGAAATTTTGAACATAGCTGATTGGGGGAAACAACACCAAATCTTAGTACCTCAAAATCCAAGGGCAATCATAGCAAACCGCTATTTTGTTCGTGAAACACGACACACGAAGTGTGGAGTGGAAAGAGAAAAAGGTCCCACCGGGCCTGCCAAAATCTGTTTACCGCCGAAAATGGGGATGAACTAGGATAGATCGTCTTGCCTGAATTTCGGGACAGATGCTATTTGGATTTATCCGTCCACCTCTCCGAAGATGCCGAGTTGATTATAGCACCATATATCGGAGGCTTGAACGAATGCGACTGTTTCAGCAAACTTTATCATATTCCCCCTCGTTTGCGAGGGTTTTTGATTGTGGGGACGCTTTTCCCTACAGGCGCTACCCCTGCAGTTAATTACGTTACCGCATCGCGATAACCACTTTCTCCTGCTCCGGAGGTTCACTTTGTGTCGTGTGTATATTTGTTTTTATTTTTGGGTTTCCCATGGATTGTATACGGAGACTAATTTATGTCGTCGCCTGTAAGGCGTGGATTAGTCCAAATCCGTATATTTTTAGATTTGGGTTTAGGTTGATTTAAGAACCGTTAATCTGGTTTGAGATTAAGATTGACTTAAACATATGAGCATTTGGGCTCGATTATTTTAGTTTAAGAACATCACGGTCTATTATCGCCATATTTGAGGCAAAGTTTTAGTTTAGGGACATTTCGGTCCACTATCGCCATTTTGGAGGCGAATATTAGTTTAAGGACATTTCAGTCCACTATCGCCATATTTGAGGCGAGGTGTTAGTTTATGGATGTTTCGGTCCTTCATTCGTCCTGTACGCACCTGTATTTGTTACGTGACAAAATGAACAATGGAGATATGGAATGTGCCCAATTTGTGGCACGATACAGTTTGAGGCGTGCACGTCAATTTGGAAGTGCACCAAGGAGTTGTTGGTTATCGGGACCCGCCAGCTCTCCGAAGATATTAAAGAATTACAATGACATAAATCAGAGGTGGGAGAGATGTACCCTTAAACCAAATCCCGTATTTTAGGGAAAAGACTGTGATGGACCTAAGAATCGTCAGTCATATTTGAGACTACGATTAACTCAGGAGATACGAATGAAGATCGGTTTGGATATGAGTTTGGATATCACAAACATAAACTTAGCCAATTTGGACAAGGATTGGGTTGCCATGTTTGAGGCGAATATTAGTTTAGGGATATTTCGGTCCATTATCACTATTTTGGAGGCGAATATTAGTTTAGGGAAATTTCGGTCCATTATCGCCATTTTTGAGGCGAATATTAATTTAGGGACATTTCGGTCCATTATCGCCATTTTGGAGGCGAATATTAGTTTAGGGACTTTATCCATCTTGTATACAAATGTATTTATTACGTGGCAGAATGAACAATGGAGCTATGAAATGTGCCCAATTTAGGGCACGATCCAATTTGAGGCATGCACGTCAGTTTGGAAGTGTAACAAAGAGTTGTTGATTGTCGGGACCCGCCACCTCTCTGAAGACGTTGAAGAATTACAACGATATATATCAGAGGTGTGGAGAGATGCACCCTTAAACTAAATCCCGTATTTGAGGGAAAGAGAGGTGGTGGACCTAAGAATCATCAATCATATTTGAGACTACGATTAACTTAGGAGATACGAATGAAGATCGGTTTGGATATCAGTTTGGATATCACAAACATAAGCTTAGCCAATTTGGGCTAGGATTGGGTTGCCATGTTTGAGGCGAATATTTAGTTTAGGGACATTTCAGTCCATTCTCGCCATTTTGGAGGTGAATATTATTTTAGGAACATTTCGATCCATTATCACCATTTTGGAGGCGAATATTAGTTTAGGGACATTTCGGTCCATTATCGCTATTTTGGAGGTGGATTTTAGTTTAAGGACTTCTCGGTCCTTTATCTATCTTGCGTACACGTGTATTTGTTACGTGGCAGAATGAACAATGGAGATATGGAATGTGCCCAATTTGGGTCACGATCCGATTTGAGACATGCACGTTAGTTTGGAAGTGCACCAAAAAGTTGTTGGTTGTCGGGGCCCGCCACCTCTCTGAAGACGTTGAAGAATTACAACGATATATATCAGAGGTGTGGAGAGATGTACCCTTAAAACAAATCCCATATTTGAGGGAAAGAGAGGTGGTGGACCTAAAAATCGTTAGTCATATTTGAGACTATGATTAATTGAGGAGATATATAGGATGAATATCATTTTGGATATCATCGATGAGAGATCATTAGTCATGTTTGAGACTAAGATTAGTTTAGATATCAATTTGGATATCATATATATATGCTTAGCCAGTTTGGGCTAAGATTGTGTTTCTTTAACACCCAACAGTGCTGTGCACTCGGCTGCATATAGCGCTCACGTGTATATCACGTGAGGCACTCCAATAGTGCTAAGCACTAACTTTTGTGGAGCTCATGTGTGTTTCACGTGAGACACTCCAATAGTGCTAAGCACTAAATTTTCCTGGCACTTAAGTGTGTTTCACGTGAGCGCTTGTTCTTTTGGAGATTTAATCTCTGTTTATATTTTTAGAGAACTTAAATTTCTGTTGATGGTATTTTGACCATTAACGATCACCAAGATCATTATTTTGAGGATCTGAGATCATATTCTTTAAGAAATATGTTCTTGATTTGAAGGAACTAAGTTTCTGAAGTATTATGAACTCTATGTTCTTCATGTTCAAACTTGTTCTTCCCTGAATCTTTGATTCTCAAGAATAAGATCTTCCCGATGAGAATTAAATTCTCAACCAGTGGAAAACTTATCTTGTGGATCTCAGTTCCAGAGAAAGAACCAAGTTGTTTGAAAAGGGTTAAACCCTAAGATATAGTATATTAGGTAAAGGAGATATTTTGATCTCTTTTTTTTTTTTTACCTAGGGTTATTTTAGGAGGGAGATCTTCTTCTTTGAGAGAATTAAATTCTCTGTTGTTTTTAGAGCCTTCTGTATTTTTACATAAGCTTATGGGGGGGTCTCCTCTCCTTTTTTCCCTCTCCTCCTAGATTTTAATCTCCTTGCTTCTATATATAGGAGAAAGGAAGAAATCAGCATGTTAAGAAAATCTCTCATTGAGAGATCATGATTAATTGGTGAATTTTATTCACCCTTAGATTTTCAATCCAAAGGTTCTCTGTTTAACAGAGAAGATTTCTTATTTGTTTACCAAGATTAGGAAATATATTCCTAAGATAGAATTTTATTCTATCATATAAATATCTTGTTAGTTTAACAAGATTAGAATTTTATTTTATCTTATTAATATCTTATTATTTTAACAAGATTAGAATTTTATTTTATCTTATTAATATCTTGTTATTTTAACAAGATTAGGAAAATATTTTTCTAACATAGAATTTAATTCTGTTATATGAATATCTTGTTAGTTTAACAAGATTAGAAAAATATTTTCTTAAGATAGAATTTTATTCTATCAGATGATCACCGTTGGATCTTTGATCCAAGGGTCTTCTGTTGAACAGAGAAAATCTTTCTAGTTTTAGATAGATCGGGAAAATAATTCCCACATAGAATTTAATTCTATCAAATGGTTTAATTGGTGAGATTTTATCACAATTGGATTTTAAATCCAAAATTCACTGTTAGAGAAAGATCTTTCCATATTAGAAAGATCAGGGAAAATATTTCCCAAATAGAATTTAATTCTATTACATAGAATTTAATTCTATCATATGGGAACATTTTAAATTAGGGCGCTCACATGTTTTGCATGTGAGCGCTGCCAAAGAATGCGGAAAGAGAACTCAAGTGTTTAACATGTGACCCCTAGTGTTGGTTTTAGGTTGTTCATTTTCAGCGCTCATATGTGTTCCCTGATTAAAAAACCAGGAAAAGATTCAGAAGAGGCATCACGTGCTCACACGTGACCAGTGGTCACGTGTTGGCACGTGATAGTCAAGCAGCGGCACAGAGCATATTTGTTCTCTAATTAAAAGTCAAGAGGAAGCTTCAGAACAGGCATCACGTGCTCACACGTGACGAGTGGTCACGTGTTGGCACGTGATGGTTAAGCAGCGGCCAGAGAACAGAGCGCAGAAGAAGAGAATCCCATTCCAGGGGTCACGTGCCTACACGTGACCAGGGGTCACGTGGCCACACGTGACCGGCTTTAAGAGCCTTATTCTTTAACAGAATTAAATTCTGAGGATAAATCTTTCAAATCTTTCTAAAATGAAGAAGGATTATCTAAAACCGTTGGATTAAAAATCTAAAGGTGATTAAATATCACCAATTTATGGAAAAATCTTGGACTTGGAAAGATTTCCTTCTAAATCTAACCGAAGTAACAAAGAGATATCTTTGGATCTAAAATCCAATGGTGAATAAAATTCACCCAACAATCTAAAGGCCCAGATTAATGATAAATATAAATCAAATCTCTCAATGAGAGATTTACTAAACAGATTGATTCTTTTCCTTCTCCTATAAATAGGAGCCAAGAAAAGGAGAGGAGGGACCTTTGGACCTTTTCTTTTGATACACAGAGAGAGAGATATAGAGCCTTTGATTCTCTGCAAAAGGAAAACCTTAGGTAAGAGAAGAAAAGGGAGGCTTCAAAAGAGAATTTAATTCTCAAAAGAGTTTAACTCTTATATAAAAAAAAGAACTTGGTTCTTTCTCTGGTGGAGGATCTGCAAAGTGCACATCTCCCCATGAATTGAGAATTTAATTCTCATTGGGTTGAGATCCTGCCATGCAGATCTAAAACACAGAGGAGGAACTGAGTTTTGAGAATTTAATTCTCACAAAATGATAGGAATTCAATTCCTTTGAGATAAAATTAGGGTTTAACCCTATGTTATGGGAATTTAATTCCTTCAAAATGAACAGAACTAGGGTTTAACCCTAATTGAGAACATAATTCTCTCAAACTCACAGGAACTTAATTCCCTTAAGAAAAGAAATTAGGGTTTAACCCTATTTAAGAATATAATTCTTTAGAAGAAAACAGGAATTTAATTCCTCTAAAGTTTGTTGTTAGGGTTTAACCCTATGAAGAATTTAATTCTTAAAAGATGAACAGATCTTTAAAACATGCAAAGAACCAGAGTCACGTGCTACCACGTGACCCCTGCAAAGATCCACAGAAAAGAACTTTGAAGAAACACCTCACGTGTTACCACGTGACTCCTGCAAAGATCTATAAAAGAGAACTTTGAGGCAATGCCTCACGTGCCCCACGTGATCTCTAAAGTACACATAGAAAAAGGCAAAAGAAACAGAAAAGAGCCCTAGGGCGCCCTTACGTGTCGACACGTGACCCCTAATGAACATTCTAACAGATCAAAGCGTGAGCCTCCATCACGTGCCCACACATGATGGCTTTCAGAATTAAAAGTATTAAACACTTATCTGTAGAACAAAATAAAGGGAAGCAGGGCGCTCTCACGTGCTACCACGTGGCCCCTTGGCTGAAGCTCTAACAGATAAACGCCCAAATTCTTATCACGTGACAACACGTGATACTTCAAAGTATTCAATACTTTTGACTGAATAAAATAAGGGGAATCATGGCGCTCTCACATGTCCACACGTGACCCCTCTCTCCTTAGTGTTTAACACTAGTCTGGAGATTTTGTCCCCAGCGTTTAACACTGATTTGCTTAGTGTTTAACACTAATTTGAAAACTCTATTCCCAGTGTTCAACACTGATTATCTTTTAGTGTTTAACACTAACTTGTTAGTCTTATTCCCAGTGTTCAACACTGTTGGTCTCTAGTGTTTGACACTAGCTTTAGCCCAATTGGCTAAGTTTCCAGAGGCAAAGCCTCTCCTTCAATGAACCAACAGAGGGCCAACATCCCAAACATGATTGGACTTAGCCCAAGCTGGCCATAAGTCCTCAATTCAAACTTAACTGGGCCAATGGGCTCATAATATAATAATTGATCTCAGTTTCCAAATTGGACTACAGATCACTTAATCTACCTTGGTTTAAGGGTACATCTCTTCACTCCTTTGATATCTGGCGTTGTAATTCCTCAACGTCTTCAAAGAGGTGACGGGTCTCGATGACCACACATTGATACGGACTGTGGGGTCCTTAAACTCATGGACTATGAGGTCCTTAACCTTGACCGTAATGTCTTAAAACTAAACGCCGGACTGTGGAGTCCTTAAAATCCACGGACTATGACGTCCTTAACCTTGACCGGAATGTCTTAAAACTAACAACGGACTATGACGTCCTTAACCTTGACCGTGATGTCTTAAAACTAATGCCGGACTGTGGATTCCTTAAATCCACGGACTACGACGTCCTTAACCTTGACCGCAATGTCTTAAAACTAACATTGGACCGCAATGTCCTTAAACTACCTATTGACTGCAATGTCATTAAACTAAACAACAAGGCTCCCCTAATCGCTCTCTTGTTGGATCTAAACGATCCCGTTAAGTTGATCTTAGTCTAAAACTAGACTAACGTATCCTTAACAAACGTTTAAGTTGATCTTAGTCTCAAATGAGGCTAACGTATCCTTAAACACAACCCCCAAACCCAAATCTAAGATAATACGGATTTGGACTAGTCCACGCCCTACGGGCGACGGCATAACTCAGTCTCCGTATACAATCCACGGCCAACCAACACGAAACAAACACACACGACACGAAGTGATCATCTGGAGAAGGAGAAAGTTGTTACCGCAATACGGTAGCGTAATTAACTACAGGGGCTTACGCCTGCAGGGAAGAGCGTCCCCACAATTAAAAACCCCTCAATCGAGGGGGAATCTGACGAAGTCTGCTACATCGGACGCATCCATTTAAACCTTCGATACACGGTGCCATAAATCAACTTGGCATCTTCGGAGAGGTAGACGGATATCACTAATTAGCATCTGCCCCGAATCTCAGGCAAGACCGTCCATGTCTTGGCCGTCATTCGGAGGGGAACAGATTCTGGCACGCCCGGTGGGACCTTTTCCTCTTTCCACTCCACACTTCGTGTGTCGTGATTCGCGAACCAATCGCGGTACGCTAATGGTTGCCCTTGGGTTTCGAAGTACTAAGATTTGGTGTTTCGTTTGCCTTAGAAAGCGAAAGGATCAATGGCTGGCAACTGCTCAAGCTGCTCCAACTGCAAATGTAACTGACGCTCCGCCTCACCTGGAGGTGTAACCTATGGACCGCAGGCTGCTTCCCTGTTTACTATGCCTGTGGAACAAGTGACTCAGGCTACCACCGGTCTATTCTTTGGGACCATGCTCCCCCCGGTGAATGTTAACATCCCAATGCCCGTACCGGAAGCGTCAAAGAAATCAGTCTTCGATCGACTTGCTACTACCACGGCCCCTCTCAACGGGTCGTCCAACTCCTCGGTTTTCACCAGGCTAAGCCTGAACTCCAAAGGGCCCGCCAAAAAGCCCATGGTACCTGAGAAGGCCATCCCGAAGAAGACAGCTGCTCCCGAGGTCGTCAAGGCGGCTTCTCCTCCCAGAGGGTTGGTCTTCGCGAGACCGACTACCCCCATTCCCGCTCCCGCTCAGAAATCTGTTTTTGACCGAATGGACGTAGCTTCTCAACGAACGTCAGTCTTCAAGAGGCTGACACTGGCAGCAGCCCTTCCCCAGAACAGGGAGCAAGACGAAGCCGTCGCTAAATCAATCTCAACAACCCGTCATGCCTGACGTCGCCACTAGCGCCGGACAAGGAAGACTTGGGGAAACTTCCTCTTCGGGCTAACTCCACCAGCCCCAACGGTGGAAATTGAGGCCGCTGTTCCAACCGGGAACAACTTTGAGCTGCTAAACAGGGTACATAGAAACTCGCCGACTACGGTTCTCAAAAGATCCCCTCCACCTGCGGAGAATGTTATAGAAACAAAGCCGGAGTAGCCTCCTCAACGGCTATCCTCCAAAATTTATAAACTTTGGCGGAAGGTTCAAGACTCGGTAATTGACCAAGATCACTCTCGTCAACAGAAAAGGGCGAAGGTGCAGGAAGAAAAGAACCGTCGTGTCAAACAACAAAGGACGACAACCGTTTGGGTGCCCGCTGCAACGGCTCCCTCCACGTCGACTACTCAAAAGAGAAGAAGGCCGGAGAAAGTCCCCACTCCTGCAGCAAATGTCAAGGACAATAAGCCTAAACACCCTAAGTCTGGAGGCATGATGGTGCATACGGTATACATGGCGTTGGGAAAGGAGGACAG
Source organism: Agapanthus africanus (assembly GCA_030015575.1). Lineage (NCBI taxonomy): Eukaryota > Viridiplantae > Streptophyta > Magnoliopsida > Asparagales > Amaryllidaceae > Agapanthus > Agapanthus africanus. The sequence continues at coordinate 646,422,730 of CM057344.1, forward strand.
CCGTACATCCACGGGTCATAGACCACTTACACGGTCAGTAACCAAAGCTCAGGAGCAACAGCAGAAGCTCCAAGAAACGATGAACGCGATGGCCGCACTCACTGGGCCGAAAGAAAGCCCCGAAGCGTCAACTGATCAACGCCAGGAGCAAGAAACTGACGCTGAATTCCTTCGCTGGATATTAGAGAAGAAGGATAAAGAGGGTGCCGAACAAGCAGCCAATATACAACGAATGACCCTCCTGTTCCAGGACATGGTGGGAATGACGATTCAACAAGATTCTCCTGTTGAAGATCCTCCAATCGTCCCTGAAGACGACAGGGGAGAAATGTCAAATCCTCCACCCGCTCTGTCAACAGCCAAGGCGGAGACAATCTCCAAAGCTGACCTAGACGAATATATAGCTCAGCAGATACGGGTTCACCAGGCGACTGAGACAGCTGGTCAAGTTGTCAGAACAGGGCGACCATATCCGAGCTGGTATGACCAGATCAAGTACCCATCGGGCTATACAATACCGAAATTTCATGTCTATAAGGGGACGGGCAATCCCCACCAGCATGTTTCCCAGTTCAGGGCGCTTTGCGGTAACACCGGCGGCGACGATAAGCTCTTGCTTCGCCAATTCGTCGGCAGCTTGTCAGAAACAGCGTTCGAATGGTATTCTGAACTCCCGAACGATTCCGTCAAGACGTTCACTGAAATGGAGTTGCTATTCACTCAGTGATTCGCGAGCGCCAGCGAACGCACCCCGATAACGGAGTTGATTAATGCCAGGATGAGACCAGGCGAGACGTGGGTCCAGTACGCTATACGCTGGCGAAACTTGTGGTCGAAATGCGAACAACGCATTGAGGAAGAGCCCGCGGTGGGCATGTTCATGGGTACCCTAGATCCTCATGCAACTATCTCACAGTTCATGATGTTCTTTAAGCCAACCACGTTACAGGATTTGATCGACAAGTTGGCCCAGATGGACCAGATGGGTCACAGACCGTCTCCCCCGAAGCCAAAACCTCGGAATGACAAGGGTAAAGGGAAGGCAACCTTCGTTGTGAACGCTCAGCAGCAACCGAGTGCCCCAAAGCTGGTGGATCAGCTGGAAGAAATACGGCGGTATTACAATGAGAAAATGAAGCTCCCCTACCCATTCCCGCGGGATAAGACGAAGAGGCTATTCGAGCTGGCAATACGCAACAGGCTTATCAACTTGCCAAACCCAAGGCGACCGCCGCAACCCAGTGAGGTGAATAACCCCAACTACTGCCCTTACCATCAAACGGTAAGCCATTCGATTGAGGATTGCTTCATCTTCAAAGGATGGATTGAAGATCAATACCTACAGGGAAAGTTTGCGCTGTCCGAGAAGTGGAAGGTGAACCCGCCACAACCATACACGGCTAAGAAGACGGACACACCGGGGGCAACTTGTTCTTTCATTGAAGAAGCTCCATGGGAAATCGTGCTTTCAGCAAGAACCAAGAAGATGCTGAATGATCTTAAAACATGCCCGGCGATTAGGTGGAAGAACCCGCTGGAACCCCAGATCATTGAAGGGATGCTGAAGCTGCGCCCAACTCCGAAGATCAGCAGTGATGGCCCGAGCACTCATAACCAGTCGTCGAAATCTTCAAAGAAAAAGAAGAAGAAAGCTAAGAATCCCGTGAAGCCTGGCAACAAGCGCACGGACTTACAAAAGCAAATTGACGCGCTGGAGGAATATAACCAGAAAGCACGGACTCCCATCACACTCCAAGAGTTCCTCAACCACTTCTTTCAAAAGGAAGATGAGGGGGAGAGTTCGTCGGATGAATCCGAGGGATACGTGGCGAGTTGTAATGTGATCTCCCACTCATTTACCGACGATGAAAAAAACTCCTGGCACTAAGAAACTGGGGGCAGAGCCTGAACCGGAGCTTGTATAGCCGACAGACGAAATGATCGACGCCTTTCTAGACGAGATTCGTTTGAAAAGTAAAGCCGACCAGGAGCGTGAGATGGCCGCATCTGAAGGAGCCAAACGCATGCGACTAAACGAAGGAGTCAAAGCACTCCCGCCAGATCGAAAGACACCCGACGTGGATAAAAACATATTCAAGACGAGGAAAAGGTTTGCCAAAGCCATGTCAATGGGAATGAAACTACCACCCTCGGAAGAAAACACGCTCGATGGGGCGGAGAGGCACCCTAATTATTGCTCATATCATCGGAAGATTTCACACCCCACTGAGGAGTGTGACGCTTTTAAGATATGGTGGCAGGGATATGTTGCTCATCGGCAACATTTTAAGCGAATGAAATGCAGAACTCGTCGGGAGCAGAGAAGTACGACCGAAGGACACAAAAGAACTACCGGCAACTGTTACACAGTCAACGACGGGGGATCGCAAATGCTCACATTCGGGAGCGATTCTGACGAGGAAATGGCTCTGGGAACTCTCTTTAAAGAATCCATTTTAGGGAAAGAGGAAGAACCAGAGGCCTGCGAAAACATTCAGCTGCGCAATCGCACACTCCCGGAAAAGAATCTCGGACCCGCAACTAGAAAAGATAAGGGAAAGGAAAAGGTCGCTGAGGATATTGCCTTAGATGAACAAATTATGAAAGAGATGACTGCCAAGGACCCGTCTAAGAAGAGTAAGGTGGACTACAACATCCTAACACACCTGAGAAAGCTACCCTCGCAGCTCAGCATTCTCGACGCCCTCCTGTTATCAAAGGAAGCGAGAGATTCATTAATCAAGGCGCTATAAGAGCTCGAACAATTCCAAGCCTTCCTCGCCGAAGAAAGGATGAAGGATGAACTGGAAGAAGTGCACACAGCCGATATCACTTTCGGTGACGAAGACATACTCCTTGGGACGTGCGACCACAACCGTCCCCTATACGTCTCTGGATATTGCCACGACATAAAGATAGGCAAAATCTTGGTTGACAATGGGTCTTCCATTAATCTCGTCAACGTGCGGGTATTGAAGGAAATCTGCATGAGCGTTCAGCACCTCGCTCGTGACAAAATTACCATCTCCGGTTTTGACTCCCAGTCGTCACGGACTCTAGGATCTGTAATACTAACGTTACGCTTCGGACTGCTCGTCACAGACATTAAGTTTCACGTCATTGACGCCAAGCCCTGCTACAACGCCTTGCTCGGTCGTCCTTGGTTACACGAGTACAACATCATCCCTTCTACGCAACATCAGTGTATGAAGTATTTCAAGGATGGTCTCGAGTACACCGTGACAGGCGAGCTAAACCCCTTCTCCGTGAACGAAGTCCACAATTACGAAGATGCAAAGTACTTTTTTCCATATTTCGAGGATACAGAGAGATGTCGCAAACCGGAGAACAAAGCCGCTGCCACCATTCATGTTTTCGGGAGTGATACCGAAGAAGAAGAAGAGATAGTTTACTCTAGGCCGTCTCGACGCAACGACCCGAGACCGTCCGCTCCCATACTGATCTTCGGAAGTGATTCGGAGGATAAGGTTAATGCTGTGTTCTCCAGTCGGCCGCCAATACAAGAATTCCCTGGTGATGATCAGAGTTTACAAATCACCATGATTCCGCGGGAGTACTACAAAGATCTTGACGCGCTTGAAGCTCACAACGTGCAAGACCTGCAGACTTTTTACGTCCCTCCCAAGCGAAAAGGCGAAAAGGCGATCCTATTCTATCGATCCTCGGAAACAAGGGTGGAGAAAGAGATCTGGCATGGCGCGGATTCTACACTTGACAAGTTTCAACCCATCCGTTTGCCCAGATATTACATAAACGGATTGAAAAGGCTATTGAAGCGCCAAGGGGTACCTTTAAAACAAACTATTCGACAACCTCAATTCTATAACAGGATTTGGGATGTCCCTGGGACTCAGCGCAAATTGCCCAACGGGAGAATGGAAACGCTTGGGCTTGGATACGTGAGAACCGAGAAACGGGAACGAGTCCACGGTAGCTACGCCATATATAGCTTCGATGAAGAAGAGGACGCCCTGTCGGGAAACGTCGACTCCTTATCAAAACTAGATCCCGCAATCAAAGTGCCGAGTCCGTCATTTGAAGAGCGAATGGACAAGCTTATCAGGAAAGCGGGTCAAAAAGCTCGGGACGGACATAACCGCGAAATGGCCATCTACGAGAAAGCCATGACGCAACGTCTTCTTCAACAGGCTGCCAAAGACGAAAATACTCCTCCCTGTCAACCTGTTGTGCAAAAGGCCCGACGCAGAGGTAGAAACAAGTCAAAGAGCAGAAAAGGCGCTCGACAGCGACAAAGCGGGACCGAGAAGTCACGCGATCGTAAATCGAGCGGTCCAGATTTGTCCCTTATGAAAAAGATGAGTCAGACATACTCTTTTCCTCAAAATAAAACACGGAAGATACTTGACATCGCTTTAAAACATCGAATGATTACACTTCCGAAGTCTAAACACCCTGAGTAAGCTAATGAGGTCTCTCATCCGGGCTATTGCTCTTATCACGGAGCCATAGGACACCCTATCGAAAACTGCTTCACCTTCAAGAACTGGGTCGAAGACCAATACCAGTAAGGCAGATTTGCTCTATCCGACAGCTGGAGGGTAACGCCTCCACAAAAGCACGAACCCAAAGCCACAAGAGCAGAATCAGATCCACATCGGTCTTGGAAGAGAGCTCGTACCTGTCGTATGATAACGGTATCAAAAGAAGAGCCCGAGAATATGGATGACTTTCCCTGGTGCTTTGAAAACAGCGATGACGAGGTAATCTCGGAATTTCCGCCGGCGCCGAAAGAACTGGAAGATGGCATACATACTACTGCAGATAACCTCAGGAAAATTGAGCTGGGAACGACGAACGACCCGCAACCGACATTCGTCAGCGAGTTGCTATCTGAAGAAAGGGTGGCCGCGTTAAAAGACGTGCTTATGCAGCATAGAGATTGCTTCGCATGGAACTATTCTGAAATGCCAGGACTAGATCCAGAAATTGCTGTGCATAAATTGGCAATATCCCCGGACGTTAAGCCAGTCAAACAGGCGCCGAGAAGAACGCGGCTCGAGCTTGAGATGAGCATCAACGCCGAAGTCAAGAAGCTGATCGATTCTGGGTTTATCCAAGAAGTTCAATATCCTGACTGGATCGCCAACATCGTCCCGGTAATGAAGAAAAATGGGACAGTGCGCATATGCGTGGACTTCCGGGATCTCAATAAAGCTTGACCGAAGGACAATTTCCTAGTACCGGTAACCGAGCTGATGATAGATAACACGTCCACTCACGAGGTTTTCTCTTTCATGGACGGCTCATCAGGGTATAATCAGATAAAGATGTATCCCGAAGACCAGAAGCATACCGCATTTCGGACCCCTCTGGGAATATTCTGCTACAAGGTGATGCCCTTCGGTCTAAAGAACGCCGGTGCCACCTATCAAAGGGCTATGACGAAGATCTTTGATGACCTTATACATGAAATCGTCGAATGCTATATCGACGATCTCGTGGTTAAAAGCAAATCATACGAGGAACATCTCGAGCATCTGAAGACCGTATTTCAACGCCTTCGACAATACAACTTGAAGATGAATCCTCTTAAGTGCGCATTCGGAGTTTCCTCAGGCAAATTCCTAGGATTCATCGTCCGACACCGGGGTATCGAAATAGATCCATCGAAGATCAAGGCGATCATGTAAATGCCTCCGCCAAGAACTCTCAAGCAACTGTGGTCTTTCCAAGGGAAGCTCGCGTACATTCGGCGATTTATAGCCAATCTTTCAGGCAAGTGCCATCCTTACAGCCACCTGATGAAGAAGGGACCCCCGTTCGTTTGGGATCGTAAATGCCAAGACGCGCTGGACGAAATCAAGCAGTACCTCCAGAATCCGCCAGTGTTAGCTGCTCCGGTTAAGGGAAAACCCCTTATTCTTTATACAACCGCCCTCGAAGGTTCCTTAGGCACATTATGGGCGCAAAAGAAAGAGCACTCTACTACTTAAGTCGAGTTCTACCGGGGGCAGAAAGCAACTACTCACCCATTGAAAAATACTGCCTGGCGTTGATCTTTGCGATAACGAAACTCAGGCACTATGCGTTGGCGCATGAAGTCCGTCTCATTTCGAAGGTGGACCCCCTTAAATATTTAATGTCGAAGGCCATATTGACATGGCGACTCGCTAAATGGGCCCTGCTCTTGATGAAGTTCAACATATCAGCCTCTTAAGGCAGTGAAAGGCCAGGCCATCGCCGACTTCCTAGCTGAGCATCCGATACCTGGCGATTCTCCTCTGAATTGTGATCTGCCAGACGAACATGCGTTTGACGCGATCGACGGTGGTGATACCCGATGGGAACTCTATTTCGATGGAGCGTCCTCCATGAAGAAGCGTAAACAAAGTACCCCTATAATCAAATCGGGGGTAGGCCTTATCTTCGTGACTCCACAAGGAGGGATAATGCGCTTTGCCTTCTCCTTAATAGAGCCGAGGACGAACAATGAAGCCGAATATGAAGCTCTGATAGCAGGCTTCGAGATCGCCATTGACATGGGAATTGAAAACCTTCTCATATACGGAGACTCCCAACTGGTCGTTAGTCAAGTAAATGGCGACTACCAAACGTGCAAACCAGAGTTGGTGAAGTGCGGCGAAAAGGTGCAACAACTGTTGACCCAAATTCCCTCCTACGTGCTGGAAAACATACCGCGCATGGAAAACAGCAAAGCGGACGCGTTGGCCAAGCTTGCTAAAGAGCTGGCCGATGAGAACTTCGATGACGTAAGAATCGTGATACAAAGCCGTCGGGTGCTTGCCCCAGCAGAAATATCTCCGGAATTACCCGAAGAAAAGGGAGCGACTGAGCAGACGACCCTGCAAATAAAAGATCGGGAAAAGGCCGAGGATTGGAGAGAAGTCTTTATAGACTACTTCAAATACCGTCGAACGCCCGAAGATGCGTCCTCAAGACATCAGCTTATGAAACGAGCTCTGTCTTTCGCCTTCGTCAATGGTACTCTGTATAAGAGGTCGTTTGATTCTCTGTGGTTGAGATGTCTGGGACCTGACGAAGCGAGAAGAGTCGTTCAGGAAGTTCACGACGGACTTTGCAGTTCTCACCAAGCAGGACCGAAGATGAAATTGAAGATAAAACGGATGAGTTACTACTGGCCCACGATGATTCAAGACTGCTTTGAATATGCGAAGCAATGCTACTCATTTCAGATTCATGGGGACTTTATCCATCAGCATCTAAATTCACTCCATCCAACGGTGGCTAGCTGGCCGTTCGAAATGTGGGGGACTGACATAATCGGCCCCATCGAACCAGCATCATCCAGGGGACATCGTTTCATCCTGGCGATGACTGATTACTTCTCCAAATGGGCTGAAGCAGTATCGTTAAGAGAAGTGAAGACAGAAAATATTCTCCATTTCTTTATGACGCACGTCATTTATCGGTTTGGAACTCCGCGACGGATCGTTTCCGATAACGGACCAGCCTACAGAAGCCACAAGATTAGTCGCTTCGCGCAGCAACACAACATAGACTGGAGATATTCCTCAGTTTATAATCCAAGGGCTAACGGTCTAGCTGAGGCTTTCAACAAAACCTTGACAAAGATCGTGAAGAAGACGGTGTCCCGAAACAAAAAGGACTGGCACGAGAGACTGCAAGAAGCTCTCTGGGCATATCGAACTACGTTCAAAACGGCCACGAACACAACGCCATACGCGTTGGTATTTGGTACAGAAGCAGTACTCCCCCTCGAGATAGAGCTACCCTCTCTACGAGTGACGGTCCACTACGAACTGACGGACGAAGAAAATGCTCACCCTCGGCTTGAGGAGCTTGATGCCCTTGATGAGACCCGGCTCATAGCGCAACAAAATCTGGAGTCTTACAAAGCAAAGATGACGCGCTCATACGAAAGATTGACCATGCCGAGAACGTTCCGCCAAGGCGAACTCGTGCTAATGGTCAAAAGACCTATGATCCCCAATCGCGCCAAACGGGGAAAATTCGAGCCAAACTATGAAGGCCCGTACATCATAGACAAAGTCTACCAGGGTGGAGCGTATCTACTCATAGATATGCATGGTGAAAGACCTTTCAGGCCAATAAACGGTCGCTTCCTGAAGAAATACTACGCTTAACGGGTTAAGGCCTAGGTCAATGATAGATGCCGACGACTATGTCCGCTCGCTATATTCCTAAGCCCGAACTCTGAGTAGTAACCGACCTTCTTCAACGACGGACCGAAACGTCCTTAAACTAACGACGGACCGAAACGTCCTTAAACTAACGATGGGCCGAAACGTCCTTAAACTAACAATGGACCACTATGTCCTAAAACTGGTTGTTGACCGAGATGTCGATAAACTACGGTGGATCGCAGTATCTCAAAGCCGATAAAAAAAAGAGAAAAAAAATAAAATAAAAACGGTATGTCCATAAGCAAAATGGGCACGGATGAAAACCCGAAAGGGCTCCGTGAGTTAAAACAGCAGGGCTACCAGCGAGTGTTTGTGAAAACCCGAAAGGGCTCAACCTCATTAAAGGATGCTTGCAGGGTCCTCACGACCTTGTAAGGAGAAACCATCCGCGTGAAATCCTTACGACTCACAAGGGAGCAACACACTTAGGAGTCCTCACGATTCCTAGGAAGAAATTACACTTGCGAGATCCTCACGACTCGTAAGGAGAACTCTCTTATGGGACCCTCACGGCTCATAAGATTTGAAAGCCTTAAGTTACAGAGACCTGAAACTGTTCTTAAGCAACTCCCACAAACTTCGATATTGCCCTACAAGTGGCTCAATACTGACCCTTGTATACAATCCACGGGCGTGAATAAACATTTCCCTAACCAAGTCCCATCCGTGACTAGGGATATGTTCATATGGCGAACAACCCTTGTAAGTCCTCTCGACTTATAAGGAGAAGACCCTTTTATAAGATCCTTACGACTTGCAAGAGGACATGCACTTAGGAATCCTCACGATTCCCAAGGAGAAAACACACCTGCAAGATCCTCACGACTTGTAGGGAGAAATACCTTTGTGAGACCCCTACGGCTCATGAAGTCAAAAGCCTTAGTCGACAGGACCTTTAACCCTGTTTACTAAGCCACCTTTGTTCATATCGATAGAAGCAAATGATGATTCGCTCCTGGCAACATCCCAGTTGTAGCGGTGCTGATACCGAAATCAGTGTCTAAAATCCAAGCTTGCAGCGAAGAGGCTAGCGACCCACACATGCATACGAAATAGCCGAAATGATGGGGCAACTTGCAATAAAAAGCAGCAAGTAAAAATGTATGCATGAAAAATAGCCGAAATGATTGGGCAACTCGCAATAAAAAGCAGCGAGTAAAAATAAAATAAATAGCCGAAATGATTGGGCACCACGAAAAATAGCCGAAATGATGGGGCAATCACGACTTTCGCGATATAAAAGCTGAAATGATAGAGCATCACGGAAAAAGAAATAAAATAAAAATGAAATTTACGCCCTATAGGTGATGTTACATCAATCCCTGTATACAATCCAAGGGCACAAACAAAGAAGCGATCATACTCCCCCCCAGGTTTCATCATAAGAAGAAGCCAAATCTTGACGGGCCGCAAGTGATCTAGAGATTGTCTCAACACTCGTCTTGTAACGACGGACACAACTTCAAGCGAAGCGGAACAGCGAAAACTCCCAGTTCCATGGCTAGGCGTTATACGGATCACCAAGAGTCAAATCCCTACCCCGTTAAATGCGGATACAATCAACAAATTCCTGGTCACGTGGAACGCGGATAACGTCACTCTTTGACCCCGTGGAAAACGTCCAGAGCGGAGCCTGGTCCTCGCAGAACACGGCAGTTAACCCATGGGAAGCATCCAGAGCAAAATTCCTGGTCACGTGGAACGCGGATAACGTCACTCTTTGACCCCGTGGAAAACGTCCAGAGCGGAGCCTGGTCCTCGCAGAACACGGCAGTGAACCCGTGGGAAGCATCCAGAGCAAAATTCCTGTTCACGTGGAACGCGGATAACGTCACTCTTTGACCCCATGGAAAACGTCCAGAGCGGAGCATGGTCCTCACAGAACACGGCAGTGGACCCATGGGAAGCATCCAGAGCAAAATTCCTGGTCACGTGGAACGCGGATAACGTCACTCTTTGACCCCGTGGAAAACGTACAGAGTGGAGCCTGGTCCTCGCAGAACACGGTAGTGAACCCGTGGGAAGCATCCATAGCAAAATTCCTGGTCACGTGGAACACGGATAACGTCACTCTTTGACCCCGTGGAAAACGTCCAGAGCGGAGCCTGGTCCTCGCAGAACACGGCAGTGAACCCGTGGGAAGCATCCAGAGCAAAATTCCTGGTCACGTGGAACAAGGATAACGTCACTCTTTGACCCCGTGGAAAACGTTCAGAGCGGAGCCTGGTCCTCGCAGAACACGGCAGTGAACCCGTGGGAAGCATCCAGAGAAAAATTCCTGGTTACGTGGAACGCGGATAACGTCACTCTTTGACCCCATGGAAAACGTCTAGAGCGGAGCCTGGTCCTCGCAGAACACGGTAGTGAACCCGTGGGAAACGGCCAGAGAAAAATTCCTGTTTACGTGGAACGCGGATAACGTCACTTTTTGACCCCGTGGAAAACGTCCAGAGCGGATCCTGGTCCTCGCAGAGCACGGCAGTGAACCCATGTGAAGCATCTAGAGCAGAGCCTAGTCTTCGCCGAACACGGCAGTGAACCCGTGTGAAGTATCTAGTGCAAAATTCCTGGTCACGTGGAACGCGGATAACGTCACCCTTTGACCCCGCGGAAAATGCCCAGAGCGGAGCCTGGTCCTCGCCAGCACGGCAGTGAACCCGTGTGAAGCATCCAGAACAAACACCGGACTGTGGAGTCCTTAAAATCCACGGACTATGATGTCCTTAACCTTGACCGTAATGTCTTAAAACTAACGATCAACCATGATGATTCTAGACTGAATTTACCTTGGTTCAAGGGTATATATCTTCACTCCTTTGATATTTGGCGTTGTAATTTCTCAACGTCTTCAAAGAGGTGACGGGTCCCAGTAACCACACATTTCGTGGACTGTGGAGTCCTTAAATCCACGGACTATGAGGTCCTTAACCTTGACCGTGATGTCTTAAAACTAACATCGGACTGTGGAGTCCTTAAATCCACGGACTATGACGTCCTTAACCTTGACCGTGATGTCTTAAAACTAACATCGGACTGTGGAGTCCTTAAATCCACGGACTATGACGTCCTTAACCTTGACCGTGATGTCTTAAAACTAATATCGGACTGTGGAGTCCTTAAATCCACGGACTATGAGGTCCTTAACCTTGACCGTGATGTCTTAAAATTAACATTGGAATGTGGAGTCCTTAAATCCACGGACTATGAGGTCCTTAACCTTGACCGTGATGTCTTAAAACTAACATCGGACTGTGGAGTCCTTAAATCCACGGACTATGAGGTCCTTAACCTTGACCGTGATGTCTTAAAACTAATATTAGACTGTGGAGTCCTTAAATCCACGGACTATGAGGTCCTTAACCTTGACCGTGATGTCTTAAAACTAACATCGGACTGTGGAGTCCTTAAATCCATGGACTATGAGGTCCTTAACCTTGACCGTGATGTCTTAAAACTAACATTGGACTGTGAAGTCCTTAAATCCATGGACTATGACGTCCTTAATCTTGACCGTGATGTCTTAAAACTAACATCGGACTGTAGAGTCCTTAAATCCACGGACTATGAGGTCCTTAACCTTGACCGTGATGTCTTTAAACTACGGTACCCTGGAGAATATCCCAAAACAACCCCTGACCCCGTGAAATACGGATAAGGGTGACCGCACCCAGCACTTGCGGGTCCTCACGACCTGCAAGGAAGAAAACTCTCTTGTGAGATCCTTACGACTCCCAAGGGAAAACCCGCGTAAGAATCCTCACGATTCTTAAGAAGAACTTACGCCTACAGGATCCTCTCGACCTGTAAGGAGAAAAACTCTTTATGAGACCCTCACGGCTCATAAAGCTCAAAAGTCTTAGGAGGCAGATCTTAACCCTGAATCCTAAGCCATCGCTACCCTGCAAGCAGGCCAAGATAAATTGTCCACATAACAAGTTCAATTGAGAGGGACACACCATTAAAAAAAATATATATGTCTTTATTCATGAAACAAAATGGATACAAAGTACAATTCATGAAAGAACAAAAAGAAAATACTCTCGTTCAGGAGTATGTACAAAAAGAAAGGAAAAGATACAAGTTTTTCAAGCCGGCGGGCGATTTAGCAATTTTGCTAGCTCATCCTACTTTTGCTGGGCCATAGCTTCATGATTCAGGATCGCCAGAAGACGAGTCTCTGCCTGAGCCTGCTGGGCCTGATATGAGGCAAGCCGAACTTCGAGCTCCTTCTCGGTAGCTTTGTGGGCCTCGACTCTTGCACGAGTAAACTCGGTGGCCTTGTCGATGGCCACTACCTCCTTGATGGCCTCTTGAAGCACTCGCCACAGTTCATACGCTTTGTTGGCCTTGGCGGTAAGATTAGCTTGAAGCTCGCTCAGCGCCTTAGAAGCCAGCTCCCTCTCCGAGAATTTGCGACTGAGCCTCTTCTCGCACAACACTATGTTCGCCACACATTGCTCTATAAGACCACGCAAGCCCGCTTTCACGACCGCAACCTTTGAAACAGGACGTATACGCTCAAGACCGTATAAACTGTAATGACCCTAAAAGCTTTATACATTTGTATTATCCCTCTTCAATAATATAACATATTTATTTGTACTTGGTATTTTCCTTTTTCTATTAAATTTATTATTATTTTATTCCTCAATCTATTATGTATTTTTCTGTGTACAATTTCTTTTTCTTATATTTAAGTTTTTTAACTTCTCATTCTTATTTTTTCTTTCTTAAATATTTAACCCAAATCCATTATTCTTATTCTCTACAGCCCATCTGAAAAGCCCACTTTCTTTTTAAGCAACATCATATATTTAATTCTAATTAAATATGTGCATGAACAACCTTGTAGCTCATTGGTTAAGTGCTTACATTGTTATTCCAAAAGTCACATGTTCAAATCCTCATTCTTGAAATTATTTTTTTTCATTTTTTTATTCTTTTCATAACCTACAAATGAGTCCTTTCATTTCCAAAATGAATGGTGGCCTTTCATTTCTCTTTTAATTCTCATGTTAAATGCATATATTATTATTCACCATTACACCATCTTTATTTGTCCTTCTCTATCTTTTCCTTCCTCACATTTTTTATCTCCCACTTCTCCCTCTTCACCTAGAGTCCAAGAAGAAGAATATGAAGAAGTCTTCAAGAAGGTCTCGCTAGTAACGCGAGGCTATCGGCGGATAGACAAGCCCGGTGATAATACCGGCTTGTGTATGTAAGTCCCTTCTCTCTTTCCTTCCCTCCATCTCTTTCTTTTTCTCTTTATATTTCTCTTTTTTTATATTGCCATGAAAAACTTCGCTTGACATATCATAGTTCCTAAATAATTAATTAAATGGATACATATATAAATAATGAACACACAAACATACACACATATATAGTTTGTAAAGTCTTTTTCATTACTCTCAATTCACATGTTAATATTTCATAGTGACCAATTAGGATTGCATGTTTGTTGTTTTATTTTAAATCACTTTATTTAAAGTTTGTAAAAAAAAAATGAAGTTATGAATAAATACCATGGTTTTCTCATTTCTCATATATGACATATCAATACCTTTAGTTTTAAAATAATTTTTATAAATTAATTTTTAATTCTGAAAATTTCAGGAAATTTACATATGATAGAATATATTATTTTGTACACGCTGTAAAAATTTTAGATCGAACCGCATAACGGTTTAGGAATTACATCGCTTTTATTCACTTATCGCAAAACAGAAAACTGCAGTTATCGGTCAACTTTTAGGACACATAACTTGATATACCGGTATCCAAATTGAGCAAACTCAGGTGTTTTTGATATCTACATCGAATGTTCTAGATTTTCTTAGTTTTATAGTTTTACTGAAAATCCATCTAAGATAAAGAAAACTGCGTTATAATATTAAGTGACGGATCTGGACAGAATCTGTCATGATTCGCACACTGTTTTTAAATTAGTCATAACTCAAACTCCCGATGTCCGTTCGTGACAAACTTTAGATGTGTAGATGTACAATTGATAGAACTATAATTTTATGTATACTTGATTACTTAGAAATGCATGAAACACCCCGATATAGGCTTTGCAATACAATATATAGTTGCTGTCCAGAAATCTGAATTTCTGTTTTAAACGCTGATATTAAAATGATCATAACTAGAGCTTCAGAAATCCAAATCGTATGAATCTTGGTGTTTTAGATAAGTAAATCAAAATACCTACAATTTTATAATAATATTTATAACCTGAAACCCGATGGAAATTAACTCAAACTGCGTTTTAAAAATATGTGACGGTGCCGAATAGATTCTGATCTGTTTTGCGCGACGATACGAAAACATATATATATCTCTCAAACCGGTAGTCGTATTTAGGTGAAACTGGAACTCACACATGCAAAACATTTAGAGCCATATTTATGTTTATATTCCTCATTCGCTCAACTTGATTAATTAGTCGTACATAATATTTCTTTACAGCATTGTTTATGGTAGTTACTCGAATAATATACTTGACTCATTTCATGCTATTCGAACATGTATACATATTTATCTTGATCATTAAATTGTTGTATGTACATAAAGACGATAATTAAATACTTGAGTTGTATTTTGAAAACTATAAAAAAGTATTTTTACATAACCCCCCATCAAGTTTTATAAATTACCCTGAGGACCCTAGCAATTATAAGACTTCGATTCACATCCCTGATTGTCTGACTCGGGTTTGAGTCTGATTAATCTGACTTGAATATGATTCAAGTTAATCTACAAACTAAAAGATTCCAAGTCAATATGAACACATGAATCCATGAATACAATCATCAACTTATACAATTTGACTGAACCGAACCATGGATATATATTCCTTTTACATGATTCCCAGTATTCCATTTACATGACTCTACGGTTATAACAGTTTCCTGATATCATGGTTTCGGTCAGTCAGTCAATCAATCATACAACCAATACAATTTTACAAGATAACAATATAAACAAGATATCGCGGGGTTTAAGGGGTAGATTGGTAGAGAAGGTGTTAAAAGTGGCACGAGACGGTCAGAATTAAGACACCTAATATGAATCCAATTGCCGTTGTTCCGGGTTGTATAACGGAGCCTTGTACTCTATTTTCCATTTGCTCTAGTCTCTGGTATATAGAGACTCCTCTCGTATACACTGGCATTCTTCTGTACCAAGTTACAAACAACAACGTTAATACTAAATACAATAATATAACAATATAATACAACTGTAAAAGCTACTCTCTCCCTCTCTCTCTTACTCTCTGTCTATTCTATTCTCCTCATATCTTTGGGACTTACCGAGCGACCTGTTCGCTGACGACATTCTATTCTTTCTTCTTTGAATGTCGTCAGGTGGTTTGGACTCGTCAGAGAACAAGCCCACTGCTGAAGACTTGGACCAGTTCTGTGAAGACCCCGAGCTCTAGACATTGTACATTTTCCATTCAGTACTTTTCATTTCCTGTTATGCCATTGTTTAGGCATCGCTTTTGTTTCATTTGTATTTACTTTTCATGCATTGTACAAAAGAATATTAATAAATAAAGTTGTTGTTCAGTTTATATCTCTTGTCTCTTTTGTATTTACTTTTATGTTGCTTAGTTACGCTTAGCGTATTTGCTTCTGAGTAAATACGTTGCGGACCGGTCCCGTCCCCTTCGCCGTACATCGGGAAGCGGGGCGTGACATAAACAAGCCCCCGGTCGATAGCAATAGCCGATCTAAAACACGCGCACATCATCTGGTATGGGAAGCAACAAATTTTTTTTCCCGATGTATATCCTATCAAGCATGCATTCGCAACTATATGAATATCCGAAAAGAAATAATACCCGAAGCTCTGATGTGCATGCAACATGGTGATGGTGTTCGCAATTAAAGGAAGTTCTCATGGGAAGAACACAAAGTTCATTCATGCAAGCAAAAATATACATACGAGTACCCAGCATACATGAAAGTTCAACATAAAGCATGGGAAAACTAATTTGAATATACTACGCTAGCGGGAAAGGTCGCCAAACAAAGGATCGGTAGCACAAGGGTTAACAAAACAAAAAACAAAATTCTCCATCTCTCTCTCTGCTTTCTCCAACACATCAAAGCGACGGTTTTCACGAGGAGTCGCTCCCCACCGATTTGCGCCATGTTCGTCCGCAAAAGCAGACATAACAGCCCACCGAGCTCTTATTTTGCTCAAAAGGTGAACTGAGCGATCTTTCAAAGCCTGAGTAATCAGGCACGCCTCGTGAATACCCTCGAGCTTTTCTTCAGCCACGTCAAGTATCGCCAGGGTCATCTCCGCCGGGTGAGGAGGGACGTCGGCAAGCACGGCAGCAAGAATCATCCGGAGCCAGAGGGAGCCCATTGGGAGGGGGAACCCCCTACGAGTCGAGAGTTCATATACCGCCGAGTCGCATTCGTCGTCGGTAAGGAGGGGATCCACCAATTGTGCGGCAAAGCATGGGATCATCTCCTCGATAGGCACTTCCTATGGTTGTCGACGAGCATAAGGGCGGTTGCAGGCCATGACACTCAGTTGTGTCTCAAGACAAAACACACCAAAGTGAGAATAAATTTCTCTGTGAAGGAAAAATAGGCTATGGCCTCAGGACTATAAAGAGGAGCATTAAATGCTACACGCGAAGAACATGGCATGATGGAACTATTCCAAGGCCCAAAAAGGGGAAGGCATTGGAAATCAGGAAAGGGGACTATTTCCAAGGCTCGTTTTCTGCATCTAATACCATGCACAAAAATAGGGCAGGGAAAGTTGAACAACCCCATCGAAGGGACCCCACGTGCAGAGCACGTGAGCACTAAACTTGGTATGCATTAGAAAGTAAAATGGTGCCTTACACACCAAACACGTCAACAGTGACAATAACAAAAAGAGCAAAATCCCAAAAAGGCATGCAAACACAGAAGGACACGATAAAACTTATCATTCATGCTTTAAAAAGTCCATACAAAATAAAAGAAACACGTTTACAACGGTAAGACCTCAGACGCAGGGCATGGATTGAGAAACTCAAACGTAACTTTGTCCAAGATCTTCCAGGCATTTCGAACCATCCTAGTATGTTTTCTCTCACAGTCACAAGCGTCGGGATCCTCACGAATGTCCTCCACCCTCCGATAGGCAGCAAGAATAGCCGACTGCTGAAAAGCCTGGTGCAAGAGATCAATGAGGTTGTCGCGCCTTCTCTTCGAGATTAGGCTCATCAGATACACCGAATGTATCTTATCCTCGGCAGCGTCCAATGCCCTGAGCGGTACACCGGTGCAGAAGAGAGGAAGCGCCTCCCAGATCGCCAGCACGATGAGTCTCAGAAGAGAAGAGTGACGGGGGAGTAGCCGATGGTTGTACTCGTCAAAGTGGCTCATAATCTCAGCACACTGAGCGTTGGTGAACTCCTGATTCTGACTACGGCCCAGTGCACGAATGTTCCCGTAAGAAATGATTTCATCAAGAGCATACATATGGGCGTCCATAATGCCTGAAATAAAGAACATAAGGGTTTAGGGTAAACTTCTTGGATGTGAAGGAGACGACTCAGGGCAAGGAAACCAAAAGAAGTCCCCATAAGAACAACTTAGTTCTTCGTAGGAATTAAATTCCTTTCTGAAAAAGGAAATTAAATTCCCAGAAAATTTCGTTCCAGAGCCAGAGCTCCTTGGGATGGAATTAAATTCCATGGAAAACAACCGACATTATCATCTTCCTTAAAAATTAAAAAAGCCCTAAGAGATCTACTGTCTGAAAATTGGATGGGTCTCTGTTCTTGTTGATGAACTTGAAGAAAAAATGGATTCATGTTAAAAGGGGTGAAACCCTTGATGTGGATTTAAAATCCAGAGAGTTGTTTTAAATGAAGGTTCTTCGATCGTTCAACATCATTACCTGAAAGGAAAATTCTTTCTTGAACAGAGTTAAACTCTGAAAATTTTTCAAGGCAGAGAACTAAGCTCTGGAAAAAGAGAATTAAATTCTCAAAAGAAGGAAGTTCTCAAAGGAGGAAGATGAGCAAAGTGGAGGCTCTTCTGAAAAGACATGGGCATTTATAGGATGGGATGGAAAACATTTCATCTACCCCAGGCCCAAAGCAGATCCAACAGTCACAAAAGTGACAGCGTTGCACTCACGTGCAGACATGTGAGAACAACGCTGAGGGGGCATTTGTTCCCTGATTAAAAAATCAGCAAAAGATTCAGAAGAGGCATCACGTGCTCACATGTGACCAGTGGTCACATGTTGGCACGTGATAGTCAAGCAGTGACACAGAGCATATTTGTTCTCTAATTAAAAGTCAAGAGGAAGCTTCAGAACAAGCATCACGTGCTCACACGTGAAGAGTGGTCACGTGTTGGCACGTGATGGTTAAGCAGCGGCCAGAGAACAGAGCGCAGAAGAAGAGAAGCCCATTCCAGGGGTCACATGCCTACACGTGACCAGGGGTCACGTGGCCACACGTGACGTGCTTTAAGAGCCTTATTCTTTAACAGAATTAAATTCCGAGGATAAATCTTTCAAATCTTTCCAAAATGAGGAAGGATTATCTAAAACCGTTGGATTAAAAATCTAAAGGTGATTAAATATCACCAATTTATGGAAAAATCTTGGACTTGGAAAGATTTCCCCCTAAATCTAACCGAAGTAACAAAGAGATATCTTTGGATCTAAAATCCAATGGTGAATAAAATTCACCCAACAATCTAAAGGCCCAGATTAATAATAAATATAAATCAAATCTCTCAATGAGAGATTTACTAAAAAGATTGATTCTTTTCCTTCTCCTATAAATAGGAGCCAAGAAAAAGAGAGGAGGGACCTTTGGACCTTTTCTTTTGATACACACAGAGAGAGATATAGAGCCTTTGATTCTCTGCAAAAGGAAAACCTTAGGTAAGAGAAGAAAATGGAGGCTTCAAAAGAGAATTTAATTCTCAAAAGAGTTTAACTCTTATATAAAGAAAAGAACTTAGTTCTTTCTCTGGTGGAGGATATGCAAAGTGCACATCTCCCCATGAATTGAGAATTTAATTCTCATTGGGTTGAGATCCTGCCATGCAGATCTAAAACACAGAGGAGGAACTGAGTTTTGAGAATTTAATTCTCACAAAATGATAGGAATTCAATTCCTTTGAGATAAAATTAGGGTTTAACCCTATGTTATGGGAATTTAATTCCTTCAAAATGAACAGAACTAGGGTTTAACCCTAATTGAGAACATAATTCTCTCAAACTCACAGGAACTTAATTCCCTTAAGAAAAGAAATTAGGGTTTAACCCTATTTAAGAATATAATTCTTTAGAAGAAAACAGGAATTTAATTCCTCTAAAGTTTGTTGTTAGGGTTTAACCCTATGAAGAATTTAATTCTTAAAAGATGAACAGATCTTTAAAACATGCAAAGAACCAGAGTCATGTGCTACCACGTGACCCCTGCAAAGATCCACAGAAAAGAACTTTGAAGCAACACCTCACGTGTTACCACGTGACTCCTGTAAAGATCTATAAAAGAGAACTTTGAGGCAATGCCTCACGTGCCCCACGTGATCTCTAAAGTACACATAGAAAAAGGCAAAAGAAACAGAAAAGATCCCTAGGGCGCCCTCACGTGTCGACACGTGACCCCTAATGAACATTCTAACAGATCAAAGCGTGAGCCTCCATCACGTGCCCACACGTGATGGATTTCAGAATTAAAAGTATTAAACACTTATCTGTAGAACAAAATAAAGGGAAGCAGGGCGCTCTCACGTGCTACCACGTGGCCCCTTGGCTGAAGCTCTAACAGATAAACGCCCAAATTCTCATCACGTGACAACGTGATATTTCAAAGTATTCAATACTTTTGACTGAATAAAATAAGGGGAATCAGGGCGCTCTCACGTGTTCACACGTGACCCCTCTCTCCTTAGTGTTTAACACTAGTCTGGAGATTTTGTCCCCAGCGTTTAACACTAATTTGCTTAGTGTTTAACACTAATTTGAAAACTCTGTTCCCAGTGTTCAACACTGATTATCTTTTAGTGTTTAACACTAACTTGTTAATCTTATTCCCAGTGTTCAACACTGTTGGTCTCTAGTGTTTGACACTAGCTTTAGCCCAATTGGCTAAGTTTCCATAGGCAAAGCCTCTCCTTCAATGAACCAACAGAGGGCCAACATCCCAAACATGATTGGACTTAGCCCAAGCTGGCCATAAGTCCTCAATTCAAACTTAACTGGGCCAATGGGCTCATAATATAATAATTGATCTCAGTTTCCAAATTGGACTACAGATCACTTAATCTACCTTGGTTTAAGGGTACATCTCTTCACTCCTTTGATATCTGGCGTTGTAATTCCTCAACGTCTTCAAAGAGGTGACGGGTCCCGATGACCACACATTGATACGGACTGTGGGGTCCTTAATCTCATGGACTATGAGGTCCTTAACCTTGACCGTAATGTCTTAAAACTAAACGCCGGACTGTGGAGTCCTTAAAATCCACGGACTATGACGTCCTTAACCTTGACCGGAATGTCTTAAAACTAACAACGGACTATGACGTCCTTAACCTTGACCGTGATGTCTTAAAACTAATGCCGGACTGTGGAGTCCTTAAACCCATGGACTACGACGTCCTTAACCTTGACCGCAATGTCTTAAAACTAACATTGGACCACAATGTCCTTAAACTACCTATTGACCGCAATGTCACTAAACTAAACAACAGGGCTCCCCTAATCGCTCTCTTGTTGGATCTAAACGATCCCGTTAAGTTGATCTTAGTCTAAAACTAGACTAACGTATCCTTAACAAACGTTTAAGTTGATCTTAGTCTCAAATGAGGCTAACGTATCCTTAAACACAACCCCCAAACCCAAATCTAAGATAATACGGATTTGGACTAGTCCACGCCCTACGGGAGACGACATAACTCAGTCTCCGTATACAATCCACGGGCAACCGAACACGAAACAAACACACACGACACGAAGTGATCATCTGGAGAAGGAGAAAGTTGTTACCGCAATGCGGTGGCGTAATTAACTGCAGGGGCTTGCGCCTGCAGGGAAGAGCGTCCCCACAATCAAAAACCCCTCAAGCGAGGGGGAATCTGACGAAGTCTGCTACATCGGACACATCCGTTTAAACCTTCGATATACGGTGCCATAAATCAACTTGGCATCTTTAGAGAGGTAGACGGATAGCACCAATTAGGATCTGCCCCGAATCTCAGGCAAGACCGTCCATGTCTTAGCCGCCATTCGGAGGGGAACAATATGCTTTGCATATGAGCGTTCACGTGTTTAACACGTGAGGCCTATTTGGCCTTTGGTTATTATCTACTTCCATCGTTTATATGCTTTGCATATAAGCGCTCACGTATTTAACCCGTGAGGCCTATTTGGCCTTTAGGTTTATTTTATTCAGCGCTCAGATGCGCTCACGTGTTTAACAAGTGAGGCCAGTTTGGCCCTTAGGTTTATTTATGTTTAGCGCTCATATGCCTTGCATATGAGCGCTCACGTGTTTAACACGTGAGGCCAGTTTGGCTTTCCAATTTTTTAATTGCAGCGTCTATATGCTTTGCATATAGGCGCTCACGTGTCTAACACGCGTGGCTCTTTTAGCCCATTTATTTTAACTGTGGCGTTCACGTGTTTAATACGTGAGGCTTATGCAGCGCTCATATGCTTTCCATGTAGGCGCTCACGTGTTTATCAGGTGAGACTTATGCAGAAAGGAATTTTTCCTGTTTTCCTTCTTCTCTTTTTTTATGAGGGAACAGATGCTATTAGCCAAAAAATTTGGTGGGAACAAATGCCCCCACTATTTTGCCCACTTAAGTATGTACGTAGGTGAAGTAGTGCAGAGTTATACATGGCTATAGAATTGATTTCTTAGGAGACAAGTTTAGAGTCCTTGTAGCTTAAGGTTTTTTTCATCTTCATGAGCCGTAAGGGTCTCAAGAAGGTTTTTCTCCATATGAGTCGTGAGGATCTCATTTGTGCGTATTCTTCCTAGAAATCGTGAGGATTCCTAAGTGTATTTCACTTTCGTGAGTCGTAAGGATCTCATGCAAGTATTTTCTCCTTATGAGTCGGGAGGCCCGCAAGTGGTTTATTCACTTTATTGGCGAATGTGGCCCACGGATAGTATACAAGAGTCAGTTTGGACTTTCTTGTAGGGCAGCGATGCCTTAAGAAATATGTTTAGATCTGTCGTCTAAGGCTTTTCAATTTTATGACCCATGAAGGTCTCATAGAAACTTTTCTCCCTACGAGTCGAGAGAATCTCGTAGGTGTTTTTCTCCTTAGAAGTCGTGAGGACTCCTAAGTGTATTTTCTCTTGAGAGTCATAAGGATCTCACAAGAGAATTTTTCCCTTAGGAGTCGAGAGGACCCGTAAGTGGTTTCTTCTCCTCATTGGTATGCGACTTTAGAGAATGTGTCTCGTGGATAGTATACAAGAGTCAATTTAGACCTTCTTGTAGGGTCACGGTACTTAGAAAACTGGTTGATATCCCCGTTGCCTAAGGCTTTTCACCTTCATGAGCCATGAGCGTTTCACGAAGGTGTTTTTCCCTACGAGTCGAGAGGTTCTCACAGGTGTATCCTAACGTGAAATATAGATAATCCCTATTCTTTACGACAGGGGTCCGTTAGGTTTATGGTACTAGGGTTTTAATCCGTGGTACCGTCGCGTTGGCTAATGTATTCCTCGATATGCGGTCTTTAAGCTGTCGTTCGAGTATCCCCGTGACTGTCACGTCTCTGATCCCTTCGAGGGACGGACAAGACGTCTTCAAGTAATCTCCTTAGGTCATATTACCGTAGAAAGTGCAAGAGTTAGGAATTTTCCATATCGCTTTTTACTTCAGGTTAGGCTCAATTTGGAGCCCCGATGAGTCATAACCACTCCGCGCTGGTGTGGAATGATCTCCGATAGTCTTTTAAGTTTTATATGAGTTTCTTTCAAGGCCCTAAACCTGGGAATATACCGTTGCTTCATTTCTGTTTGACGATAGCGTGCCGTTTCTTTGCTGAAGTAGGGTAGACATATGTAGGACCTCTATGCTGTATATATTGCAGTTGAAGTCCGGAGCTAGGAATATGCCTTTGCTCCAATTTGATTTGGCTATTTAGAGCCTTTGTTGACATTGCGTCTGCTGTAACGAGAAGAATGTCGAGCTGGAGATGGGATTTTACCGTCACTCCTTTTTGATTTGGCTATTTGGAGCCTTTGTTGACATTGCGTCTGCTGTAACGAGAAGAATGTCAAGCTGGAGCTGGGATTTTGCCGTCACTCCTTTTTGATTTGGCTATTTAGAGCCTTTGTTGACATTGCGTCTGCTGTAACGAGAAGAATATCAAGCTGGAGCTAGGATTTTATCGTCACTCCTTTTTGATTTGGCTATTTGAAGCCTTTGTTGACATTGCGTCTGCTGTAACGAGAAGAATGTCGAGCTGGAGCTGGGATTTTGCCGTCGCTCCTTTTTGATTTGGCCTTTTGGTCTTTGATGACATTGTGTCTACATCCTGCTGGCAAGAGAAGCACGTCGAGCTGGAGTTAGTATTTTGCCGTCACTCCTTTTTGATTTGGCTCATTGGAGTCTTTGTTGACGTCGCATCTGCACCGAGAAGGAACGTCGAGTTGGAGATCGGATTTTGCCATTACTCTTTTTTTTGTTTGACCCTTAGGTCTTTGATGACGTTGAGTCTATATCCTGCTCTGCTGGTATGAGAAGCACATCGAGCTGAAGTTAGGATTTTGCCGTCACTCCTTTTTTATTTGGCTAATTAGAGCCTTTGTTGACGTCGCATCTGCACCAAGAAGGAATGTCGAGCTGGAGCTGGAATTTTGCCATTACTCCTTTTTTGTTTGACCCTTGGGTCTTTGATGACGTTGCGTCTACATTCTGCTGGCATGAGAAGCACATCGAGCTAGAGTTAGGATTTTGCTGTCACTCCTTTTTGATTTGGCTCCTTGGAGCCTTTGTTGGCGTTGTATCTACATCTTGTCGGTATGAGAAGAACGTCGGGATGACCTCTAGGCTGTACATGTTGCCATTAAGATCTGGCTCTCCTTTTGACGGAGCCTGGTGGGAAAATATGGTACCCTTTCTTTTTATTTATGCCTATAGATTGTATACAGGTATCGGTGTGGACCTACCTGCAGGGCAGAGAAAATTTCATTTAGATATTTTTTATTTAGAAGATACTCCATCTTTTCATCTTTTTATATCGCAAAAGTCGCGATTGCCCAATCATTTCGGCTTTTTATCCGCGGTACCCAATCATTTCGGCTGTTTTTATATTTTTTTACTCGCTGCTTTTTACTGCGAGCTGCCCCATCATTTTGGCTATTTTTATATGCATATTTTTGCTCGCTGATTTTTATTGCGAGTTGCCTCATCATTTCGGCTATTTCATATACATTTTTTTGCTACTCGCTGCTGTTTTGTATTACGAGTTTGGAATCTGATACCAATCTATGTATTAGCATCGCTACGACTGGAATATTGGCAGGAGTGAATCATCATTTGCCGGAAAGGACTTGGAGTTTGACACCTGTTTAGGCATCAGCATCGCTGCAACTGGGATATTGCAAAGAGCGAATCATCATTTGCCTTGAGAGGACTTGAAGTTTGATACCTTTTTTAGGCATGAGCATCTCTACCACTGGAATATTACCAGGAGCGAATCATCATGTGCTTTTTTCGATTTGAACAAACATAGCTTAGTAAACAGGGTTAGGATCCTGTCGACTAAGACCTTTTGACTTTATGAGCCGTAAGGGTCTCATAAAGTTATTTCTCCCTATGAGTCGTGAGGATCTCGTAGGTGTATTTTCTCCATAGAAGTCGTGAGGACTCCTAAGTGGTATTTTCCCTTGCAAGTCGTAAGGATCTTACAAGAGTGTTTTCTCCTTATAAGTCGAAGGGGCTTACAAGTGTCGTTCACCATATGGGGACATTTCGCGCCATTGGTGGAACTAGGTAAGGGACTATTTATTCGTGCCCGTGGATTGTATATAAGGGTCAGTATTAGACCACTTGTAGGGCAACTTTGGGAATGTGATGGCTTAAGAACAGGTCCAGGTCTTTATAGCTTAAGGCTTTGAATCTCGTGAGCCGTGAGGGTCTCATGGGGAAATTCTCCTTACGAGTCGTGAGGATCTCGTAAGTGTATTTATTTTATCGAGAGTGTGCCCTTCCGGGTTTTCACAAGTTCGCCGGTAGTCCTGCTGTTTTTACTCACGACGCCCTTTCGGGTGTTCATCCGTGCCTATTTTGCTTGTGGACATACCGTTTTTTTATAACGAGATTGCGCCCTTTTGAGTTTTCACAAACTCGCCGGTAGTCCTACTGTTTTTGCTCACGGTGCCATTTCGGGTTTTCATCCGTGCCTATCTTGCTTGTGGACATACCGCCTTTTTTAGTGACCTATCTGTTTGCCAATGGGACTTGGGGGTGACTTCGCCGCTGGTGTAACTGTGTATCCAGTGGGACTTGAGTTGCAGTCTTCGCCGTTGGGGGCTTCGATTGCAATATAGATCTTAAGGGAGCATATTACCGTTTTAGAGTGATGCGCCAAGTTTAAGGCGATATACTAGTTTAGGGACGTTTCGGTCCATTATCGCCATGTTTGAGGCGAATTTCTAGTTTAACGACTTTTCAGTCCAATGTCTCCATTTTGGAGGCGAATATTAGTTTAGGGACATTTCGGTCCATCATCGCCATTCTGGAGGCGAATGTTAATTTAGGGTCATTTCGGTCCAATGTCTCCATTGAGGAATATGCCCTCTATGTATATTTCGGGAGGGTGAGTACCTACGCCATCGCTAGCGACATATTTATTTAGAGCTGCTCATCTTGTTGCGCGTTGGTGACAACCGCCATCTTGCATTTGCTTTTCATTCATCTTCATCGGATGAGTAAGGATTTTGACCCATCTGATCCAATCGAGCAATTTTATCTATGAGCTCTTGGAAGGTCGTTGGCTTGAAGAGGGCCATATATGAGAACACTTTTGAATTTAGGTCAAGGGTGGCTATGAACATTCCCACGGCTGCAACTTCGTCGATGCGTTGCTCGCATTTTGACCAGAGATTTCGCCATCGGGTAACATATTGAACTCAGGTCTCATTCGGTCCAACCGTTTCGTTGACCAACGCCACTATAGTAGTGTGTTTATTCACACTAAAAAATCTCTAATAGAAGAGCGTATTCATCTCGTCGAAGGTCTTTACGGAATCATTTGGGCGTATCCATTTAATAGAAGAGGGTTTGATGCTTCCCCTCTGTCATCCTCAATGATTATCGGGGGATCGTCGGCTGGAGGTTCTGGCTGGATCATCATTCTAACCATGTCCAAGAACAGAAGCGCCAACTGCTTTATGTTAGCAGCTTGTTCCGCAGCCTCCTTATTCTTCCTTTCAAGCACCCTTCCGATCGACAAAATTTCCCGAAGTGGGCCCCAAGTACAAATCCAGTATTCTAACAAAATCTGAGCCCAAACAAAATATTCCAGAAACCAAAATTCCACATGAAAGACAAGCAGAAGAAAAATGGTGCACTGATGCCACAACTCTGCGGCGGAACCGCGACCACCACAGGGGTTCCGCGGCGGTTCCGCGGCCGTCTTGTGGATTCAGTCGACCAAATTTCTACAGCAGTTTTAGAAAAGCCTGCACGATTTTCTGACATACCCAAATAATTTTTAGACCACAAAACAAATTCGACAGAAACTGCATAAAGTGGAATCGCGGTTTTGGAAATTTCGTTCGATCAATGTTTTAAACACGTTAGAACAAGCTGGTAAAGGTTAATGGCGTGGCTCTGATACCATGTAAGTCTACGGTAGCGTCCCGGACGTCAATCCGAGGCCAAAACGCGGAACAAAACTTTTATGAAACTGGCGCTATCGTAGTCTTTCACCCGGATCGAACCATTAATATAAACAAGCAACTAGAGAAGGGTTAGAAAAGCTATACCAATCGATCCGTGTCCTTCGGTCTTTAGCCACCATCCCTAGCTCCTCGCGGCATTTCCGATCTCCGGTCTCCTCGTCGGAAAGGCATCACATCAATGAGTCTTTTTACGGGCTCCCGCTTCATCCGAAGCAACTCGAACATGAAGTTTGCTAGCCGACATGTCCAAGGTGAAGTAGAGAATGTGTGTGATAACTTTGTCTCAAGCATCCATTGATTCTCAACACATAAGAGTGTATGGATGGAGGTTGAAGATGATGCCATTGGTGAAACTTATGAGCTAGAGGAAGAAGAAGAAGAGGATTTTCTTTCTATTGTGATGAAATGAAAAATGAGAGCTCTAGATCTAAATTCAAGAGCCAACCCCAAGAGATATGGCTGCCCTTTCTCTCTCCATCCATCAATTCAACACACTAATCAATCAATTAAGTGACATTAGCACTAAAAAAAGAGACCATGAGTCACCTAATTGATTGTGCCTCTTCATGATGACTTCCACTCACAATTTCCAGCAAAACATTAACCCAAATGTTTAATCCAACAAAAAGATATGGCAACATCTAAAGTAAACTTGTGACGGATCACAAGAATACCCCTCACCTGTATATACATACCTGCATCCGCATTCCGAATGAATGCGAATGCGATGAGACTAAAGTAATCCAACAAATCTAATACTAGGATCCGGCTTAAACCAAAGCCCACTAGTATGATCCGTTCGATCATGATCAGTACACAAGTATACGTATATGATCAAACCCTGCCATAATACCATACGGCCTCTACAGCGTTTCGCCCGAAACTTGAGAAACTGTCTGTGGGGTACTCTAAAGACTCGTCAATACACTGGCTGTGGATTTAACCACTAGCACGTCAGTGGTACTAGCTATACGTAACGGGCTACGAGGTATTGACCAAAAGGGAGGTCGATGAGCGAACTCATCCTGACACCCTACTGAGCCTGTCAGTGACAATATCCATACAGTCCGGTCCGTTCGTTTATGAGCATCGCATGTCGGGCCTAAGGGGTTGGTAAAAGTCAGACCCCCAAAAGCGGTACAAGTCGTGTTGGAGTGTAGCCCAGAACACCCTGAGATACTACTGGAATATCTACCAGTAAATCTCCTGCCTTGGCCAAGGTCTTCGTGTAATGGCTCTCCTAGACACAGCGCGATCTCACCCCTATACCGGGAGAGACGAAACCCCTTCCGATCCGCTCACTGCCTCCATGTGGCTCGGGACTGTACCCAACTAAAACCTGTTTGCACGACTCATTTGAGCCGTGGTAGCGTAGTAATCAAAGCACAGTGGGAACTCACACGAGAAAAATGACGATCTCAGGTCGATGAACTAACCTGTACACATTTCACCAGGGAACTGCTATCTGACATCAGGTATAATACCAACTAGCATGTTCCCGGCGAGTCCTGTCCGGTGTACTCATAACCCAATGAGCACCTGTATACGTCTTAGGTGAACCAACTGACACCAATGGCTTGTGAGACCAGCCACCGCCCCTCGTCGGGGTCTCGATCGTATACACTAGTCTACTAATGGAGTATCGATGCCCAGTCTCGAACCTCCCACGACTAGGGACCTTTTAAGGATGCGCTTATTGACCCCAGCTCCCACGTATATAATCGCCATCATACTGCTGGCAGTTAAGCAAGAATCCTAAGGGCTCTATCAACATGCAATAGTGATCTGTAACATCACCTAAAGTATGTACACGATGATAAAGATAAACCAGATAGCATACTATCATCTCGAGTAAGATTGTCCTACCGGCATAGGACCTCCCTCAATCATTGCAATCACGTGCCTGCGATCCAATAATTGACTTTGAGGGCACTATATCCAACAATCTCCCACATGCACTCAAGGCTAATTATTGCGATACCGCATACTCACAGCCCGTGTGATACCGAACACCCAACTCCTCTACTAATCAGTTTCACAAAGCTCGTTTGTAAAACTATTGCGTTCGAGGAACAGCCTCAGTGAGTGGATCCGCGCTGATGTTTCTTTCTATGTCTCTCTTTATCTCAAGTTCGCGGAGAAAGCCATCTCCCGAAATGAGCAATACCTGTCATAGAATATGTCTGGATATAAGATGGGACCTAGTTCATAAATGAACTCCAAATCCAAACTTCTTAGACTGTATCGTCAACTGAATTTAATCAGTATCCTGCGCCATGCCTCCCTTATTATCCGCTTGGACCACCTGTCCAAACTACTGCCCCTCGTCAGAGGGAAAACTTTAACTCTGACAGTCACTCTGCCATCCAGGTCACCTTGGAAGCCTGGAATGATAACTGTCTCCCGAAGGAGGATTCCGTTATCATATCCCTAGAACATCCACTTATGTTCTAAAACTGCTTCCGAACGTTTCTCCAGGATTGTATTAATATCAACTTATTGCATCTAGTGCAAAAACAACATCTGGTGTGGTACTTGACATCTCATGATCGACTCAATTTCCTAAGCAAGTGATATGTTAATCATG
Source organism: Agapanthus africanus (assembly GCA_030015575.1). Taxonomy (NCBI): domain Eukaryota; kingdom Viridiplantae; phylum Streptophyta; class Magnoliopsida; order Asparagales; family Amaryllidaceae; genus Agapanthus; species Agapanthus africanus. Next base: position 646,452,431 of record CM057344.1, read on the forward strand.
CACATCCCTCTCCCCTTTAGTCTGTAAGACACCTTTAGAGAGGGCGACTCCATCACCTGCAGGTGAACTACCGTGCCAGGAGTCGTCCATTCTAAACACCTTTAGAATGCTGTCAAAGTACCCAGATTAGGAAACTACCCAATCCTAGATTTAAAACCATAAATCTAGTAACCAGAATGTCTGATATAATATCCAAGCCGTATATGGAGAAACCACTGTGTGACAACCAAAGTATAACCGATCGTAGTATAGGAATTTCACTTCCTACTCTGTGTATGTCATCCAAATACTAGGACATCACACCCTATTACCTCCTTAACAGATCCATCTCCTATTCCGATGAAGTCAAACCTATGACTGTCACATCAGAAATAGATGATCTATCTCCGCTATATCTGCTTTAGTCTATAAACAGACACAAGCTACTTGTCCACTACGCTTCCGCTGCTCCCACTGACTACGACAACCCTCTGGCAGAATCATATAAACGTGCACTTCTAAAGCTAGTTTAGAATGACGCTATACTCATCCTCCTGCCGGGTCTCATAGCATGGAACAGCAGTAGTGTCAAGTCTGGGTAAACAAGAACCTCCCTGTCACCGTCTTTGAGGCTACCGAAGTACCTCTCGGGTGCCTGAGGTTACCCGCCATATCTGCGGAGTGGCTAATGGTATGTCAAATCTGATTGAATCTTTAGGTTCTTATTAAATTTTCAGTAATCGTTTGTGGTTCTGGAATCACTTCCAGTTCTACCATACTCCCACTACTGTTTTCTGAAAAAATCCATTTTTATTAAAACTGTGGCAAGTCAAGAACAATATCACTATTGATCTTCCAGATGGTAGAAAGTCAACCCTCGTCATAGCCCGGGTCAACCCACAAACAGCCATTACAGAAACGTGCCTTGAGTTATCCAGAGTCTGGTTTTAAGCATAAGCCGGACAATTCCCTGTACCTTAACATCGTTAAGATATGAATCATTCTATATCCAATATAGAAACAAAGACACTGATTTAATTGGAACCAGATTCAAATCATGCAGCCGTCTCCAGTGCATGTCAACTAAATGGAGAGAGGCCGATCAGCATTACTCAATTTAGGAGTGCATCCAAACATGAGTAATCTGAAAGAGAAACAAGTTTCTCAAAACTATTACTATCAACTGAATACCATACATAAGTATCTACATCTTCGATCACCTTGAAGAATCCTGATACTTGCGACACCTGGTTCTCTACTTTATTCATATACCTATAACTTCTCAAAACTTGGACCTTGCATTTCTACGAAACACATGTCTAAGAACTAGAGAAGTCACAAGTAAACAGAATATAGTATGAGAACCAACCCCTCTGTCCTAATGGACACTGAACAACATACAATACTCTGTACAAGTCCCCTGAGTCGAATAACCCAAACCTTGTGCGTCGTAGGTTGAAAACTATACTATGGTTATAAAGAATTACACCGTTGTTTAATGCTCCTTACCTAACCATCAACTGATATAGGTAAATGTCATGGACATAATTTCAAAAAGTTATATCTCACTTTATAAAAATAAACGTATAGATATATCAATTTGAAATTGGTGCATAACAACTCATATTCAAAACCAAATATTTGTCGTCCGGCAAACAACCCAGGCGATTTCCTCAAATATCACCAATTACAACGAATTCCGATATAATGAGGATGATCACCTAATTCCCAATAACTTACTCTCACTCATCATCTGTAAAACCATAAGATGTGAGAATCAAACCTGGTAAATACATACCCTGGAGTAAGTGCTAATTGGGAAATCAGTTTTCTATTAACAATACACAGTGAAACTGAAACATGAATATGTTTCTAAGGGGTATCCGGGTATTCCTAGTAATTCATCTTCCATTATCAGATTCACAACTGTAACCGTATATTTCTTTGCCATCTCTCCAAATCCCTTTATTTGTCTTTAGTCATTAGCTTCTGTACACCATCTTTAGGCTAAATGGTTTTCTTCCTTCTCTACCGTTCGGCACCAGCCTATGGTTTGGAAGAAGACTATCCAATAAGCGTAATAGGTGTACTGTCCTAATCCTAGGAATACTCGCAACCTGAGAGAAGGTGAAGAATAAAGACAACTGAATAAAGCTTATTCCTATTTCTCCTGAACCAGAATCCATCCTCGAAAAAGTTCCTTCGAGTTCGTATATAACCATATGATGGATTTATCCAATGGAATTAGATGTTCGTAGTGATACGGGGTGTTCTGGAGAAATACAAAGGTGAAGTAGGAGTGGCGATGAAATACTTGGTTTGGTCGTGAATAGCAGTCGCAATTTACTTTGCCCTCTTTCTAATCCCTTTATTTGTCTTTACTTATTACCTTCTGTACACCTTACTTAGGCTAAATGGTTTTCTTCATTCCCCACCTTTCGGCACCTGCCTATGGTTTGGAAGAAGTCTATCCAATTAGCGTAATGGGTGTACCCTTCTCCTAATCCTAGGAGCCCTCACAACCTGAGAGAAGGTAAAAGGAAAAGACAACTGAATAATCATATTCAATCTCTCCAGAACCAGAATCCATCCTCGAAGAAGTTCCTTCGAGTTTGTATATAACCATAGGATGGATTTATCCAATGGAATTGGATGTTCGTAGTGATACGGGGTGTTCTGGAGAAATGCAAAGGGTAAAAGAAGGAGTGGCATTGATGTATGCAACTCAGACAATCCAAAAGCCAGTGTTTTAAGAAGGTTCGGTTAACTTGGTCACTGGGTCATAGTCTAGGGTCGGGCCATGGTCGCTGTCGTTCCCCTCCGAAAGACGGCGCGGCGTGAAGACGTCTTGCCTGAGATTCGGGGCAGATGCTATATGGTTTTATCCGTCTACCTCTCCGAAGATGCCAAGTTGATTTATGGCACCGTGTATCGGAGGTTTAGACGGATGCGGCCGATGTAGCAGACTTCGTAAGATTCCCCCTCGCTTGAGGGGTTTTTGATTGTGGGGACGCTCTTCCCTGCAGGTGCAAGCCCCTGCAGTTAATTATGCTACCGCTCGGCGGTAACAACTTTCTCCTTCTCCAGAAGTTCACTTCGTGTCTTATGTGTTTGTTTTGTATGTGGTTGCCTGTGGATTGTATACGGAGACTAAGTTATGCCGTCGCCCGTAGGACATGGATTAGTCCAAATCCGTATTTACTTAGAATTGGGTTTGGTGTTTTAATTTAAGGATACATTAGCCATATTGAGGATAAGATCAACTTAAACGTTCGTTAAGGATACGTTAGTCTGATTTGAGACTAAGATCAACTTAACGGGATCGTTTGGATCCGACAAAAGAGCATTTAGAGGCTCTATTGTTTCAGTTTAGGGACATAGTGGTCCATTGTATGCATGGCCATCGAGACCTGTCACCTCTCTGACGTCGTTGAAGGATTACAACGATAGGTGTCTGATTGATGTGAAAAAGTGTGTTTGTAGAATAACCGCAATCAGAACGATGTCGCGTGTAGCTAGACCGAGATGAGTACGGGCCGTCCTCAGGGAAACGTTGAATCTTGTACTCTTACTTTAGATGTATTGAAAAAGAGAGGAGGAATAAAGAATTTTGTCGAAAGGTTTCTAGATCTACGTTAAGCAAGAATGCAAAATATATAGATCTAGATTATTTTAGGGATGTAGTTAATATAATAAGAGGGCTTGTAGGGTTCGTTAGGATTTAGTAGTTATGGACGATTAATTAAAAGTTACCATTTTTATCCTTTAATAGATTTAAAACTAGAACGACGGTGATGCGTGTAGATTAGGGTTTCTGGAGGGAAAAGGAATCCCACTCTTAACCCTTATCTCGACACGGAACTCCGTTCATATCTAGCCTTTACCAAAACAATCATTAATCTAATCTCTAATCGCGGTCGGAACTAACAAAGAATTGTTAGCGCGCCCGATTAGGATGTTAATGATTCTTTTGATAAAGTTCATAAACTTTATAGGACTTAAAAAGGGTTTAGGGATGTTCATCATCCATTATCCTACCCTAATCCTACGAACCCTAACAAGCGGAGAATTACTCACGCCTGTTGGGAAAAAAAGAGATGGAGAGAAATTGCATAATTAAACTACGAAGAAATAGAATAAGCAAAAGAAAGCTACCTTTATTAATCAACAATATTCATTACACTTTGATTCCTTAGAAAATGATTACAAAGACTAGTTTGCTTCTCGATCTCTTCCAAGGAGGTAGACGAACAGTTGATGATCAGTCTGGATGCGTGAGCCGTATTGGACTTCGTGATCTCGTCGACTTGATGATTTTTCCAAGAGGCACTCGGTCCTTATTTATAGTCACAGATCCAGAACCCTAGTTTCCTAATATGGAAACTAGTTGTTAGGATCCTAACCACCAAAATCCCATATCTCAACTCCTCAAATCCGCGGCGGAACCGCGGCCGTTGGATGGGTTTGACCGCGGATCCGCGGTCTTATGGTGGGATCTTGGCCTTAAATTTCTGGTGCTTCATCGATGTAGCTCTTGGTGGTCTTTTGACATCTCTGGAAACTGAAAATCTTTTCTACGTCACTGCCAGACTTGATTTCTTTAGTTTACTTTCTTAATTAGGCAGGTTTGTTCTAACAATTTTGATTTCCTTGATTTCAGCCTTGAAAATTCTGCACAACAAACTCAACAAATAATATTAGTAGAGTTTGTTTTATTGAGATATTAACTTAACCATTAAGAATTGGTCAAAGGTATTTAATAATGTAAGCATATTTAAATGGGCCAAATGTTACATGGATATTATATACTTATTT